>SJYQ01000784.1:142756-168536 GCA_006410935.1 Redunca redunca | reverse complement strand
TTATTTTAATACAAGGATATTCACAATTGTAATATGTTTATTGTGAGTAAAACAGTATTTTTGCCACATCTAATACATCTTTGAAGTTTATTTTGTTTGATATCAGTGTTGCCTTTGTGACTTTGCCTATCTCTTTATACAATATTTAGCCTTTCTGAGTCATTCTAAGAGTATATCTTTGAATGTATATGAATTTTGCCTTCCTAGTCAAATTGAAAATAATTCCTTGTAATAAATGAGTTATCCATTCATTTATATTCATTAAGTATGAAATGTTTGATTACAGTGCTGTCATTTTTAAAAAATTTTGTTACACTTCTATTGAGAAATAATTGATATGCATCACTGTATAAGCTTAAAATGTATACCATTATGGTTTGATTTACATATACTATGAAATGGTTATCACAGTTGGTTTTGCTAACATCCATCTTTACATATAGTTGCCATAAAAAAGAAAAGAAAAAATACTCTCCTTATAATAAGAGCTCTTGAGATTTACATTCTTAAAAACTCTTGTGTATATTACGTAGCAGTGTTAGCTATTCTAGGCATCATGTTGTGCATTACATCCCTAATATTTTTTATCTTTTAACTACCTTTTGATCTTTACCTACCCTTTGATCACTTTTCTCTAATTTTCTTTCCTCCAACCCAGTCCTCTGCCCCTGATAACCACAAACCTGACCTCTTTGCTGTGAGTTGTTTTGTTTTTTTTAAGATTCCATATCTAAGTGAGATCATGAAGTATTTGTCTTTCTTTCTCTGAGATTTAATTTAGCATAATTCCTTCAAGACCAGTACGCATTGTCACAAAGTAAGATTTCCTCATTTTTTAATGGATGAGGGATATTCTGTTGTATTTAGTGTATACCAGAACTTCTTTATCTGTTCATCCACTGATGGACACTTAGGTTGTTTCCATGCCTTGGCTATTGAGCATAATGCTGCTCTGGGCATGGGGATGTAGATATCTTTGCTAGTTAGTGTTTTGGTACCTTGAATATATTCCTAGGAGTGAAATTGCTGAATTATATGGTACTTCAATTTTTAACTTTTTGAGGACCCTCTATACTCTTTTCCATTGTGGCTGCACCGATTTACAGTCCCATCAACAGTGCAGGAGGGTTTCCTTTTCTCCAAATCCACATCAACATTTGTTAGCTCTCATCTTTTTGATGAGGGCCATTCTAACAGGTAATATATCATTATGATTTTAATTTGCATTTCCCTTATGACTAATGATGTTGAACATCTTTTCAAGTACTTGTTGGCCTGTTGCATATTTTCTTTGGAGAAATGTCTAGAAGGGCTCTCATCTTTTAATTTATTTTGATGCCTTTGTCATTCAGTTGCTCAGTTGTGTCCAACTCTTTGCAGGGTGACAATATACAGCTTTGACATACTCTTTTCCCAATTTAGAACCAGTTTGATTCTTAGGAAAGACTTTGATGTTTAGGAAAGGAGCAAAATTTGATGCTTAGGAAAGACTATATTTGCTCTATGGGCTTTATTTATTTACTTTTTAACTTCCTTATTACTCTGCTTTCTTTTTTAACATGTTACTATGTTGTTTGCAGTTTTCAGTGACATGCTTTTAATTCCAACCTATTGCCTACACAACATTTACTTCTCTCTTTCCTCCCCCTTCTTCTCTGATTTTTAGTTATATTATTCTACTTTTTCAGAACATACAGCACACTATATGTAGTATGTTATACTATGTAGCCTGTGTCATAAAACATTATTAGTCCATCCTTAACCTCATCTTTGTTTTAGTGTTACATATACAATTAAATGTGTTAAAAGTTCATCATCAGTTCTATTGCAGAAATTTCCCTGTTTATCACTTGGTTGTGTTCTGTATATGTGTAAAGCTGTTTTTCAATAGCACTGATCTTTAAAAATCAACTTAACTGATTCTAAAACCCCAGGTCACATTTTCTTTTCTTGAATTGTGTATCTACTAATCTCATTTTCACTTTCTTTATTGTTTCCCTATTATTTTTAATGAGACTTATGTTTGCATTTGAGTCAGTTCTCTGAGCAATTTGTATTTCTGTTTTCATTTTTTATGTCATTTTGTCTTTTAAAAACTTAGGGAAATTCTATGATGGTCCAGTGGTTAGGACTCCATGCTTCCACTGCAGAGGGCTTGGGTTCAATCCCTGGTCAAGGAATTAGTACCTGCAAACAGTGCAGTGTGGCTTTAAACAAACAAAAAACAATGAAAAAAGGAAAAAAAAGTCCCCAAAGAAACCTTTCCTCAGTTTTTTAATTTCTGGTTCAAATTGTTTTTCACACAAAGTGCTTGTTAAGAATAGATCATTTTGTTTATCCTGTTGTGTTACAGGTTTTATATCTTCACTGTTGGTTTTGATGGCTTGTAGAACAAGGGTTATCAGCTGGGTTATTAGTATTCTCATTTTCTAATTTATTTGGTAGTAATCTTTAATAAATTAAGACTGTTTATACTTTTGCATTTGTGTTTGCCTATACTGATGATTTTTAGGTTCATAGTTCAAAAATGTCCTCTGTTGTCATTGTGAAAAAGTTTTCTCATTGCTTGGATTCTTTTTTATGGGGGAGAAGGGAGGGCATTGTAAGGGGATGAGTTATCTGCCCCTCAGTTGTGCTTTATTTCCTTTTATCTCACTGAGTTCTAAATTTCTCCCTCTGGCTTCTTTTCCCCATCACCAGGACAGTATCCAAATAGAAGTTCTTTCTTCCTTTTGATCCTGTTCTTGAAGTCTGACTCCTTGTATCCTGTATGCACTCTCTTCTCTATAATCCTTGCTCTGACCTATACTTCTTCAGAATTTTCACATGTAGGTGGTCTTTTTATGAAATATTTTTAGATGAAAAAAGTGGGCTAAATTATAGAAGATATTAGTTAATCCTATTTTTCAAATGATATAGACAAGCTTAAATAAATGTATCAAAACCTATCAGAAGTACTCCAAATAGTGCAGACCTAATTTAATGTGTCTCAAATATCAATATATAATTTGGAGAAGTAAAAAAAAAAATTCTGTATCTCTATTTGTATATATTTTTTGTTTTTATTTCTGTTCCCAATCATTATTTCTTTTCTTTTTTTTAATGTTTTCTCCCATCTCACCATAAGAAAGAATATTAAACTCCCATGAGTTCCTATGAAAAATACACATAGTCCAGAAATTTCCTGAGGTTTAGTAGTCTGTGTTAACATTTTGGCAGATAAAAGAATGCAGCACTTTTTTAGTCTCCTTCCCATAATTCTGTATCTCTTGATTTGTGTTTCAGTTTCCCCAAAACTCCCCATTCCAGAATGAATATCAGTGTAACTATCCTGTTTCTTCTCCAACTTTGTCTATCCAAGTTCACCAAAGTGCTCAGCAGTCAAAGGAACCTTCCGTATCCATCTTCTCAGGAAGAAGTTATGTTTATATGCAGCCCATTTTTACCATGTGAATATAGTGGGAGAAAAAATTCTTAAAATCTATGCTAATTAACAGGAAAATCTCTTTGGGGTATGAGCTAACATAAAAGAATGGATTTTCTAATCAGACTTATAGATAGGACTTTGAGATTTTAACTTATATGAGACTTTACTAAATAATGTCAGAGCACCTCAAAATATAGAGAAGGTTCTGATACAACAAAAGAGCCTCCCACAATCCTGTCTTTTCACATTATCCCCTCTTCTGGCCAAGAATTATAAATGAGGTCTCCATTTGAGGCTGTTGGGATCAGCTCTTCAACTGGGCTTATTTAAATTAGGAAACACTTCTAATTAATGGATCTACCATTTGTATGTCTGACATGGCTGTTTCCTAATTTAACATTAGGTGTTTCCTAATTTAAATATACCCATAAATTCCAGGGAGCTGAACCTCATAGATTCTGGATTCATCTTTACCTAGAGAATCATGAGGAGTGAATTTTAGAGGTAAATTTCTTCTTAGAAAATATNTTCCTGTGGTCATGTATGGATGTGAGAGTTGGACTGTGAAGAAGGCTGAGCGCTGAAGAATTGATGCTTTTGAACTGTGGTGTTGGAGAAGACTCTTGAGAGTCCCTTGGACTGCAAGGAGATCCAACCAGTCCATTCTGAAGGAGATCAACCCTGGGATTTCTTTGGAAGGAATGATGCTAAAGCTGAAGCTCCAGTACTTTGGCCACCTCATGCGAAGAGTTGATTCATTGGAAAAGACTCTGATGCTGGGAGGGATTGGGGGCAGGAGAAGGGGATGACCGAGGATGAGATGGCTGGATGGCATCACTGACTTGATGGACGTGAGTCTGAGTGAACTCCGGGAGTTGGTGATGGACAGGGAGGCCTGGCATGCTGCGATTCATGAGGTCACAAAGAGTCGGACACGACTGAGCGACTGCACTGAACTGAACTTGGGAGATGAATAATGAGAGTGGAGCCCTCACAAATGGGACAGTGTTCTTATAAAAGAAATTCCCCTGGAATTCTCTAGAGCTTTCCAGCACGTGAGGGTACAAGAACTCAATAAGCAAAATGAGAATGTTCCTGCCGCCATGCTGGCATCGTGATTACAGATTCCAACCCCAGAACTCTGAGGTGAATTTCTATTGTTTATAAGCTACACAGTCTGTGATATGTCGTTACAGCATACCAAATAGGCCAAGACAGGAAGTTAGTGCCTGCTGTGCCAATTCCTTCCTTCCAGCAATCTGATGTGGTTTTCTTTTTTCCCCATCTTTCTTTTTACTAAAATATTAGGTATAGGATAAATAGCTGGAAGCAAAAATAATGTGATGAAAGTTGGAGGAAAAAGCTGATCATTTAGACCATGAAGTTACAAACATTCATTTAACAGGTTGTAGATAGATAGAGTGCCTTATGAACTATGGACTGAGGTTCATGACAATGTACTGGAGACAGGGATCAAGACCATCCCCATGGAAAAGAAATGCAAAAAAGCAAAATGGCTGTCTGGGGAGGCCTTACAAATAGCTGTGAAAAGAAGACAAGTGAAAAGCAAAGGAGAAAAGGAAAAATATAAGCATCTGTATGCAGAGTTCCAAAGAAGAGCAAGAAGAGCTAAGAAAGCCTTCCTCAGGGATCAATGCAAAGAAATAGAAGGAAACAACAGAATGGGAAAGACTAGAGATCTCTTCAAGAAAATTAGAGATACCAAGGGAACATTTCATGCAAAGATGGGCTCGATAAAGGACAGAAATGGTATGGACCTAACAGAAGCAGAAGATATTAAGAAGAGGTGGCAAGAATACACAGAAGAACTGTACAAAAAAGAATTTCATGACCCAGATAATCACGATAGTGTGATCACTTACGTAGAGCCAGATATCCTGGAATGTGAAATCAAGTGGGCCTTAGAAAGCATCACTATGAACAAAGCTAGTGGAGGTGATGGAATTCCAGTTGAGCTCTTTCAAAACCTGAAAGATGATGCTGTGAAAGTGTTGCACTCAATATGCCAGCAAATTTGGAAAACTCAGCAGTGGCCACAGGACTGGAAAAGGTCAGTTTTTATCCCAATTCCAAAGAAAGGCAATGCCAAAGAATGCTCAAACTACCGCACAGTTGCACTCATCTCACACACTAGTAAAGTAATGCTCAAAATTCTCCAAGCCAGGCTTCAGCAATGCGTGAACTGAGAAATTCCAGATGTTCAAGCTGGTTTTAGAAAAGGCAGAGGAACCAGAGATCAAATTGCCAACATCCACTGGATCACTGAAAAAGTAAGAGAGTTCCAGAAAAAACATCTATTTCTGCTTTATTGACTATGCCAAAGCCTTTGACTCTGTGGATCACAATAAACTGTGGAAAATTCTGCAAGAGATGGGAATACCAGACCACCTGACCTGCCTCTTGAGAAACCTATATGCAGATCAGGAAGCAATAGTTAGAACTGGACATGGAACAATAGACTGGTTCCAAATAGGAAAAGGAGTACATCAAAGCTGTATATTGTCACCCTGCTTATTTAACTTCTATGGAGATTACATCATGAGAAATGCTGGGCCGGAAGAAGCCCAAGCTGGAATCAAGATTGCTGTGATAAATATCAATATCCTCAGATATGTAGATGACACCACCCTTATGGCAGAAAGTGAAGAGGAACTAAAGAGCCTCTTGATGAAAGTGAAAGAGGAGAGTGAAAAGTTGGCTTAAAGCTTAACATTCAGAAAACGAAAATCATGGCATCTGGTCCCATCACTCATGGGAAATCAATGGGGAAACAGTGGCTGACTGTATTTTTCTGGTTTCCAAAATCACTGCAGATGGTGATTGCAGCCATGACTTTAAAAGACGCTTACTCCTTGGACGGAAAGTCATGACCAACCTATATAGCATATTAAAAAGCAGAGACATTACTCTGCCAACAAAGGTCTGTCTAGTCAGTTCAGTTCCATTCAGTCACTCAGTCGTATCTGACTCTTTGAGACCCCATGAATCGCAGCATGCCAGGCCTCCCTGTCCATCACTAACTCCCGGAGTTCACTCAGACTCACTTCCATCGAGTCCGTGATGCCATCCAGCCATCTCATCCTCGGTCGTCCCCTTTGCCTCCTGCCCCCAATCCCTCCCAGCATCAGAGTCTTTTCCAATGAGTCAGCTCTTCACACCAGCTGGCCAAAGTACTGGAGTTTCAGCTTTAGCATCATTCCTTCCAAAAACTCCCAGGGCTGATCTCCTTCAGAATGGACTGGTTGGATCTCCTTTTAGTCCAAGGGACTCTCAAGAGTCTTCTCCAACACCACAGTTCAAAAGCATCAATTCTTCAGCGCTCAGCCTTCTTCACAGTCCAACTCTCACATCCATACATGACCACAGGAAAGACCATAGCCTTGACTAGACGGACCTTATTTGGCAAAGTAATGTCTCTGCTTTTGAATATGCTATATAGGTTGGTCATAAATTTTCTTCCAAGGAGTAAGTATCTTTTAATTTCATGGCTGCATTCACCATCTGCAGTGATTTTGGAGGCTCCCAAAATAAAGTCTGACACTGTTTCCACTGTTTCCCCATCTATTTCCCATGAAGTGATGGGACCGGATGCCATGATCTTTGTTTTCTGAATGTTGAGCTTTAGGCCAACTTTTTCGCTCTCCTCTTTCACTTTCATGAAGAGGCTTTTTAGCTCCTCTTCACTTTCTGCCATAAGGGTGGTGTCATCTGCATATCTGAGGTTATTGTTATTTCTCCCAGCAATCTTGATTCCAGCTTGTGTTTCTTCCAGCCCAGCATTTCTCATGATGTACTCTGCATAGAAGTTAAATAAGCAGGGTGACAATATACAGCCTTGACGAACTCCTTTACCTATTTGGAACCAGTCTGTTATTCCATGTCCAGTTCTAATTGTTGCTTCCTGAACCTGATACAGATTTCTCAAGAGGCAGGTCAGGTGGTCTGGTATTCCCATCTCTTTCAGAATTTTCCACAGTTGATTGTGATCCACACAGTCAAAGGCTTTGGCATAGTCAATAAAGCAGAAATCGATGTTTTTCTGAAATTCTCTTGCTTTTTCCATGATCCAGCAGATGTTGGCAATTTGATCTCTGGTTCATCTGCCTTTTCTAAAACCAGCTTGAACATCAGGGAGTTCATGGTTCATGTATTGCTGAAGCCTGGTGAGAATTTTGAGCGTTACTTTACTAGCATGTGAGATGAGTGCAATTTGCGGTAGTTTGAGCATTCTTTGGCATTGCCTTTCTTTGGAATTAGAATGAAAACTGGCCTTTTCCAGTCCCGTGGCCACTGCTGAGTTTTCCAAATTTGTTGGCATATTGAGAGAAGCACTTTCACAGCATCATCTTTCAGGATTTGAAAGAGCTCAACTTGAATTCCATCACCTCCATTAGCTTTGTTCATAGTGATGCTTTCTAAGGCCCACCTGACTTCACATTCCAAGATGTCTGGCTCTAGATTAGTCATCACATCATCATGATTTTCTGGGTCGTGAGGATCTTTTTTGTACAGTTCTTCTGTTTATTCTTGCCACTTTCAGTAGTCATGTATGGATGTGAGAGTTGGACTGTGAAGACTGCTGAGCACCGAAGGCTTGATGCTTTCGAACTGTGGTGTTGGAGAAAATTCTTGAGGGTCTCTTGGATTGCAAGGAGATCCAACCAGTCCAATCTAAAAGAAATCATTCCTGGATGTTCTTTGGAAGGACCGATACTAAAGCTGAAATCCAGTATTTTGGCCACCAGATGCGAAGAGCTGACTCATTGGAAATGACCCTGATGCTAGGAGGGTTGGGGGCAGGAGGAGAATGGGACGACATAGGATGAGATGATTGGATGTGGCTGGATGGCATCACCGACTCGATGGATGGGAGTTTGAGTGAACTCCGGGAGTTGGTGATGGACAGGGGGGCCTGGCGTGCTGCAACGCATGGGGTTGTGAAGAGTCAGACACGACTGGGCAACTTAACTGAACTGAGCAGTGGTTTATATTCATATAAATAGCAGATTTAATACTTGATTCATTCATCTGAAGGAATAAGGTGGTAGCCTAGTTACTTAGGTTATTGATGTTATCCTTAGTATCAGAGGAATTATTTAGGTTTTTATTTAGTCCCTTTACAAATTAGCCTTCCCTTTACAAATTGGGCTTTCCTCATGGCTCAGCTAGTAAAGAATCTGCCTGCAATGTGGACAACCTGGGTTTGATCTCTGGGTTGTGAGGATCCTCTGGTGAAGGGAATGGCTATCCACTCCAGTGTTCTCACCTGGAGAATTCCATGGGCTGTATAGTTCATGGGGTCTCAAAGAGTCAGACATGACTGAGCGACTTTCATTTTCTCTTACATATTAAGAAGCAATGTAGGCAGCCTATATAACAAGTTAGTTCAGTTCAGTCCTTCAGTTGCATCCGACTCTTTGAGAACCAATGATCTGCAGCACTCCAGGCTTCCCTGTCTGTCACCAACTCCTGGAGCTTGCTCAAACTCATGTTCATCCAGTCGATGATGCCATCCAATTATCTCATTCTCTGTCATCCCCTTTTCCTCCTACCTTCAATCTTTCTCAGCATTAGGGTCTTTTCCAATGAGTCAGTTCTTTGCATCAGGTAGCCAAAGTATTGGAATTTCAGCATCAGCATCAGTCCTTCTAGTGAATATTCAGGACTGATTTCCTTTAGGGTTGACTGATTTGATCGCCTTGCAGCCCAAGAGACTCTCTTGGAAGAAATCTCTTGATTTCTCCAACACCACAGTTCAAAAGCATCAGTTCTTCAGCACTCAGCTTTCTTTATAACCCAACTCTCACATCCGTACATGACTACTGGAAAACCCATAGCTTTGACCATATAGACCTTTATCGGAAAGTAATGTCTAAGTTTGTCATAGCTTTTTTTCCATGAAGCAAGAGTCTTTTAATGTCATGTTTGCAGTCACCATCTGCAGTGATTTTAGAGCCCCAAAAGAAAGTCAGCCACTGTTTCCACTATTTCCCCATCTATTTGTCAAGAAGTGATGGTACCAGCTGCCATGATCTTAGTTTTCTGAATGTTAAGCTTTAAGTCAACTTTTTCACTCTTCTCTTTTACTTTCATCAAGAGGCTCTTTAGTTCTTCTTCACTTTCTGCCATAAGGGTGGTGTCATCTGCATATCTGAGATTATTGTTATTTCTCCTGGCAATCTTGATTCCAGCTTGTCCTCCATCCAGCCTGGCATTTTGCATGATGTACTCTGCATATAAGTTAAATAAGCAGGGTGACAATAAACAGCCTTGATGTACTCCTTTCCAAATTTGGAATCCATCTGTTGTTCCATGCCCAGTTCTAACTGTTGCTTCTTAACCAACATATAGATTTCTCGGGATACAGGTCAGGTGATCTGGTATTCCAATCTCTTGAAGAATTTTCCACAGTTTTTTTGTGATCTACACAGTCAAAAGCTTTGGCATAGTCAATAAAGCAGAAGTAGATGTTTTTTCCTGGAACTCTTGTTTTTTCAGTGATCCAACACATGTTGGCAATTTGATCTCTGGTTCCTCTGCTTTTTCTAAATCCAGCTTGAACATCTGGAAGTTCATGTTTCACCTACTGTTGAAGCATGGCTTGGAGAATTTTGAGCATTACTTTGCTAGCATGTGAGATGAGTGCAATTGTGCAGTAGTTTGAACATTCTTTGGCATTGCCTTTCTTTGGGATTGGGATGAAAACTGACCTTTTCCAGTCCCGTGGCCACTGCTGAGTTATCCAAATTTGCTGGCCTATTGAGTGCAGCACTTTCACAGCATCATCTCTTAGGATTTGAAATAGCTCAACTGGAATTCCATCACCTCCACTAGCTTTGTTGTTAGTGATGCTTCCTAAGGCCCGTTTGATTTCACATTCCAGGATGTCTGGTTCTAGGTGAGTGATCACACCATCGTGGTTATCTGAGTCATGAAGATCTTTTTTGTATAGTTCTTCTGTGTATTCTCCCTGGAGAAGGGAATGGCAACGTACTCCAGTATGCTTGCCTAGAGAATTCCATGGACAGAAGAGCCTGGTTGGCTACTGTCCATGGGGTCACAAAGAGTCGGATATGACTTTGCATTTGTGTACTGAACTGTAACTTCCTCCAATTTTAAAGGAAAACTGGAGAAGGAAATGGCAACCCACTCCAGTGTTCTTGCCTGGAGAATTCCAGGGACGGGGGAGCCTGGTGGGCTGCCGTCTGTGGGGTCACACAGAGTCCAACACGACTGAAGCGACTTAGTAGTCTGTGTATTCTTGCCACCTCTTCTTAATATCTTCTGCTTCTGTTAGGTCCATACCATTTCTTTCCTTTATTGTGACCATCTTTGAATGAAATATTCCCTTGGTAGCTCTAATTTTCTTCCAAAGATCTCTAGTCTTTCCCATTCTGTTGTTTTCCTCTATTTCTTTGCACTGGTCACTGAGAAAAGTTTTCTTATCTCTCCTTGCTATTCTTTGAACTCTGCATTCAAATGGGTATATCTTTCCTTCTTTCCTTTGCCTTTCGCTGTTCTTCTTTTTTTCAGCTAGTTGTAAGGCTTCCTTAGACAACCATTTTGCCTTTTTGCATTTCTTTTTCTTGGGGATGGTCTTGATCACCACCTCCTGTACAGTGTGAGGAACCTCCATCCATATTTCTTCAGGCACCCTGTCTATCAGATCTAATCCCTTGAATCTTTTTGTCACTTCCACTGTATAATAGTAAGGGATTTGATTTAGGTCATACTTGAATGGTCTAGTTTTTTTCCATACTTTATTTAATTGAAATCTGAAATTTGCAGTAAGGCGTTCTTGATTGTAGTCACAGTCTGCCCTTGGTATTGTTTTTGCTAACTGTGTAGAGCTTCTCTCATCATCTGCAAAGAATATGATCAATCTGATTTTAGTATTGGGCATATGGTGATGTCCACGTGACGTTGTCTCTTGTCTTGTTGGAAGATGGTGTTTGCGATGACCAGTTGCAGTCCAGCAATTTGGATGTGAAGTGTGCTTGTGATGAAGCCTCAGGTGAAACTAAGGAACAGGTTTTGGCAACTGGAGAAAATGCAATCTTCATTATAAAGTAACAAAGAAACTGGGTAAATTGTTTTCTAGTGTTTTTTGAAAAGAAAGTAGTAAGTTAGAAACTTGGGTGTTTAGCTGAGGAGGTTTATAAGCAAAGTGTTGAAGATACAGCCTTGTTGCTTATAGTAAATATGAGAGAAGAAATGGATTGAAGAGAGAACTGTTAAGTAAAAAGAAATCAGAACTTGAAGATTTAGAAAACTCTCAACCTCACCTTATTGGGGAAAAAAAAAAAAGTGAGAAAAGTGTTAAGTGTTCTAGACAGAATGCCAAGGGCATGGCTGAAAAATAACTCCATGAGATGATGGGAGTGACTTAATGGATCTAATCAGCTATCTCAGCAGAATCCAGGAATAGAGATGGATTTATACCAGAAGAAGCTCTCCCAGCTTAGACCCAAAGGGGACAAAGATGGGACAAAATGAAGAAAAGCCCTTGGACTTTGGAATTCTAAAGGATAAGACAGTAGGGCTGTCTTTTCTTTTTTCCCCCAAGAAAAGGGCAGAATGAGTCTGAAGGCAGGACTAACTGCTCCTCAGTTCCAGAGGGCAGGGCCACCTCCTTTAGTTATTTCTATGTGTACCAATTAATTTATTCATATATGTAGTCTGCCTGACACTCATCTGTTCTTTATATTGTAGGCATAGTGATTTTCCAAAGTGACTCTGAGTTTGTGTATTCATTCTTTCCTCCAGCCCCACCTCCCTCTGATTTAAGAACCATAAGTAACTTTACCATATTGTTAGGAAAAATAAAAATCTCTTAATATGACCTATAAGATCTCAAGTGACTCGGCCCCTGCTTACCTCTCTAACCTCATCCAATATGATTCTCCTCCTTGGTCTCTCTGCCCCAATCCAGTGAATTTTTCCTATAGCCCCATGCTCACCAGGTATCACCCCTTCAGGGCCTTAGGATATGATATTCACTCTATTTAATAATAGTCTTCCTACCTTTCATTTCCAAGTTAACATCTTCTGATCCTTTAGATCTCAGCGCTGGAATCACTTCCTCAGGGAATCCTGGGGAATATTTCAGTGTCATAGTGATTCACAGAGCTGCACATTCTTCTTCACACAACGCTGTCAGCTCCCTAAAGGCACAGAATGTGTCTGTACTCACATGTGTATCTCTATAGATAGGCACTTAAATTAGAGTAGGAACCAAATGAATATTTTTGAATAAATACATGCATGAATGAATGAATTTAAAATCACAAAGAGAATATGGTTTTCTATTGCTATTACTGTCTATTTTAGTTTTATCTAGCTTTGTTTAATAATACATTTCTGTTAAAAAAAAAAACCCATATGAACATTTAAAGAATGGATTGTATAATGTTAATCCTGTCTCATAGTCACATTAAAATCTGTAAGGAAACAAACCTATTTACATAGAATGAAGTAATTGATGTAAAAGTCATTTCCTGAAAATGATACCAGGCCCTATCCATTCCTGATACACACTTAAAGTCCAGTATTCTGCACTACTAAACATCTCCACCCTCCTCTCCTATCTTCTTTTATTTTCCCCTTCTCTGTCACCAGACCTTGTCTTCCCTCAAGTTATTAAACTAAATTCTTTCCCCCTCAAAAATCATTATGAGCTTTAGGAAAAAAAAGTTCACCTACAAAAAGATTATAGGGTATGAACCAAACTGTGACAGTAACTGGCAGAACACTATTACTCATTTTTTTCTCTAAAAGATCTTTGTTGAGTATTTAGAATAGAGAAGGATGAGCCACGCCAGGAAATTGGGGTGGCTTGCTTCACCGAGGAATAGTTATGACGGTATTTTTGAATCACACAATCACAGCCAGTGTCTCACCCTTTAATGTTGATGGCACAATGTTTGGTTATGGTTTAATTTAGCTCTAAGAATATCTCTGCACTTTCGCATTATCTCTCCTCTGGCCTCCACCCACAAGTTACCCTTTCAAGGACTATGTGCAGTACTGTTTTGCTAATGCTAGTGTTTTACATGCCAGTCTCTTACTCAGCTCATTGTTTTTTTTTTTCTTCCCCTCTCTGAAATGTTTTATAGCAAAGAGATAATATCTCAAAAATAAAAGACATTTATCAAAACAGAAGTGTAGAAAAAAAGAGGCCAAGAAGAATCGCCAAGAAAAGCTTTTCTTAATGTTCCATATGAAGAATAGTTGCAGAAGCAGATTCTGTGAATGATGAAATGGCCAGCTTTAGACAGTTCTAACAGCTCTTAGAGAGGCAAGTTCTATCAAGCTCATTTGCTTTTTTATTTGCTAATTTCTTCCCTATCTCATTCACTTCAGAGTTTGCATTTTCTCTTCCCTTAAGGGTACTAACTTTCATTTCGTTTTTCCAAATGAGGAAAAATGTACTATAACATTCTATTAGGCCTTTTCCAGTTGTACTTAGAATAGTATAAAATCTCATGATACAACTTCTCTTGCACCTAGAGAGTAGATTACTCATAATAAGGAGCTTTAGATAGATGCAGTTTAATAGAGTCAGCAAGAATATGGACATTCCCATGAGAAATCTGCCTTTCAGAGTCTGACAGATGACATCTCTGGGTAATCTGTTGTCAGACTCCAAGCAGCTGCATATCACGAAGTTTTCATCCTCTGTCATTAGATGTACTTGATAACTTAAGTCTGCCAAGAAGCAGATTTAATTTTAACATTTTCCTGTTTATTTAATGAAAAATATATTTTCTTTTTTTCTTGGAAGATTCATAATATGGCATATTGATACTGAAAGGAACATATCTGTATATTGATTTCAAACTCATGAACAGGCTGTGTTAAAACAATATTTTTTAATTATTGTGGAATTATTTTTATTGGTGGAACTTATTTTTGCATGGAGCAGAGAAATGTAGCCCATTTAAAAACCTTCTTAAAATTTAAACATTAGCATCATTCTTCATCTAGTACGTCCTATAATCCTACATAAGTGCTTGACAAAGTAAATTGAATTAACTGGTCCAAATGTACTGGATTAGACAAAGAACTTCAAGACCAGAGGTCAGCCATCAGGTGATGTTCTTTGAAGCCAAAGTGGACTCTCTAGAATTCTTATGGCCATTGTTGTAGGCACATAGCTTTTGAATTTTTCTAGTATAAGCCAGGGGCTTCTCAAGTGGCACTAGTGGTAAAAAAATCTACATGCCCATGCAAGAGACGCAAGAGATGTGGGTTTCATCCCTGGGTCTGGAAGATCCCCTGGAGTAGGAAATTGTGACCCACTCCAATATCCCTGGCTGAGTAATACCATGAACAGAGGAGCCTGGTGGGCTATAGTCCATGGTATCACAAAGAGTAGGACAGGACTGAGCGACTAACATTTTGTGTGTGTTTGTGTGTGTGTGGCCAATAATTAGGAAGGAAATGAGACACCTTGCTGCTGGGGTGCAACTAATTCATTTCCAGAGTGGTCAACTCCACCTTGATTGCATTAGCCACAGATTCCCATGCTGACTGCATTATTACACATAAATGAACTGGAGTCAAGGTCTCCTCCATTTCTTTCAGACTTAGTTTTAGAGAATTATTTTTTTCCATTTTTTACCATAATTTGTAATAACAAGAGTATTAATTCAGTACAGAGAAAGTGCTTTTTGTAACAATCAACCAAAAAAAAAAAAAATTTCCNTTTTGTAACAATCAACCAAAAAAAAAAAATTTCCCCTGCCCATTTTAATTGTACTTTGTCCATGCTTATATACGCTGTTACCCAGTTTCCATGCAAGGCTGACTCTTTTTCTTGTGGTTTCGATTTGTCTTCTTTTAATAGCAAAACTTCATTAAAAAAAAAACACACACACACACAGAGAAGTGTGAATACAAGATGTAACTAAAAAGCAAAACTATAGCCAGTTTTCATAAAATTTCCTTCACACCTTTGCAGTGTGGTTGAGGCATACTGCAGAAACACACATACAGGCAACAACTGAAAGCCTGTCCTATGAAAATAAGATCTTCTGTCTACACTCAACATTGTGTGAGCCTTTGCACATTCCTGTATGAGACCACAACTCAGGTGTTCCAGAGTTCAGAGGGGACCAGACAAGAGTGATTTAAGAGGTGAAAACCACAGCTCATGCAAAAAAGTTAAAGAAAATGAGATTATTTTACCTGTAGGAAAAGGACAAAGGAGGAATACAATTCAAGCATGGCTTGACATACTGATAGCTTACAGTGAAGGGTATTCACAATTCCTGATCTCTGAAGAAGATGATGGAGCTTCAGGATCAGACACCAGGCTTGATTATTCAAGAGCGTTTGTATAGCAGAGTTTTATTAAAGTGAAAAGGAACAGAGAAAGCTTCTGACATAGACATCAGAAGGGGGATGGAGAGTGCCCCCCTCGCTAGTATAAGGAAGGGAGTTATATACTTTTTAAATTGGTTATTACAATAAATCAAAAGAATGTCTCAAGGTTGTAAAGATCTTACGAGACCCACACCCACACTTTACATTTTAAGACAGCAGGATTAGAACTAACAGTTTAGTTCACTCAGTCGTGTCAGAATTTTTGTGAACCCAAGGACCACAGCACTCCAGGCCTCCCTGTTCATCACCAACTCCCAGAGTTTACTCGAACTCATCTCCATTGAGTTGGTGATGCCACTCAACCATCTCATCCTCTGTCATGCCCTTCTCCTCCTGCCCTCAATCTTTCCCAGCATGAGAGTCTTTCCCAATGAATTGGCTCTTTGCATCAAGTGGCCAAAGTATTGGAGTTTCAACATCAGTCCTTCCATTGAATATTCTGGACTTATTTCCTTTAGGATGGACTGGTTGGATAGCCTCACAGTCCAAGGGACTCTCACAAGATTTCTCCAACACCACAGTTCAAAAGCATCAATTCTTTGGTGCTCAGTTTTCTTTATAGTTCAGGTCTCATATCCATACATGACTACTGGAAAATAGTCCCATAGTTTCAGTCAGTTCAGTTCAGTCGCTTAGTTGTGTCCAATTCTTTGCGACCCCACGAACCGCAGCATGCTAGGCCTCCCTGTCCATCACCAACTCTTGGAGTCCACCCAAACCCATTTCCATTGAGTCGATGAAGCCATCCAACCATCTCATCCTCTGTCGTCCCTTTTTCCTCCTGCCCTCAATTTTTCCCAGCATTAGTCTTTTCTTCGCATTAGCTGGCCAAAGTATTGGAGTTTCAGCTTCAACATCAGTCCTTCCAATGAACACCCAGGACTGATCTTCTTTAGGATGGAATGGTTTGATCTCCTTGCAGTCCAAGGGACTCTCAAGAGTCTTCTCCAACACCACAGTTCAAAAGCATCAATTCTTCTGCACTCAGCTTTCTTTATAGTCCAACTCTCACATCCATACATGACCACTGGTAAAACCATAGCCTTGACTAGATGGACTTTTGTTGGCAAAGTAATGTCTCTGCTTTTTAATATGCTGTCTAGGTTGGTGATAACTTTCCTTCCAAGGAGTAAGCATCTTTTAATTTCATGGCTGCAATCACCATCTGCAGTGATTTTGGAGCCAAGAAAAATAAAGTCAACCACTGTTTCCACTGTTTCCCCATCTATTTGCCATGAAGTGATAGAACCATGATCTTCGATCTTCGTTTTCTGAATGTTGAGATTTAAGCCAACTTTTTTGACTTAAAAAAAGTCCCATAATTTGGCCCCAGGTAAATAACAGGGAGGGAACAGGGCCCCACACATCAACAGAAAATTGGATTAAAGATTTACTAAGCGTGGCCCTGACCATCAGAACAAGACCTAATTTTCCCCTCAGTCAGTCTCTCCCATCAGGAAACTTCCATAAGCCTTTTATCCTTCTCCATCAGAGGGCAGAGAGAATGAAAACCACAATCACAGAAAACTAATCAATCTGATCACATGGACCACAGCCTTTTCTAACTCAATGAAACTATGAGCCATGCCATGTAAGGCCACCCAAGAGGGATGGGTCGTGGTGGAGAGTTCTGACAAAACATGGTCCACTGGAGAAGAGAATGGCAAACCACTTCAGCATTCTTGCCTTGAGAACCACATGAACTGTATGAAAAGGCAAAAAGATAGGACACCAAAAGATGAACTCCCCAGGTCGATAGGTGCTCAATATGCTACTGGAGATCAACTCCAGTTATTTCTGGAGAAATAACTCCAGAAAGAATGAAGAGACAGAGCCAAAGCAAAAACAGCACCCAGTTGTGGATGTGACTAGTGATAGAAGTAAAGTCTGATGCTGTAAAGAGCAATTTTGCATAGGAAGCTGGAATGCTAGACCTATGAAGCAAGGCAAATTGGAAGTGATCAAACAGGAGATGGCAAGAGTTGACATTCTAGGAATCAGCAAACTAAAATGGACTGGAATGGGTGAATTTAACTCAGATGACCATTATATCTACTACTGCAGGCAGGAATCCCTTAGAAGAAATGGAGTAGCCATCATAGTCAACAAGAGTCCAAAATTTGGTACTTGGATGCAGTCTCAAAAATGATAGAATGATCTCTGTTCATTTCCAAGGCAAACCACTTAATATCACATTAATCCAAGCCTATGCCCCAACCAGTAATGCTGAAGAAGCTGAAGTTGAACAGTTCTATGAAGACCTACAAGACCTTCTAGAACTAACACTCCCCAAAAGATGTCCTTTTCATTATAGAGGACTGGAAAACAAAAGTAGGAAGTCAAGACATACCTGGAGTAACAGGTAAATTTGGCCTTGGAGTACAGAATGAAGCAGGGCAAAGGCTAACAGAGTTTTTCCAAGAGAACACACTGGTCATAGCAAACAGCCTCTTCCGAAAACACAAGAGAAGACTCTACACATGAGCATCACCAGATGGCCAACACCAAAATTAGATTGATTATGTTCTTTGCAGCCAAAGATGGAGAAGCTCTATACAGTCAGTGAAAACAAGACTGGGAGCTGACTGTGGCTCAGATCATGAAGTCTTTATTACCATATTCAGACTTAAATTGAAGAAAGTAGGGAAAAAACTAGACCATTCAGGAATGACCTAAATCAAATCCCTTAACAATTATACAAATTAAACTTACTTTTAGTTTATACGAAGCAGGATGTATAATTCTTATGATATCTTCTTAACTAGACTTACAACAAAGAAAAACAAAAACTAGATATTCTTTAGTTACAAATTAGTTACAAATTGACCAAAAGTTGTCTTTACGGTTGCTTGAAAGTAAAGTGCTGTAGGTGAGAATGGTCATGATGTGTAGTCAGTGCTTTTAACTTTCCCTTACTTTAATCCAGAGCTTGATAAGGAAGTACAAGGCAAAAGACAAACTTGTTCCTCAGACACAGCCAGCTCACTTCCAGAAAATTCCTAGGAAACTTACTTGGGATAGCAGCCACAGACCCCAATGCTGATTGTTGTGTTGCATGTGAATTATCAAGAGTTGAGGTCCAGGCTGACTCAGGTTTGCTCCTCCAGTGATCATAACAGTGCCAGTGATGAAATGGAATCCCAAAATTAAGCTGACCAGATCCACACAGCCAGGAAAATGGCAAGCTGAGAATTTCAGTCTACTGATGCCAAAGATGGTGTTCTTTCTGTCATTCCACCTTTTCAAACTTTGGATTGTATTAATACACATGGCTAGCAAGAGAGTTGAAAGTTTTGGTTTTACGGTGCTAAGTGGAACTCAAAGTTTAATAACAAAACAAGAAAATAGCTCCTTCTCCACTTCTCATTTTTTATCCTAAGGCCCTTTATCTCTTTATTGCTAAATACAAACTAATAATTGTAAAATCCATAGGGAATTCCTAGTTCAAGGATTTATTTATTTGTTTATATCTTAAGCTTTTAAAGTGTTTAATAGAGCATTAAAGGGGCTTCCCTGGTAGCTCAGCTGGTAAAGAATCTGCCTGCATTGCTGGATACCTGGGTTCAATCCCTAGGTCGGAAAGATCCACTGGAGAAGGGAAAGGCTACTCACTCCAGCATTCTGGCCTGGAGAATTCCATGGACTGTGTAGTTCATGGGGTTCCAAAGAATCGGACATGACTGAGCGACTTTTATGTAGAGCATTAAAAAGTATAAAAGATAAAATATGAGAATTATTTATATGCTTTGCAAAGCTTGTATTTTTGAGATCTTATGGACCCTATTGTCAATCAGTTAACTAAAAGCATGGGAAAGAGAGCATCTCAATGACTGTTTCTATAACTTTTTGCTGAACATCACCTGCTTTGATGAACAGTAGTCTTGGACTCTTCACAAGAATCCATCCTCAAATCAGGAAGCATTTATGCTCCCCTGCTGATATAACTATGTATTTTATTTCAGTCCAGAGAGATTCATTTTGTTATTGCAGATTTAAGGTGCTTAAAATGACTTGTAATAGCAGTAATCTTGCATTTCTAATTACAATGTTTATTATTATGAAGAATTTAATATAAATATATGGCAATTAGCAGTGTTCCCTTGAAGAAGGCTGAAAATAATTTGTCTCAATCTGGAGATTTTCTGAGATCCTTTCTATGTGAACACTAATTCCATTGCCCTAACAATACCACTGTATGAAGGAGCTCTAGGGATTTATAAAGGTTAAAGAGATATTCACAGCAGGAGAGTGACAGAGCATGTACAAGAAACCTAAATTTTGCAGCTATTTTACAAGATTTTTCCCCATTAAATCACAGTAGCATAAAATCAGATATGTAAAATCACTTCATTACACTTATTTTTCAACTAGAGTTTATATATTTAGATGTGCTTGGGAAAAACTTCAAATTTCTTTTCTTATACCCTACTATATTTGAATTCCTGTGAGAATTTCTAATTACATATTGATGATTTCCATTTTTTATGGATAATTTACATATAGAGCTTTTAAAAACATCAATCTTATAAAATAATCTACTGAATGAGCAAAGTTACTTATCCATTAGCTCATCCTGCATTACTAAATGGATTGCTTTTCTTAATTAACTTGGCACTTCTCAGTGTATGAAGAAGCAAACAATAATGATTTTTTTTAGAAAAAATTTGATTTTCAAGACTTTCTCAATTTTAATCTACCAAAAATGAAACAAATATCTGTGGAAAAAGTAATTACTTTTCTCCTTCTTTAACTTCTTCTTAATTAACTTTTAATCCATGCTGTTGTATACAGGGAGCATCTCTTAATACTAAATCTGTCTAAAATGTAGGAGACAGAGATTTAAATGATTTAGATAAACATCTGCCTAGCACAAAGGCATAAAAATTGCAAAATTAGGATATGGGTGGATGAGTGCCAGTAGCAATTGCCAGCAAAAGAAAGATACTACCTTAATTTAAAAAATAAAAATATATGTTGCCTGCCAGAAAAGCAACTTAATATATGCCTTCTAACCACACATTCTTATTTTGAGCACATTTTTTGGTCTGTCCTAGGTAAAATTAAAAAGAAAACAAAGCAAAACTATGAATTAGAAATTGTAGAAAAGCAATTATATAATCATTAATGAAAGACATGTATTAATAGAGAACAATCTAAGTGGACAGTTCAATATGATGTGAAGCACTGTTGTTTTGTTTAATTGGAGTGGAGTCTGTCAACAGCAATTTAAAATAATCAGTTCACTGATACAATCCCTGGTAGTGTTGAGATAATTACTATACTTATATACTTATATCTACTAATTCCATCTATTAAATGGAGTACAGAGGGGCAAATCAAAACAGGAATCTTTGACTCCTAAACTTCTTTTACTCTATGTACATAGTTTGTCTTCTAATTACTGCAAGAACATGACAAAAATCCTTATATGTATGCATATTCAGTTAACCAAAATATCTTGAATATTTTTATGCACGCATTAACGTACATGCTTGCTTAGTCTTGTCCAACTCTTTGCAACCCCATAGACTGTAGCCCCCCAGACTTCTCTCTCCATGGGATTTTCCAGGCAAGAATACTGGAGTAGGCTGACATTTCCTCCTCCAGAGGATCTCCCTGACCCAGGGATTAAACCAACTTTTCCTGTGGCTCCTGCATTGGCTGAGGGATTCTTTACCACTGAGCTACCTGGGAAGCACATTTTTGTATAAGATACAGTACGAAGAGTACACATATGCATACACATACACACACACACAAGTGCAAGCATTTATATTCCCTATTGTCTCTAAATTCCACTGAAGTAAATGAAGAAAAGTAAACCTGTGACTATATTCATGGAAATACTGAGAAGAGTAGATGGGGGGACATTATAGACCAGAGGTTTCTGTGGACTTCTGAAACCAAAAGGTGAGCTCAGTTCAGCTCAGTCACTCAGTCGTGTCCAACTCTCTGTGACCCCATGAATCGCAGCACGCCAGGCCTCCCTGTCCATCACCAACTCCCGGAGCTCACTCAGACTCACGTCCATCGAGTCAGTGATGCCATCCAGCCAACTCAGCCTCTGTCGTCCCCTTCTCCTCCTGCCCCCAATCCCTCCCAGCATCAGAGTCTTTTCCAGTGAGTCAACTCTTCGCACAAGTTGGCCAAAGTACAGGAGTTTCAGCTTTAGCATCACTCCTTCCAAAGAAATCCCAGGGCTGATCTCCTTCAGAATGGACTTGTTGGATCTCCTTGCAGTCCAAAGGACTCTCAAGAGTCTTCTCCAAGACCACAGTTCAAAAGCATCAATTCTTTGGTGCTCAGCCTTCTTTATAGTCCAACTCTCACATCCATACATGACTACTGGAAAAACCATAACCTTGACTAGACGGACCTTAGTCGGCAAAGTAATGTCTCTGCTTTTGAATATACTATCTAGGTTTGTCATAACTTTACTTCCAGGGAGGTCAGTAGGTTCTAGTAACGTGGATAACTCAAGTTAAGGAAACTCCAGGAGACTGCTGTAATGTATTGAGAGATTAATGGATTTTCAGTTGGTTATAGGATTTGACGATTGTAGTCCTTTTCTCTAATTTCTATGTGTTGTTCTACCATCTTCTTGTTTTGGTAGCTTATATAAAATCTACCAGCATACTTTTCATATATTTTAAAATATTCTGTTTTTTATGTGGATCTTTCTTTGGAATGTCACAAAAAATATTTTTATATGTATCCCTGATCACAAGCATCAAGTTTTTGTTTTAGTTCATGGATTGAACTATTATTTGTTTATTCTCTGATTTTCATTTCTTCTTCACCTTCTGGAATACTTACTGTTGGTATATCTTTAGGATCTGTTCTCTAGTTCTTTTATCTTTCCCTTATGCTCCTTATATTCCTGCATTTCTTCTCTCTATTCTGAGTTATTTCTTCCACCTAATCTTATCATTACAAATAGAGTTTTGAGCTCTAGCTGGTCTTTTATCTTTTTAGTTCCATTATTATATTTTTTAAGTTATGAATCAGGATTTAGTTATAGAATAATTTCTAACTATATTCCCTTGATTCTCCTCACTCATTTTATGTTAATGATTCTTTTGACTCAGCAATTTTTCTTTATTGGGAAATATTACTTATGCAGTTTTGCCTCACTATTTTACAAGTTACTAATACCGTTTAGTAGATAAAATGGTCATGTGAGTTAAATTCACCTATTCAAGTCCATTTTAGTTCGCTGATTGCTAGAATGTCGACGTTCACTCTTGCCATCTCTTGTTTGACCACTTCCAATTTGCCTTGATTCATGGACCTGACATTCCATGTTCCTATGCAATATTGCTCTTTACAGCATTGGACCTTGCTTCTATCACCAGTCACATCCACAACTGTATATTGTTTTTGCTTTGGATTCATCCGTTCATTCTTTCTGGAGTTATTTCTCCACTGATCTCCAGTAGCATATTGGGCACCTACTGACCTAGGGAGTTCCTCTTTCAGTATCCTATCATTTTGCCTTTTCATACTGTTCATGGGGTTCTCAAGGCAAGAATACTGAAGTGGTTTGCCATTCCCTTCTCCAGTGGACCACATTCTGTCATAATGTGGAATGCAAAAGTAGGAAGTCAAGAAACACCTGGAGTAACAGGCAAATTTGGCTTGGAAAATATAGTGAGGCAAGGCAAAGACTATAGAGTTTTGCCAAGAAAATGCACTGGCCATAGCAAACATCCTCTTCCAAAAACACAAGAGAAGACTCTACACATGGACATCACCAGATGGTCAACACCAAACTCAGACTGATTANCATCTGCTGGATCATGGAAAAAGCAAGAGAGTTCTGGAAAAACCTCTATTTTTGCTATACTGACTATGCCAAAGCCTTTGATTTTGTGGACCAGAGTAAACTGCGGAAAATTCTGAAAGAGATGGGAATACCCAACCACCTGACCTGCCTCTTGAGAAACCTTTATGCAGGTCAGGTAGAAACAGTTAGAACTGGACATAGGACAACAGACTGGTTCCAAATAGGCAAAGGAGTACATCAAGGCTATATATTGTCACCCTGCTTATTTAACTTCTATGCAGAGTACATCATGAGAAACGCTGGGCTGGAAGAAGCACAAGCTGGAATCAAGATTTCCAGGAGAAATATCAATAACATCAGATATGCAGATGACACCACCGTATGCCAGAAAGTGAAGAGGAACTAAAAAGCCTCTTGATGAAAGTGAAAGTGGAGAGTAAAAACGTTGGCTTAAAGCTCAACATTCAGTAAACGAAGATCATGGCATCTGGTTCCATCACTTCATGGGAAATAGATGTGGAAACAGTGGAAACAGTGTCAGACTTTATTTTGGGTTGCTCCAAAATCACTGCAGATGGTGACTGCAGCCATGAAATTAAAAGATGCTTACTCCTTGGAAGAAAAGTTATCACCAACCTAGATAGCATATTGAAAAGCAGAGACATTACTTTGGCAACAAAGTTTCGTCTAGTCAAGGCTATGGTTTTTCCAGTAGTCATGTATGGATGTGAGAGTTGGACTGTGAAGAAAGCTGAGCACCAAAGAATTGATGCTTTTTAACTGTGGTGTTGGGCTCTTGAGAGTCCCTTGGACTGCAAGGAGATCCAACCAGTCCATTCGGAAGGAGATCAGCCCTGGGAGTTCCTTGGAAGGACTGATAATAAAGGTGAAACTCCAGTACTTTGGCCACCTGATGCGAAGAGTTGACTCACTGGAAAAGACTCTGATGCTGGGAGGGATTGGGGACAGGAGGAGAAGGGGACGACCAAGGATGAGATGTCTGGATGGCATCACTGACTCAATGGACGTGAGTCTGAATGAACTCCAGGAGTTGGTGATGGACAGGGAGGCCTGGCATGCTGTGATTCATGGGGTCACAAAGAGTCAGACAAGACTGAGTGACTGAACTGAACTGAACTGAATACCCTTTAAATATTTTTTTTCTTTGCCTACTTTTACTGTATGTATCCTTGGCCTTCATATATATTGGGAGATAATGGGTTTAGAGCCATGGCAAACTTTCAGAGAGAAATGGTTAAATAAAGTCGAAGGCACAATCATTTTTGCTGTTGTATTTAGGTTGAATTATGTGTCAGAAGGGTTGTTTTTCCTTGAACCGTGGGAATGCAGCTTCACTTGTCTTTGTTTTACCTAGGTATAAATGAAAGCCCTCTGTCAGTCATAGGAACTTGGGGCACATAGCTCCTAATGCAGGTGGGTATAGGTTGACTGCCTTTCCTTCAAGTCTAAGAGAGTCACTGGGATAAGGCAGCCATTCAAAATAACACAAAGCCAGTGTATCCTCTCATCAATAAAATTTTCAGGCTTCTTTTAATTGATTGTCTTTAATGAGATTTTTTTTTCTACCCCATCCTCAGAATATTAGATGCATCTTCCAGGATCAACAACTTCCATAACCTGGGTTCACAATTATTTCAGAGAGAAAGAAGAAATAAGGGGGCTGGGGTGAGAGGTTAAGTTCATGTTCTTTCTTTTGAAAAGAAAGAAGTAAAAATACTTTTGAAAAGAAAGAGGCAATAATATCATTAATTATGGAAAATGTATTGTTTACCTTATAAACAAAGAGAATAAATTGAAATGCCTTTTGAAAATAATAAGAGAATTAAGTAAGAGGGTGGTTTACTAAATGTCCTCCAAATCAAACATAAAACACACAAAAAATAACAAAAGAAAGAGGACCATGTATAATAACAACAAACCATAAAACTTTTAGAATGCAATTAGTAGGTGATACATAATGCTTATAATAAAACTATAACATTTTCTTGGGGAACAGAAAGGCTTCTGTAAATGGAAAAGTTTTCAATTTCAGTGAAATATTTAACATTGTAAAATATAAAATATTCTCCCATCTCATCCCACCCTTTCCCTCCCTCCCTCCTCCAGAGTCCAACAGTTCACTCTATAGATCTGAGTCT
>SJYQ01000784.1:129320-142182 GCA_006410935.1 Redunca redunca | reverse complement strand
GTGGGAGATGGGAGGGGATTCGTGTTTGGGAATGCATGTACACTCGTGGTGAATTAATGTCAATGTTTGGCAAAACCAATACAGTAATGTAAAGTAAACTAAAGTAAAAATAAAAATTATAAAAAAATAATAAAATATTAAGTTGTTTAGCATTGTAAAGAGGGCAAATCTTTCAAAAATATCTTTATGAAATAAGAAAAAAAACTGTTCAAAATTCTATCCAGAAAGAATTTTGAACATTTGAAATTGAAATTGAACATTTGAAATTTTTGAGGGGCAGGAATAAGGCAGATTTAGAATGATAAAATATAAAATGATGTATCTCTAGTACATGATGTATTACACATGAAAAGAGTCATAAAATTCCTCCCAGAAATAAAATATGAAACTGTTGACAGTTAAAATGTAATGTAGGTGAAGAAATATATGACAGAAACAATGATTTTCAGGACACTGGATATCAGGAAATGAGGAACTGTGATGCTTGAGTGATGGGAAACAAATGGCAAGGGTGCCATGAGGCTTACTTCTCTAGGGGGTTCTCAGGCAGTGGCACAGGAGCCAGCTCCCTGACCTGAGAAGGAGGAGTTGAAAGTCCAGGGAAGCCAAGATGGCTGGAGTTTGCAGGGCGAAGTTCTGGAGAGATGAGTACTTCACCAGAGAACTTTGAAGATCTTCACAAGGGACCCCTGGGGCATTTAGCAGTGTAATGAACAACATATGTGTGAGGCATATACCTGAGTCTGGAAGTGAAGTGAAGTCACTCAGTTGGGTCTGACTCTTTGCGACCCCATGGACTGTAGCCTACCAGGCTCCTCCCTCCATGGGATTCTCCAGGCAAGAGTACTGGAGTGGGTTGCCATTTCCTTCTCCAGGGGATCTTCCCGACCCAGGGCTCAAACCCAGGTCTCCAGCATGCCAGGCAGATGCTTTAACCTCTGAGTCTGGAAAGGAACCATAAAAAAGTTAGAGGAAACAATGTCTAAAGATCACATGGTGTTGAGACTGTGTGCCTATTCCAACCAGACACATTGAAAAAACTCATAGTTCATAAGGCATTGACTTGAGTACTCAGGAAGCTCTTAGTATATACTCAGTGTATTAGTCAGGGTTCTTCAGAGAAATGGAACAAATGGAAGATACATATGTATGTGTGTGTGTGTGTGTCTGTGTGTGTATGTGTGTGTGTGTGCGCATGCGTGTGTGAGTATGAAGAGACAGAGACTGAAAGAGGGAGAGGAGAATAAACTCTCGTGATTGTGGGTGCTGGAAATACAGAGAGGAAGGACTTAGCAAATGAAGAATCTTCAGGAAAGGATGGCAGGCTGGAGACCAGAGAAGAGTTGATGTTGCAGCACAAGTACAAAGGCAGTCTGGAAGCAAAATTCCCTCTTAATCGGGGAACTTCGGTCTTTTTCTCTTCAGGCCCACCCACAATATAGAGGCTACTCTTCTTTAATCAAAGTATGCTAATTTAAATGCTAATCACATATAAAAATATCTTTGCAATCTCAGTTTGTGCATCACACAATGACTCCTGACTGTCTTACCAAAACACCCTCTGCTGACACAGGACCAAAAATTCACTGAACCATCACTTTTAGTGTATTTCACCCAGGATCTTATATATTCTCCTATTCAGCTTACTTAAGCTGCATACAGATTTCTGAAAACTGTCTACTCCTATGCAGCTAAATGGGCTTCCCTGGTAGCTTAGGCGGTAAAGAATCTGCCTGCAATGCAGAGACCTGGGTTCGATCCCTGGGTTGGGAAGATCTCCTGGGGAAGGGAATGGCTACCAACTCAAGTATTCTGGCTTGGAGAATTTCGTAGACAGAGGTGGCTGGCGGGCTACAGTCCATGGGGTCGCAAAGAGTCAGACCTGGCTCAGGGACTTTCACTTTCACATGCAGGTAAATATGGGTGGGAAAAAAACAGAAATGTGCTAAATGGTCTTATTTCATAATTCAGGTGGGAACTTAATGAAGTTCAGTGATCATTCACTCTTCCAACTCTCCTGGAAGAATCTCCAACATTCCTCTCTTGTACCTCACTCTCTTATGATGTCCCTGCTTTCTATTTCACCATTTGTTGACTCTTTCTCTTAACCATGGCGTCCCCCAAAGGTCACTTTTGAGCTTCTTTTTCACATTTACTCCTTTTGGTGATTTTGTCAAATTTCATGGCTCTCATGGTCACTACCCATATGTTGATGATTTCCAAATTTCCACACACACACGAGAGTGTAGAATTCAGAGGACTGACATTTTATATCTTTTCTCTGATTTCTATGCTGATATATCCAAGTATCTACTCAACATTTCCATTCTGATACTTAAGAGGTATCTTAAGGGGCTTCCCATGTGGCACTAGTGGTGAAGATGCTCCCTGCCAATTCGGGAGACACACGAGACACAGGTGCAGTTCCTGGGTTGGGAAGATCCCCTGGAGGAGGGCACAGAAACCCAGTCCAGTATTCTTGCCTGGAGAATCCCACAGACAGAGGAGCCTGGCGGACTGAAGTCAATAGGGTTGCAAAGAGTCAGACGTGACTGAAGCAACTTAGCATGCATGCAGATATCTTAAATTTAAGATCTAAAACCAAGCTCCTAATCTTCACTACTACTTCCTCAAAACTTCGTTTCTTACCATATTAGTTGATGATAGTACCATCCTTCCAGATGGTTTGACGAAAAATCTTGGAGTTATATTTTCACTCAGCTCTTTTTCTCTGCTTCCACATCCAGTTCACCAAAATATTGTTGGCACCACCCCACCTTTGCAATATCCTTCTATCTGTTCTTTTTTCAGTCCCTGTTCCCTTAAAGTTTATTCTTAACACAATAATCATAGTGATTTTTGGACAATGTAAGTCTAATCACTCACTCTTGTGTCCAGTCTCACTGGCTCTTCATTTTATAAATTAGTGCCCAATGTCCTACATAATCTCCCCCTTTGTTTTCAGTCTGACAACAGTAACCTGCCGTACTTCTCCTCAACACTGCCCAATAGCAATGTCATGTGAATCATATATGCAACTTGAAGTTTTTACTAGCATGTGAAAAATGTTAAAATCATGTTAAATTACTTTAAGGACATTGTATTTAACCCACTGTACCTATATTATCATAGGTACAGTGATATACCCACCTATATCATCATTTTGGCACATAATCAATATAAATATACTCTAAATAACATGTTTTCCAGTATTTTCATTGTCCTTTAGTCACTAAGTCTTGTCCAACCTTTGCAACCTCATGGACTGTAGCCCACCAGCCTCCTCTTTCCATAGAATTTTCCAGGCAAGAATATTGGAGTGAGTTGCCATTTCCTCCTCCAGGGGATCTTCCTGACCCAGGGATTTAACCCGGGTCTCCTGCACTGCAGGCAGATTCAGTATTTTACAACATACCTAGAATTGTGCAGGCAAATTCAGTGTTTTACAGCATATCTAAAACCTTCAGGCAGATTTCAGTATTTTACAACATACCTAAAATTGTGTTCCCTCAGTAGCAGCGTGTGTGTAGCATACAGGGCATCTCAGTTCTAGCTGATTCCTCTCCAGCCACACTGGTGTTCTTGATATTCCTGGAACATGTCACCATACTTCTGCCTCATGGCCTTTCTATCAGTCTTTTCCTTTTTCTGGAACCACTGCTGGTAAAAATGTACATGGTTGTTCTCTCACCTCCTTCTAGTCTGTTTTCAAATGTCATCACCTCAGCAAGGTCACAGCAGACCGCTCTATTTAAGACACTTTCTACCTCACTCCATCCTTGCAGTTCCTATTCCTTTCCCCTGCTATAGTTTTATAAGATTATTTATCACCTTTTAATAATACATAAATTATTATTATCTGCCTCTCCCCTGACTACAGTCTTCTCCCATGAGAGGAGGAATGTTGGATTAATTTGTTCATTTATGTATCCCTAGCTTCCCAAATAAATGGCCAATATGCCATGTTTGCTCAGTAAGTGCTTTTTTGAATGAATTTTAAAAATTAATACACTTTATTACTGTGCATTTATTTAACAATGTAATATCACAGGTATTGACATTGAGATACGTTCAATATTTTGAAGGGAAAAACATGTTGAAGAACTATACAAATATATATATATTTTTATTTCTAAATATACATCTGTATATATAAGTGTAGGTGTGTTTAAGATAGGGTATTATATAAAATTAAAATAAGTTTAAAGACTGTTAATAGCTGTAAAATACTATGAACATGTATTGGGTTGTTCTGAAAATTAATTCAATTAGGGTGCTAAAATCCATTTCTTATTCAGATCATCACTGAATAACACTATAGGTATTTCTCCAGAAATATTCTGAGACCTCTGCATTATAACATATATTATTATACCATTTTTTGGTTGTGTATATATGACCATCTGGATTTTAATTCCTAGAAGTTATTTGATGAACTGTTCCTCAGCTCACAGTCTTCGCAGTTAAATTGTAAGTTGACCTACCAACTGAATCACAGAAATAAAATGTAAACAAATGAACAGATTTCAGCTGTCCATTTGATATAGTGGTTTAAATTAGTTTTAATGGTCCCCATGGCAATTTTCTAGCCTGTAACTGCTATTAAACCAGATACTGTAAATTCACTGAAGATCTTTAAATACTCTGTGCGGTAATACAACTGATTTGTGTTTTATACAAGTAATAACTATGGCTTGAGTTAAAAAGAAAATATATCCCAAAGAAAAGAAAGACTGCTTAAAAGGTTTTATTTAATTGCTTTAGAAAGTATACATTTTTAAATCAATTTTTCTTTTGACAAATGGAAATTTAATAGTATTCTAGTAATACTTAGAATTGCCACTGTGCTAAGAGTTTTGAATATTTTATCCCATGTGATTCTTGCATAAGCCTATCTATTGGTGGTACCAATATTATCCCTACTTTTGTAGATAAGAAAATTAAGCTTTAAAGAGTTGAAGTAACTTGCCCATGGCTATTCAACTGGTGAAATTAGAATCAGCAATTAAATATCATATTGGGTTTCATTCTAAAACTATGTTTTCCAGTATTATACCATTGACAGGTGAAACCAATGACTCTGAATTATCTTCAAAAATAAAGTCCTAAAATTACAAAGGGATTTTGACCTAAGGTCTATTTTAAGTCAGTTATATGAAACATATTATATCATAAGACTTAAAACAACAATTGGAACAGAGAAGATATATAATAAATAATTTTGAATTAGTGAAATGAGGAAATTTTTGTCTGTTGTAACAACCTATATCATTACAGGTAAAGAAAAAAAAAACAGAGAAGAAAGAGCAGAAGTGAATGATAGAGAGAACTGTTAAATTTGAAAGTGGAATAGATAAATACAGAGAATTAAAATTAATTTGACTAGAATCAGGCCTAAGCAATAGATAAACCTGGAATGTGCCAGGATTTTCCATGATGTCTATCTGAGGTATCACTGGACAGAAATATATTTTTGAATACTTTAGATAGATAATAATACAATTCTGTTGATTTTTTAAAAAAAAGTTTGAGTTTGTATAACAGGAAATATTTATTTTCTCTGGTAATTTTATGCATTTTGAAATATTTGTGAGATGTAATGAGTTGTTCATACTTCTCCATTAAAATGGGAGACTTTGTCTTAGCTTTTGAAATGTCACTTGGGCCTAATCAAGAAAACATATAACTTTGCTTTCTCTTTGTCCCACTCCTCTCTCTAAACCTTGCCAACCACTTTCTAAGTAGCATATCATGTTGAATTCTATGTATGTAATTTTTCTCAAGTTCACCCCATCTTTTCATTCTTTCTGCCACCTCACTAGTGCAGATCATCATCTGTTGCTAGAACTAATGAAATCACCTTGAAAAGGTTCTCCTTATGTTATGAGTTTACTTGACTTATCTGCCCTTCCTATGGTCACCAGATACATCTTAGAAAATGAATGTGTTCTTAAATCTTGTTAGTTCTATATCACTTATAAACCTAAAGTCTAAAACGTCTCCATGAAGTTAAAGGATCCCAGAATCTTGTGCCAGCCACCTTTCCTGTCTCATTTTCCCACAGCCCTCTAATATACCTGTGTTGCAATCATAAAGGGCTCCTTATGACTGCCTCAAATGACCAAGGACCATCTCATACTAAATCTTGTCTTTAAAACGTTGTGGACCTTCGTTTGTCATCAAAATCCTCCCCAAGCGTCAAGGCTCAGGAAAAAAAAAAAAAGACATGTCTTTCACAGTGCTTTTCCTGGTGTCCTCTATTTTACTGCTAATGTAAATATTCCCATCAAACTGTATTCACACCTCTATTCACTGCATATCTCCTTCCCATCTTTATTATAGTTGTTATCATGTATTTCCTTTGTGAACAATACAATAGGTAAAAATCTTCTCCTTCAAGTATATAGGATAAAACAATTTTTACAGAAAAAAATCCAATAAAATAAATATACAGTTTCTACTGAAATAGCAAAAAATTCCAAAAAGCTGACATAAACTATTTTTTAAATATACAAAATAAGGATGGCATACAGAAAAAAAACATGATCTCTCTATTATAGAAATGGAGTGTGATAAAACTTATATTGATAATTGAGTGAATTTAGACGGGTGTCTTACTGGAAATGAGAACTAAAAAAAAAACAGAAAGGAAAATAAATCAAAATTATTCTTTGATTTTCAAGTTTTCAGGGAAAAAAATATCTTCAGGTACCAAGTTTGCCTGCATTGGGAAGGAGAGATTTTGTAATTTCCAGAACTGTCATCCTTTTCTATGCTGTTGTTCTTCGCCCACCACACTCTCCGGGGATTTTCAGCAGGTTGCTCACCAGGAGTTTTGGATACAATAGCACTGGCGTTTTCCAGCACAGGAAGGCTCAATAATCAATTCCTCACCTTCCAGGCAGTTCTGTTTTGCTTCATTCACGTTAACTTTTCAGCGTTCGATGTGAAGAGACCCTCCAGATAGTGCAGAGGCAGGGAGAGCAAGAAGACCAGTGATTATGAATCAATCACTTTTCTTGCTGCCAGAGCCCGTAACTGAACACAGATGAGAAACAAAGCAATGGTTTTGTTCAATAATTGAGTTGTTTCTTAGCAGGGGAAATGAACTCTCTTCAATAGTCCAGTCTTTTAGAAAATATGTATATAGCTTCAAACATCGAGTGTCATACAATGGAAACATGAGTTGTAATGGTGGATCTTATTGTGTGTGCAGATTTGATTAGATTTGGGAGAGGGTGGGCTCTACTACAGGTATCCAGTCAGGGCGTCTGTGACACCTCTCCCCATGAAAAATGGAAGGCGCACATTCCCTAAACTAGGGGTAGTTCAGGTGAGGCACTGCTGTGCAGTAAATTTAGAAAATGCACTCAAATCTTACCCAAAACTAAGAAAAAGGAATTTTATGCACATGGCTATGTGTGTGTGTATTTCTCTCTGGAAAAAAAAAAAGAAAAAACTGAAGTTATGGCCATACTAGTCATAAATGCTGTATCATATTGATTAAAATATGAGTAAATTATCTATCTAGATTTGGATATACCAGTCTCTTTAGGATGGACATTTTCAGGACTTTATTGAAATAACTGTGTATGCTATCAGATGTTCTAAATATTTGATATTCAATGTGCCTTCTTGGTGTTTTTGTTTGTTTTTTTTTGCCCCCATTATCTTCCTTGTTCTCTCCTATCATTACCAAGTATGTACCACCCATGTTAGCTCTAAGTCAAAAAAAGACATCGTATGAAACATTCTTCATTGATTAAAAAGGAAGTTGTTATGTGGAGAAGACATAAAACTATAAAAATAATGTGTACCTTTGTAAACAGAATTCAAGACAGTTATGCGAGAACATCCAATCTGTATAGAAGCCATGCAGTAAAACAGGCAATATCTTGTAGCACAAGATAAAACAGAGCTTATTCCCACAACAATCATTGACTTTTATGACATTAGAGCCTGTACTTAATTTCTGGAGTCTTTCAATTATATTACTTAAAGTGGAAACAAGGACACAGATTCCTAACAGGAGAGCATGAAAATATTGAGGTGACAGATAGCATGGGGCCGTGCTTTAGTTGCCCAGTATGCCATTTTTGTTATTATTTTCCTGAAAAGATCCACTCCCAAAAGGAAATTATAGAAAATAAGCACTATTGCTGTACACTGTGCTATTAGATATTTTCACACAAGCCATTATGCTGAACTCAGAAAGAGCATATTTTAAGTGGATGTAGAGCCTTTATTTGTTCTAATAAAACCCTAATTTGCCCAAGTTTTAGCAGTAACCATGGTTTCCAAATAGTACTCATGGAGGTGGTCATAGTTTTTATTTCCTAATAAGACTCACTGCAGTACAAGGTCTGACTCAGAACTTTTCCTAGGAATACAAAAGGGATAAATAAAAATGTAGAAGAAAAATTACTAAACTGTCCTTTGATAACTAAATGGTTGATCATAAATTGGAGTGTCTATGCAAATGAAGTAAATAATTAAAAACTCCAAGAACAGCATCAACTAGGTGGTTGATGACTGGCAATTATAAAAGCTGAATTTTTAATATGCATACATCTAAGGAGCCGGTAAAAATTAGCTCCTAGACTAATGGACTTGCCTTTCTTCTGAGGCAGAATTTTAATGAGAGCATTATTTATAACAGAGAGCCCAGGAACCAGGGTATTCTTGCTTATTCTCATTTTTTTATTCCCTGACACCTTATCCATTAAACTATGAACTTCTTTACAGAAGAATAATACTTTATGCACTAGGAAGTAAAGGTCAAAATGACCTTGGAAATTAGTCACACTGTATAGACTCCAAAGATGTGCCACTTAGAAGAGAAGTTATAAAGCCTGTGTTTCTAAATACCCAAGTAATATGTGCTGCTTGTATAATTCCACATGGTTAAGTTAATTTCTATATAGTTCTCCTCTTGAATACTACATACCCTGTTATTTTTCCACAACCTTTCCATGTGATGTGGCTGTTTTCTACTTAAAGTTTAAAATCCTTGAGGATATTTAAATCACTTTGTATGTACTTTGATAATGCTTCAAAATGGTTTGAAACATTCCGATACCTGTATGTTGCTTGGCTGTTTACTTTTTAAGGCCATTGAAAGGGTTGCATTTTTCCCTTGGCATACCATTTTGTTATTGGTGGTCTCTATTATGAGCATCCCAGGGTCTTTTGGTGCTCTTTTTTCCTTTGTTTTGGGTGTCAGTGAATACTCACTTTATTATGACTTTCGTATAAAAATATACTAATTATTTGTATACGGTATTGCTAGATGTACAGTACTGGATGTTGTGTAGATGTACAGTGTTGTATAGACGTTTATAATAGTACAGACATTATATGCACTTTAGTTAGTGATGTTGATCAACTTCACTTTTATGGTAAGGTTTTTTTTTTAAAATATATTTATTTTTAATTGGAGGATAATTGCTTTACAATGTTGTGTTGGTTTCCACAGTACAACAATGTTAATCAGCCATTAGTGTAAATTTAGATGACTTCTTTCTAATCCTGAATTTTCAACCAAAACTATCTCTGGTCTTTCTTCCATGATCCTCTCTGTCATAGCTGTGACTAAGCAAAGAATATTTGGCAGATTGGCATCTCAGGAGATTTTATTGGCTGGGTGACAGCCCCCATAAACTATGAGTCAGTCAAAAGCCTGGTCTAAGGGAAGAGTCAGAAGAATGGCTTACTCAGAGCTGCTTTGAACAGAAATTCACCAGTCCCCTTCCAATTCCATCCCTTCACCCTCACCCCTGAACTGACCTGAAGTCATATGACAAGGGATGAGTGCGGAGGAAGCACTATCAGAGGGATATGATAAATGGTGTGGCCCCTTTTGTCTTCTTTTTTATTAGGCCCCAAGCATTTTATCGGAGAAGGCAATGGCAACCCACTGCAGTACTCTTGCCTGGAAAATCCCATGGATGGAGGAGCCTGGTGGGCTGCAGTCCATAGGGTTGCTAAGAGTCAGACACGACTGAGCAATTTCACTTTCACTTTTCACTTTCACGTGTTGGAGAAGGCTATGGCAAGCCACTCCAGTGTTCTTGCCTGGAGAATCCCAGGGACGGGGGAGCCTGGTGGGCTGCTGTCTATGGGGTCGCACAGAGTCGGACACGACTGAAGTGATGCAGCAGCAGCAGCAGCAAGCACTTTATAAACTTCTGTATCCACTCATAAATACTGACAGATTTGGACTTTCTAAGAAATCTCAGCTTTTATTAAAATTCTCAGGATGTAATAAGTCCCTTGCCCATGTTCAACATCAGACAGCCAGCAGGCAAATGCCCAGGGTTATCTAGATCCTTTATATTAATCAGTGCAAAGCAGGGGTGTTCTCACTGGGAGTCTATGTTTAATAAGCTGAATTGGTATTGTAGCTTAATAACTTTAGATTGTGAATGCAGTTAAGTTCTTTCTGTATGTGTTTGGCATTTTTTCTTCTCTTTTTAATTGCTTTTGTGTCTTTTGTATATTTTTGTTTGAGAATTTTTTTTCTGATTGATTTAAAAGAATTCTTCATTCATTAGGCTTATTTCTTTGCTGCAAATATTTTTCTAGCTTGTTTACTATTTCATTTTTATATTTTTAATGCATTTTTATGTTTATTGTGTGACCAAATATGTCAATATTTCTCTTAATGTTTACTTCCATAGTTTTAAGTTTAGGAAAGCTATCCCTACTATGATAGCAGATAAATATTTACTTACTTTTTTTCTATAATTCTGTTGTTTTCTTTTCTGTTTACAATAAATGAAATTCATTTAGTATGCATTGTGGGGTAGATCTTTATTTATTATTTTCCAAATACTCAACCAATTGCCCAGTGACCATTTATCAAATGAAATTCTTTCTCTGCAGCTTTGAAGTAGCTTATTTATAACCTAATAAATAGCTAACACACTATGTATAAGTCTATTGCCAGGCTTCTCAGTCTGTATCTGTCATTTATTTATTTTTACTCCAGTATCAGGAAAAGTTCTACTGTTGTAAGAAACTATAGCAAAAATTAGATAATAAATATTCAGTTTTTTCAAGTATCCTTTCAACATCAGTTGAGCTGAAAATATAGTTTCTCTCATTTGATATGACAATGTAGGATTCAATTACATTAAAAGGGTTTCTAACATTTGACCATATTTGCTTTTCTAGAATAAATCTTACTTGGATATGGTTTTATTATATTAACACATTACTCATATTCTTTGGATTTTTTTTCATATGTAGTATAACTAAGAATATGCTGTGATTTTTATTTTGACCTGCCATTGCCCAGGATTTGATAAGTTTTTCTTCTTGATTCATAAAGTGAATCAGAAAATATAGCAGAAAAAGTTCTAAGAATATGACTGAGTCAACTAAGACATTCAGTGCTTCCCTTTCATCTACTATTCCTAGAAACTGCAGGAATAAAATAAAGGGAAAAGCTAAAAGCCTGCACTAGTACTGGAAACTCCAAAAGGAGTATATACCACATGACAGACAATTTGAGTCATTTCTTGTTCATGTGGTACATGTGGGAACAAATGAAATAATTTCATGATAGATGACTGCAAGTTCATGTCCCAAGGGAACAGTGAGGTATCTCAGGAAGAAAGCAAATACCTATTCTAGTCTGAATGGTTGAGCCCTGAAAGCAAGGATTGAGCTGATAAAATATGACATCTGAAACTTCTACCACCACTGCAATAGTGTGGATATGCCTAGCACATTAAATAGAAATGTAGCCATATTAGACCAAAATCCTTCAGACAATTGAACCTGTCCCATGTATGGCATTAAAAAAACCCAAATACCTAGAAATTAATTTAATGAATGATATGAAAGTCCTCCAAAATGTTGAGAGAAATTTTAGAAGACCCAAATATAAGTAAAAATATGCCATGTAGAAGCAGTGGAAGAATTTGATTGTCATAAAATATCAGTTCTTCCCAAATAGATTTATAAATTCAACAAAATAGCAATTTTTAAAACTCAGTTTCTTTTTTGGAAAGATAAGCTGCTTCTAAAATTTACATGAAAATTTCATGAAATTACATGAAAAGGGTACACAGTTTTAGTTCTATGTTAAATATGTTTTGGGGAACTAATATACAGTATGAATATAGTTAGTAATACTATATTGTATACTTGAAATATGCTAAGAAAGTAGATCTTAATATTATCACCCCCCAAAGGTAACTTTGAGCTAATGGATGTGTTAATTAGCTTGATTGTGATAATCATTTCATAGCAAAGGTGTAAATCATCATATTTTATGCTTAAATATATACAATTTTTGTTTGTAAATTATATCTCAATAAAGCTGGATGAAAAAGTTAAGCCAAAATGCAATGAAAGAGAGATAGTTAGGGAGTTTGGGATTTACATGTTCAAACTGCTATATTTAAATTGAATAACCAGCAAGAACCTATTGTATAGCACAGGGAAATCTGTTCAATGTTATGTAAGAGCCTAAATAGGAAAAGAATTTGAAAGAGAATAGATACATGTATATGTATAACTGAATTACATTACTGTATACATGAAACACAATATTGTTAATCACCTATACTAATTGTTCAGGACCAATTTTATACCTATATGAAAAATAATAATTATTATACCAAACTTAAACAATACACAGAAATTAACTCCAGGTAAATTATAGACCTAAAAATGATATGTCAGTCAATACATTTTCTAGAAGATGATAGAAAAGGATATTATAAGCATCTTTGACTTTTAGGTAGGAGGGATTTTATTAAGCAGACCACAAAACATAATGCTACTAAAAGATTGATAAATAAACTGGATATTATAAAGATAAGTAATTCTATTAATTAAAAATACTATTGTG
>SJYQ01000784.1:76337-122328 GCA_006410935.1 Redunca redunca | reverse complement strand
GAACCAGAGATCAAATTGCCAACATCCACTGGATCATGGAAAAAGCAAGAGAGTTCCAGAAAATCATCTATTTCTGCTTTATTGACTATCCCAAAGCCTTTGATTGTGTGGATCACAATAAACTGTGGAAGATTCTGAAAGCGATGGGAATACCAGACCATCCGACTTGCCTCTTGAGTAACCTGTATACAGGTCAGGAAGCAACAGTTAGAACTGAACATGGAACAATAGACTGGTTCCAAATAGGAAAAGGAGTATGTCAAGGCTGTATATTCTCACCCTGCTTATTTAATTTCTATGCAGAGTACATCATGAGAAACACTGGGCTGGAAGAAGCACAAGCTGGAATCAAGATTTCCAGGAGAAATATCAATATCCTCAGATATGCAGATGACACCACCCTTATGGCAGAAAGTGAAGAGGAACTGAAGAGCCTCTTGATGAAAGTGAAACAGTGTCAGACTTTATTTTTTGAGGGCTCCAAAATCACTGCAGATGGTGATTGCAGTCATGAAATTAAAAGACGCTTACTCCTTGGAAGGAAAGTTATCACCAACCTAGATAGCATATTCAAAAGCAGAGACATTACTTTGCCAACAAAGGTCCATCTAGTCAAGGCTATGGTTTTACCAGTTGTCATGTATGGATGTTGAGAGTTGGACTGTGAAGAAAGCTGAGTGCTGAAGAATTGATGCTTTTGAACTGTGGTGTTGGAGAAGACTCTTGAGAGTCCCTTGGATTGCAAGGAGATCCAACCAGTCCATTCTAAAGGAGATCAGTCCTGTGCGTTCATTGGAAGGAGTGATGCTAAAGCTGAAACTCCAGTACTTTGGCCACCTCATGTGAAGAGTTGACTCATTGGAAAAGACTCTGATGCTGGGAGGGATTGAGGGCAGGAGGAGAAAGGGATGGCAGAAGATGAGATGGCTGGATGGCATTACCGACCTAATGCATTGAGTTTGTGTGAACTCCGGGAGTTGGTGATGGACAGGGAGGCCTGGTGTGCTGCGATTCATGGGGTCGCAAAGAGTCGGACATGACTGAGCGACTGAACTGAACTGAAGAATAACAATAACCACAGCAAAAAAGAAAACAATATAGAAAAATAAATTCTTCAAAATTAGATCTTTCAACCACTGAGGAAAGAAAATACCACTAAATTTTCTTTATATCCCACTTCACCATCAGAAGGTACTATTTATCTTTCTCCCTTTCCCTTTAATGCATTTAGCAAACTCCATTAAGCATGCATTATGTACTGTACCTTAGAAGGGCTGTAAATACTAACTAAATTATATATCACTGTCCTTGGCAATAATTATTTCACAATCTGCTAAGGAAATCACTTTGTTTAGATAATTTTTTTATGTCCTCAATTCATTATGCTTAAAATGCTAAATTTTGCTGTAAGTTTTAACACTCATAGTAATTCTTAAAATGAGCCGGATTAGAAAGTTAGAATTCCAGGGAAGGAGTTACTGCAAAAACTTATGTGTAAATTTTCTATAACACTCGGACAATATCTAGAATCTCACTATCCCTGTTGAAATGCCAATGCTTAGGGCAAATTAGAAAAGCATTAAGTTTTCCACTGACTAGAGGAAAGACAGTCTAGAGTCTTAGGTAAGTCATATCAGATTGCAGATTCAGAAAAATCGAGGAGCTGATGATTATAGACTGATTTTTTTAGTTCCAACCCCTGGCCTGGATCTTCTGGTTCTCTTTTAGATGAGTAAAGAGAGTTTAGAAAAGAAAACCAATTCTGAATAGTTGAAGCAGCTACTTTAGTCTCTAAATTGAAGCAGAGTGGTGTGGTTGAAGTAATATGGGCTTTGCAGTCCATCAAATGGATTTGAAATCTATTTTTATCACTCCTTGCTGTGTAAATGTAGGCAGTTTAGTTAACCTCTTGGTATCTGTATTTTCATTCTTAAAAGGATGATAAGATTTATGATAATACTTGTGAGAACTCAAGTACATCACTTAATATGTGACACATATAGGGCACCTGATATATGGCGAACAAGAACCTATTGGCATCAGAATCATCTGAAGTCTTGTAAACCACCAACAGGTGTCATAAGGGGGCTTCCCAGGTAACACTAGTGGTAAAGAACCAGCTTGCCAGTGCAGGAGACATAATGAGTTGTAGGTTTGATCCCTGGGCTGGGAATATTCCCTGGAGAAGGGAATGGCAACCCACTACATTATTCTTGCCTGGAGAGTTCCATGGACAGAGGAGCTTGGCGGGCTACAGTCTATGGGGTCACAAAGAGTCAGACATCACTGAACGATTAACACACACACAGGTGTCATAAGAGATCCTAACCCCAGAACTTTCTCAATAAGTTTTAAAAAACTACTGAGACCTTTAAAACAATGCACCACATGAAAGATTTATAATTTTTATGAATAGTCCAAGATAACAGTGTTATACTGATCCTCTTTATTAATCAAACTCAGGATGTTAGTGTTTTAGTCCAAACGCAACCCCTTACCTAATGACTATTTTCCCTAATTACAGGTGAGGTTCTTTAAGCAGAATTATCTGGTTCTAAAACCAGACTCACCAAGAATACACATGCCCAGAATTCTGATTCAGTGGGTCTGGAATGATTACACACAAGTTCCCAAATGATGTTGATGCACCTGGTCTGGAGACCACACTTTGAGAATTATTGTATGATAAAATTTCCTCTTAGATACTTTAAAATTCAAGGCTATAAACTAATATAAAGTGAATGAGAACATGTTTTCTGTACATAAAATTTTAAATCATGTAGGACATATAGGTATTATTTAGAGTAACCAACTTTTTCCTTTCTCTGTCCCCTCATTGAAAACCACCATTCAACTGAGACCTCTTCAGAAGTGTGGGAACCTCCATATGTAGGATTGCACCAAGGCTCCAAGCTGCATAGTTAATTAATTCTTCCATTAACTAAATTTTACTTGTCAACATGTCCTCTATTGCAGGTTGAAATGTGTCCCCCAGAAATGATATGTTCAAGTCCTAACCCCCGTACTTGTGAATGGCACTGGGTTGTAAATAGAGTCTTTGCAGATGTCGCTAGTTAAGATGATGTCATACTGGAGTACAGTAGATCCTAATTCAGATAAGACTGATGTTCTTATGAGAGGAGGAGCAGACAGACACGGAGGAAGAATGCCATGTGAAAGTGAAGGCAGGGGTTGGAATACTGCAAGCCAAGGAATGCCAAGAATGCCAGCTACCACCCTAAATTAAGAGAGAGACATACAACAGAGCCCTCAAGAGATGCCAAAACTCTTGACACCTTGATCTCCAACTTTTAGCCTCCATAATTGAGATAATGTATTTCTCTTGTTTTAAGCCACCCAGTTGGTGGTACTTTGTCATGGCAGATCTAAGAAACAAATAAGCCATCCTTACCCCAAGACCTACAAAGCTCTCAGCCTAACTCTCAAATTTGCTGCAAATTGCAATATTGTTAGTCTTTTTCCCCCACTCATTTCATTTTCTCAGGCTTAGTTGGGGGCTGCATTAAAGGGAGAAAGGAAGAAGAGTGTGGAGCAGGTGGGACCATCTCACTACAGTCACTGGAACTCAAGAATGCTGTACCACTGTGGAAATGAACTTCTGACCATTCCCCTCTGCCTCCACCTCAGGTTTCTCAAGCTCTGAGCTTTTTAATTTCCTTCACCTTCAGCATCCTGGCTCAAGTATTTATTTCTGGCTCTGATCCTTGGCTTTTCTCCTGGTTGTTCTTGCCCCTTGCTCTTGGCTTTGATACCCCTGCCGTGTCCTGCAGCTGGACCTCGTAAAACTTTCCACTTGCCCTTCATTTTGAATTTATCACAGCTATTTAATTGTTTGGTGAGGAGACTGTTAAATTGTTGTGAGTGGACTCAAGCATAGAGACCCACTCAACCTTGTTTTTCTAGAAATAAATGACTCTTTAACAATTTCTTTTCATAAAAAAAATGTATCTGCACCTTGAAGACACCAGATCTTTTATACCCTTCTTAATTACTTTTTAACCTTCTCCAAGTCCTCTGACTTTGGGGACCCTAATGGAGTCATACTGCTTTAGTTCTGTTGCCATTTTCAGACTGATTTCCACTGCCTCCACTCAGTAATCTCTATTTTTGCTTTGTCTTCCTTTCCCTATCTGTCTTCAGTACTCCATTCCACATTCATCACTGTCTTTAAATCTGTTTCACCCTGTTCTTCCTTTCATTCTTTCCTGACATAGAGATTCTCAATGCTAGCCATACATTAGAATCACCTAAGGAGCTTTAGAAGACTGCGATTCTAGCTTAATTGGAGAGGACCCAAGTATTATTATTTCTTAAAATCATTTCCTAGGTAATTCAACTCTTCATCCACTGTTGATAACCACTGGCTCAGCAGTTTCAACATCTGTGATCAGGACCTTCCTCACTTCCTAGCCTAACAGGTCCTCAATTCTAATTCTTCACATTGTCATTTCCTTTCTTTCACTCAGACCTTACAACACATCATAACTTGAAATAACTCTACCATCTACCAGCATAATCTTAGACTCTGACACTGAACTAATTTCAACCTTTTTCTCACCTTCTCCACTTCTACTAAATAAGCTCTAAATTCTTATTATGACCTGTATTGCTTCTTGGCTTTTTCCAATTCATCATATCTGATGACTTTATTTACAGGTCTACACAGCAGAAATATGATCAATAACTTCAGTAATGCTATCATGTATTAGGAAGGAGTGCTTTCATCACTTGTCCACAAAGGGAAAGGAACTTCTGTTTCTTAGAAGGAAAGTCTTAGAAGAATATTTGAAGCCTCTTCTCCAGAGTCCTCATAGATACGCCGTGAAGGAAGATATGGTTGATGAGCATCTGACTGGTGAGGATGGAGAAGGAATCTGTGCCTGTGTGGCTCAGTCTCTCTACTCCTCTATTGAGGGTGCACAGTTGTTTTTTCTCTGGATGCAGAGTATAAGGACAGTTTTTCTTAGCTCCACCAATAACTGTGTGGATAAGTTCAAATTTAGTACTGCTTAGTTTAGCACTAAGTCATCTCCAACTCTTGCAACTGCATGGACTGTAGCCTGCCAGGATCTTCTGTCCATGGAATTTTCAAGGCAAGACTACTGGAGTGGGTTGCCATTTCCTTCTCCAGAGGATCTTCCTGACCCAGGAATCGAACCCAGGTCTCCTGCATTGCAGGAGGATTCTTATTGGTTTCCAGTGTGCCTTCTTTATTTCAGCTAGAAGAGTAACAAATAGGGATGCTCAATCCCTATCTATCAACAGACTCAACTAATTAACCTCCCTTCATTCCTTTTGTTGAGCATCTGAATCGGGAACCATAAAATAGGATTTCTGTTGCCGGCCACTCTCGTTGTGCACATTGTTACACAAAAGTACAAAGTCCTACTTGTTGCACCCACAGGAATTCTTCTAAACACAACTTGACCCTTATTTTTTGCATCATTTTGTTGTTATTCCTCATCTATGCTTACTATTTAGCTCCTTTCCCATAGGAATCCCTATTCTACTAAAGCTCTAAATCCACCCCCTCCCAAACTTTCAGTAGATGAACTAAGCTCCTGCAGTTTTGAGGAGACCATACAACACAGACAGTCTTCACATTTCTTATCAGTACTTTAAAATTTATCTCAATCTATCTTCTCTTCTTTTGTGCTTTCTCTCTTAGAATTAACAATTCTTTTTTCCTTGGTAACTTTTCACAACATTCTGTCTCTCCCCTCTCTAAGACCTTATTCCATGAAGTCTTCTCAGCTGTTTGCATGTTTAACTTCTCACTTTCTGCAAAATAATTGCTCTCTGCTTACCAACATGTACACAGCAAGCAAAGCCATAAACTGAAAGCAAAATCCTCACTCCTATTAGACTTTGAAATGACATTTCCCCCTCTCTTCAGCACATAATTCTTGAAAGAATATATAGATTTGCCAACTTCACTTTTCTGTCTCATACCTCACATTTTTATGCTCCCATTAAGTCAAAGAAAATGCTTCATTTATAATCCATCAAAAAATTATAAACATGAACAACACTTTGTTTAGTTATCACATTGCCTCTCTCTTCATATTTTCCAATCAATCTATACACTAGACTTTAGCTCCTGATGGTGGGTAATAATATAAAGTTATTGCCACTCCCTCAAATTCATATTCATATTCATAACTGTTCACTGGGGCCTAAACTCAACAGGTCTTTGCCCCAATGTCCCAGCTTATTCTTTATACCCTATTTCAGTAAATGGTAGCTTTACTGCCTAATGACTCAGGCTCTAAGAGTCAATGTCACTTCACACCTTCATATATTAATTTTTCCATCATTCATTGTGTATCTGTTCCGTGCCAGGGAGTGCATTTATGTCCTGGTTTACACAGGAAAATAAAACAACACTTTTCTTCCGTGATCTTGTACTGTAATTAGGGAAGCAGACGGACAAATAAACATAGTATGTGATAAGTGCTATTCTAAAGGTTAATAAAAAGCCATCAGGAAATCAGCAGAGAATGATTCATGTTGTGTGGGGGGAGTTGAAAAAAAATGTTTCACATGGAAGAGATATTTCAGTTGAGTCTTTAATGAGTATTCAGTCATTTGTTAAATCCTGTAGATGTGCCCTTTCTATTGTCTTTTACATATCTTCCCACCATCTATATCCCACTTCCACCATTTAGGAATTTTCCTGACCCAGAAACTGAACCCGCGTCTCTAGTTGTCTCCTCCATTGGCAGATGGGCTCTTCACCACTGAGCCATCTGGCAACCACTCTGACTCTAGACTCTACTCTAAAATGGGACTTGATTACACCTACAAAGAGAATAATTCTAGTCATGTTATTCACATGATCATAGACTCTATACAAAATTCCTACCATATTGAATGTAATTTCTTCACCATGACATTTAAATATTTCCTCGAAGACCTATCCATCTAATTATCTGCTAACCTGATGCAAAGAACTGACTCATTAGAAAAGACCCTGATACTGGGAAAGATTGAAGGCAGGAGGAGAAGGGGACAACAGAGGATGAGATGGTTGGATGGCATCACTGATTCCATGGACGTGGATTTGAGCAAGCTCTGGGAGTTGGTGATGGACAGGGAAGACTGGCATGCTGCAGTCCCTGGGGTCGCAAAGAGTTGGACACGATTGTGACTGAACTGATGAAGCAAATATATTCAGAATCACAGACAAGCAGCACTTTGCCTGATATTTACGTAATGACAGAAACTTTATCTCTTCTATGCCTCTGTATTTCTTTTACCTTGAACATTATCTTTCCCTTGATGCCTTTTGAAATACTGTTCATCCTTAAAAATTTAAAATACTCCTTCCAAGATTAATACCGGAAATCATTCCAAACATGTTATGTGATTGTCTCTTTTTGCTCTCGTGACACATTCTACATTTTTTTTTCTTATGATGTGACTTGAAAATGTATCTACAGCCATGCCCCCAGCAATTACCATAGAATATAAACTTTTGAGAATAACAATACATTACTGTGTTGCATTTTCTTTCATTTCAACATAAAGCATTTGTTAATTGGGGCAGTTCTTTCCACTTGATTTAAGAAGTCAGTGTTTTTCTTTGATTATCCTTCATAGTTCAAGATAGCTGTGTGTTAAGTCATGATTTGTTGTGTGCAAAGTTCAGAAAACTAAGATGTTGGCATCTGGTCCCATCACTTCATGGCAAATAGATGTGGAAACAGTGGCTGACTTTACTTTTCTGGGCTCCAAAATCACTGCAGATGGTGATTGCAGCCATGAAATTAAAAGACGCTTACTCCTTGGAAGGAAAATTATGACCAACCTAGACAGCATATTCAAAAGCAGAGACATTACTTTGTCAACAAAGGTCTGTCTAGTCAAGGCTATGGTTTTTCCAGTGGTCATATGTGGATGTGAGAATTGGACTATAAAGAAAGCTGAGCGCTGAAGAATTGATGCTTTTGAACTGTGGTGTTGAAGAAAACTCTTTGAGAGTCCCTTGGACTGCAAGGAGATCCAACCAGTCCATCCTAAAGGAGATCAGCTCTGGGTGTTCATTGGAAGGACTGATGTTGAAACTGAAACTCCGATACTCTGGCCACCTGATGCAAAGAGCTGTCTCATTTGAAAAGACCCTGATGCTGGGAAAGATTGAGGGCAGGAGGAGAGGGGACAACAGAGGATGAGATGGTTGGATGGCATCACTGACTCAAAGGACATGGGTTTGGGTGAACTCTGGGAGTTGGTGATGGACAGGAAGGCCTGGCATCCTGCGATTCATGGGGTCGCAAAGAGTCGGACACGACTGAGCGACTGAACTGAACTGAACTGAAAGGGAGAAGTAAAGGCCTTAAAACTATCCTCAGTTTTTGATGTCGTCCCCTACTCTACCGCTTCCTGAAGACAAAAACCAACTATCAAACAAAAAACTATGCAACTAGACCAATCATGTGTCAAACTCAATGCTTAGAAAGTGTCTTCAAGCTTTATAGTCTGAGAAAAAAGAAAATTTAAATATTATTCCAAATTATATGATTTAGTTTTTTCTTTCTTTCTTTTTTTTTTTTTACCATTCAACTCATTGATATCAAGCAGTTAATATAAGATATTGAAGAAGCAAGAGTTTACCCAGACTGCACTTTCCAGACACTCTTGTGGTTTTCCCGTTTTGACTCTTTTATGTGATATCATAACAGCTGTACTCATTTCTATCCTGAGATAGTAGATCCCTGGGTGCTTTTCTAATATATAAGCTGAATTACATTCCTTGGTTCAGTGTGAAGTCTTATGACAAAATAGTAATGATGATAAAGATCTAAATGCAGGTGTTATTTTCTTTCCTAACTTTATTTGAAGAAGCAATAAAATGATTTAGGGAAAATGTATAGACATACCAATAGAGACTAAAGAAAAATAAAGCCTTATTATACAAAAAGGTTATGGATACTATTCCAGTCTTACTCTTTCCTTCCTACTCAAGATAACAGTAAACTATTAACAGTTATTGCAAATGAATTATGAGATAATTTTTTCATGTGTTAATTCAGTCTTTTAGTAAATATTAAGTATTTATTAAATCTTAAGCAACTGTACAAGTTAATATGGATATACAGATAAAAATATATGGAAACTTTCATGCAAGATATCACAGTGACAATAAGTATAAATCATCAAAGAGAAGAGGGAAATAGAAATCTGGATACAATGCATGATAGGAATTAGAAGTGAGAGTTTCAGAAAACCAGAGAGGGACAGAGGGCTGGAGGAGATGGGAGCCTCATTTCTGTTCAAAGCAGAATTAACCAAGGAGGAAAAATTTTAAAACTTCCCATTACTAATTTGAAAGCAAAAGTCAACCATTTCAGCATGTGAAGCTTTGTGTGCCATTCAGACACTGAGTACATGGGGCCAAAACAATGTTGAGACAAATTTTGCCCCCCCCCCTTTTTTGAGGCTGAATAAAAATAAAATACACATGGAGGTAATTAGTAGGAATAAGAGTTATAAGATCCAGAAGAAGAATATCCCTTGGAAAGTGGTTTTCTAAACAAATTTTGAAAATATGTATTAAAAAACCAAAATGGTATCATTGATAAAATCCAAGAGAACATGATATTTGCTACAAAAAAGCTAAGATATGAGGGAAATGAACAGAAAGAAAATCACAATATGAAAATAAAGAGGAATTTTAAACTATATTGAAAGGAAATTATGCAATAGCAGAATCGATACCACAGAAAAGTAAATCAGTATGTGGAAGACAACTTTGAAAACCTCTTCCAAGGGAGTGGTGGTGGAAGATGGAAGCCTGCATAGCATGCAAAGTCACAGAGAAACTGGAAAAATGACATAGAAGACGATAGATCTGGAGGTCTGAAAACAGAGGCATCACATAGATAAGTAACATTTCAAAAGCAACAGCCAGAACACAAGTAACCAAACTTATTTGCAGCCTTACTAAACATCTGTATATGCCGTTTGAAAGAGCCCTGCAGACTTCTGCAGATAAAGACGAAACACCACACCCAATTCTTTATTTTATAGATTTGAGTACCCCATCCCCAGCACTCACAGCACTGAGTTGATTCTCACTAGTAGGTACATTTTAGAAAGCTACTTTGATTGAAAGAATAAAGAAAAATCAACAGGAATAAAGATATATTAACCATCAGTTCAGTTCAGTACAGTTCAGTCACTCAGTTATGTCTGAATCTTTGTGACCCTATGGGCTGCAGCATGCCAGGCTTCCCTGTCCATCACCAACTCCCAGAGCTTACTCAAACTCATGCCCATAAGGTCAGTGATGCCATCCAACCATCTCATCCTCTGCCATCTCCTTCTCCTCCCATCTTCAATCTTTCCCAGCATCAGGGTCTTTTCTAGTGAGTCAGTTCTTTATATCATGTGGCCAAATTATTGGAGTTTCAGCCTCAGCCTCAGTCCTTCCAATGAATATTCAGGACTGATTTCCTTTCAGATAGACTGGTTGGACCTCCTTGTAGTCCAAGGTACTCTCAAGAGTCTTCTCCAACACCCCAGTTCAAAAGCATCAGTTCTTTGGCACTCAGCTTTCTTAATAGTCCAACTCTTACAGCCATACATGACTACTGGAAAAACCATAGCTTTGACTAGATGGACCTTTGTTGGCAAAGTAATGTCTCTGCTTTTTAATATGCTGCCTAGGCTGATCATAGCTTTTCTTCCAAGGAGCAAGAATCTTTTAAATTTCATGGCTGCAGTCACCATCTGCAGTGATTTTTGAGCCCAAGAAAGTAAAGTCTGTCACTGTTTCCATTGTTTCCTCATCTATTTTCCATGAAGTGATGGGTCAGGATACCATGATCTTAGTTTCCTGAATGTTGAGTTTTAGGCAAACTTTTTGACTCTCCTCTTTCACTTTCAAGAGGCTCTTTAGCTCTTCAGTTTCTACCATAAGGGTGATGTTTTCTGTGTATCTGAGGTTATTGATATTTCTCCTGGCAATCTTGATTCTAGCTTGTGCTTCATCCAGCCAGGCATTTCACATGATGCAATCTGCATAGAAGTTAAATAAGCAGGGTGACAATATGCAGCCTTGATGTACTTCTTTCCTGATTTGGAACCAGTCTGTTGTTCCATGTCCACACAAAGAACAAATAATTCATCTCTGCAACATGAAAGAGCAGAGCCCAACAAGGACAAATTTTTGTTTTCTTTTATTTTTTAAATTAATTTATTTAATTGGAGACTAATTACTTTACAATATTATAGTGGTTTTTACCATACATTGACATGAATTAGCCATGGGTGTACATGTGTTCCTCATCCTGAACCCCTCTCCCACCTCCCTCCCAATCCCATCCCTCAGGGTCATCCCAGTGCACCAGCCTTGAGCTTCCTGTCTCATGTATCGAACCTGGACTGGTGATCAATTTCACATATACATATACATGTTTCAATGCTATTCTTTCAAATCATCCCACCCTTGCCTTCTCCCACAGAGTCCAAAAGTTTGTTCTTTATATCTGTGTCTCTTTTGCTGTTTCACATATAGGGTCATTGTTACCATCTTTCTAAATTCCATATATATGCATTATTATATTGTATTGGTGTTTTTCTTTCTGACTTCACTCTGTATAATAGACTCCAGTTTCATCTGCTCCTGCTGCTGCTGCTAAGTTGCTTCAGTCATGTCCGACTCTGTGCGACCCCATAGACAGCAGCCCACCAGGCTCCCTCGTCCCTGGGATTCTCCAGGCAAGAACACTGGAGTGGGTTGCCATTTCCTTTTCCAATGCATGAAAGTGAAGTCGCTCAGTTGCTCAGTCATGCCCGACTTTTAGCAACCCCATGGCCTGCAGCCCACCAAGCTCCTCCGTCCATGGGATTTTTCCAGGCAAGAGTACTGGAGTGGGGTGCCATTGCCTTCTCCGCCAGTTTCATCTACCTCATTAGAATTGATTCAAATGCATTTTTTTAATAGCTGAGTAATATTCCATTGGGTATATGTACCACAGCTTTCTTATCCATTCATCAGCAGATGGACATCTAGGTTGCTTCCATGTCCTGGCTATTGTAAACAGTGCTGAGATGAACATTGGGGTACATGTGTCTCTTTCAATCCTGGTTTCATCAGTGTGTATGCCCAGCAGTGAGATTGCTGGGTCGTATGGCAGTTCTATTTACAGTTTTTTAAGGACTCTCCACACTGTTTTCCATAGTAGCTGTACTAGTTTGCATTCCCTCCAACAGTGTAAGAAGGTTCCCTTGTCTGCATACCCTCTCCAGCATTTATTGTTTGTAGACAACAAGGACAAATTTGAAAGAAAAAAATTTATTGGTAATTTTATAGCACAAAGTATTGTCTTTTCTGTGTACAAGAACAAATTTGCAGTTGCGTACATTCAAGAGATGCTGGAAAACACACATATAATCTGCATAAACAGAAATTGAAGGAAAGGAAATACCAGTATATAAGGACTTGAACTGCAAAGTGTGTAATTCTGATGGTTTAAAATATTTTAAATGGAGATAAAATCAACAAGGTAGCCATAGAAACTATAGCAGTGTCTGGCAGAATAGAACTCACTTAATATTTGTTGAAAGGATATATTTTCTAGCAAACTATAAATTAGCAAAATTGAAACAAAAGTCAAAAGAATAAAACCACATCCTGAGAAGAACTAGAAACATTTGAAGAGCTCTAACCTCTAAAACAGGTGCTGAGACCAGATGGTTTTACCTATGAGTCCTCTTACCTTCAAGGGACAGATAATGCCAATGATATCCAAACTATTCTAGGATATTAAAAAATAGAAAAATACTCTTGTCATTTTATAAAACTTGGCCTTAACAATTATTTGAAATATGAAAAAGATAATGGCAGACCAATTTCACTTTAGAATTCAAATGGTAAAAATATTTCCAAATATTTCCAAATTAAAGTGTCAAAATTGAGCACATTATAGAATAACAGTAATTTGTATTAAAATGTTAAAGTTGAGTACATTATAGAATGTCAATAATTGCTTCCATTTCCACCTCCCTCCTCCTCAAACACTTTAACTGTATGTTCGTATATGGTAGAGCAGGACAGGGGTCTATCTTAGCCACCTTTTTATCCCATATGTCCGTCCCAGTACTTTGTCAGAGTTATCAGTAAATCTCTCTTAATATGTGGACAACTGAATGGTGAGGTCATCAGAGTAACAAGGGACATTAGCAATAGGTACAAATAAAATATGGAAAATAAAAAATAAGACAACTATTAATTGAGAGGAGGATACTATAAGAAACTAAAGCTAATCTTGATACATTACTTGACTGAGCAGTGAATGGTATGAACATAACCCTGTTAATGTAAACACAGAATATTGACCTAACTGTGAATGTTATATTAGGAATATGAGGTGAGGGGAAATGGGATGCTAAGACAGTTTAATAATTGTAATAAACAAGAAATCAGAAGACATTTTCTAATATGTATGCATCTCTGACATGACTGAACAACTAAGTACACCACCCACGCATCAGTTGGTAGCAGTTTCAGATTTCACTTAGGTATATGGAAGTCAATGCTAACATTATGTCAGACAACTGAAGAAGTTTCCATTTGGTTGTCTCTAGGGAGTAGAATTGCTGGAGCCTGGGGAGGGTACTGCTACCTCTTAGTACAGTAATCATTCTTCCGATTTATAAGCAAGATCCTAAATGCTTAAATAACTATAAAAGTATTGTTTGGAAATTTTAAACTGTGAGCATATGTTTGATAATGTAAGAATACGTAAACAAATCAGATTTAGCTGTAACAACATTAATTTTAAAATGATAATATCTATTTGGGACAAGGGTAAAAGAAAACTGATCTTCATGTAAACTTATTGTATGAGTAAAACTGATAAATTTTATCAACAGGGCACTTTTGCATTATGTCTCCAAAGCCTTAGGAATCCATAATTTCTTTTTATGGATTCTGTGAATACTAGAATCTCCATTCTTAGAATTTAATTCTCAAGAAATTCCAGATCATATACAAACATTTTCATCTTTTGCACTGAAAAGATTTGTCTGTGTGTTGTTCATTAGCCTTCTCACAGTTTACGTTTCTTCTGATTATTAATTTATTGCCTCTCAGCTCCAAATCCACCTTTCTAAACTCACTGGTAAATCCTGGGGCTGAGACCGTGCAGATACCTCACTTTTCTGTTTGCCAGCTGCCTCCCACGCAGAGCTCAGCCCAGAGGAGAAGCAGAGGCGGAAGCGGGAACTTGATACTTCAGTCTGCTTCCTGTGGGCTCTCCCTCTCTTGCTTCTTCATCCCAGCAGCAGCAGACCCTTCCTAGGGCAGAAGCACAATTCAGTTCTCAGTTTTTCCCAAAGTAGCAGAACCAGCCTCAATACCCTCTATTCAGACACTAACCTCAGCTAAGCAGGCCCCCTCTGAGGTCTGAGTTTAAGCCCTTCTAAATTTTTAAATTTTAGTATCTCAAATCTCTTCCCTTTGGTCTTTCAACCCTAGTGATTATAGCAGCTTCCTACAGTTACTACCTCTAGGATACTTTAGGGTTCTCTTTTTAACACTTTGAGCTACCTGGTTAGCAAAGTTATTCTTATATTTTTCCTCTTAAATTCTCTTTGGCATAATAAATGGCATAGTTTCTAACTCCTGACTCCACCATGCTATTATAAGGGAATGTCTCATGCAGTTTTTATAATCACAATTAGGAAAAAATATCACATATATATATACACACACATGTGTATGGGTGTGTATATGTATCCCATCAGTTCAGTTCAGTCTCTCAGTCGTGACTGACTCTTTGCGACCCCATGAGCTGCAGCATGCCAGGCCTCCCTGGCCAGCACCAACTCCCAGAGTCTACCCAAACTCATGTCCATTGAGTCAGTGATGCCATCCAACCATCTCATCCTCTGTTGTCCCCTTTTCCTCCTGCCCTCAATCTTTCCCAGCATCAGGGTCTTTTCAAATGAGTCAGCTCTTCGTATCAGGTGGCCAAAGTATTGGAGTTTCAGCTTCAACATCCCATCAGAAACCTTGAAAAAAGAACTTATTTTCCACTGGGGGAAAAGGTCTTTATTAAAAATAACAGAAACTCTAAACCAGGCAATAAAATAAATAATCATGTGAAACAGTATTCTGAATTTTAGAAACTTGGATTGCAGTGTGCAGTGATAAAAAGAATGAAATAGCAAAAAAAGACTGGTGAAATTTAAAATGTATTTGCCCTGATATGTGACTTTTCCCCTCCCATTTGCTTATCAGGAGCCAGTGAGATTGACTGAACTTTTTAATAAGAGTTGTGTTTCCCTCTGCCTTATACTATATATCCTTTGCATTGTTTCCAACCACTATGTTTCTGGTAAATGCTTGACAGTGTTTTGCACATGAGTTAAATGAGGCTGGTACTTTTGCACAGAGAGCTTTGTTTGGTTAACACAGGGGAATTTAAATATCTTCTTGAGAGAGGTACTTCTACAGGCAACTTTGGTTCATTTCATATGGCCAGCTCCTCTAAATCTCTGTGTTCTGCTTAATCACTATGTTGGAGACATTGTGACTAAAGGCTCATTTTCATCAAAATAAATTCCCAAAAGGTTTGCTACTTTGATGAAATGGACTTAATTAAATATAATCTGAAGGTAGTTGGAAAAATACAGGATAAAAACTTAGTTTACACGCTACTGGGAGCATTTCTTTAAACCCTCCTTTCTAAATGGTACCCAGAACTCCTTTCAAAAGTTATTCCTCCTTCTATTAAAAAAAAAAATCCTGTTCCTTAGCAATTCAACCTAAAACAAAGAAATCAAAAATACTGCATGCTAAACAAATTCACAGCATACATTTTGTAGAGGCAAGGCAAGCTAACATTAATAAATGAAGCTATTTAAGCTTGATTTGCGTATTTAACTCATCTTAATTACACATGCATTCAGCAAACATTTTAAAAGCTGCAATCTTTCACAGACATGGTTAGTTTTTTATATGGAATAACAAAAACCAGAAACCTTGTTAATGATTATTCTGTTTCTAATTTATATGCCAGTGGGATTATTTATATAATAATAATATATTTTTCTTTAACAATTTGTAAACCTATAAAGTTAAAATGCTTTGATTTCACAAAGTTATTTTNGATTAAGATAGTAGCTGTTATAGAAACATATGGTACATCTTGCTGCAGACTGTTTTTCTTAAGATAGTTTCAACTTTAATTTCACTCACCCTTGGACACAGTTTGCTTTCTTTTCTTTAATAGTACATTTCATTGGTCATATTATTTGAAATGAAAAAATTCATAGGACACAATTGCACAATGTAAATTTCATTTAATTTTATGTAGAGAATTTTTTTTCTTAAAAATCAAGAACTAGTTTACTCTAAGCAATTATTTTCTAGAAATATACACTGAAATAATGTTATGAGCAGGCAGTGCTTCTGTATTGAAATGTGAGGGGCTGGCAGGTCTGAGGGGTTGCTAGGTGCAGGGAGTGCTATGGACAGGAAAAAGTCAGTGCATAAAATTTTTTCCTGTGCAATGGTCAAATGGCTGTGAAATTCAATTATTAGGGCTCCATTTCCTATAGTTCCTCTCCATGAGGATTGTTTTATAAAATAAAAAATCCTGAGAGTTTAACCCTTCTGCCTGAATTGCCTTGAAAAAACAGAGGTCATGTGAAGAAAAGAAAGTTGATGAAGGATAAATGCATTAAACTTAATACATTTCCTAGGAATGGCCTTATTGTGTGTGTACTAACTTGAAAAATATTTATTAAATACCTCTCATGAGCCAGCTTGTCTCTACAGTTATAATTATGAAGTGATGAAGATAATAGATGTTATCCTGCTATCATAAAACTCATAATCTATGTATTGTTACTATGTAATAATTAACATTTATTTAGCACTTCCTGTGTCCCAGGCAGCAATCTAAGCTCTTTACATGAATTAGCTTAAACCTCATAATGACACCATCATTTAGATACTCTTACTACTCCTGTTTTGCAGATGAGGAAACTGAGGCTCAGAGTCTTACAAAGACAGTAAGCTGCAAAGCCTGAGTTCAAATTCAGGCAATGTACTTCGAGATCCTGTGCTCTTAACTACTGTATTAAATGCATGTATAATATTCATCTGTTTAGATATATTCCCAACTATGACGTATAAATGCAACTTTTCATTTTGAGATTGCTTGTTGGCTCAAAGTAAGTTTACTTTGGATTGTGTTGGTTTCAGAGGCAAAAAGTAGGTTGGGTCAGTCTTAGAACGGTAGCTGCATTGGCTATTGAGGCTCATTTTTTTGTCTGTTACACAGGAGGAAGAAGGTTAATATCAGCCTTAGGAACATGTTCACTGTAGTGAATCCAGCCAGTTGGCTGGCTTTCAAATCATGAGTCTGTTGCTATTTGGCTTTTCAAGGAGTGTTTACTGAAGTTAGTTGTCACTGATTAATTAAATAGGTTTCAAACCAGTTCTGGTTACTTATTTGTAAGCAGGAGTATGGAACCGTTACTAATTAATTAGACAGGTTCGAAACTAGTTCTGTAGTTTGTTAACATGGTTATAGAACAGTCTTCTCATTTCAATTTCTTGCATATAAAATGTTAGGTTACTTTATAACAAAAAAATTACTATCTTGGCTTTGGCATTCTTTCCTTCTGCTGTTGTAGAATAGTGCTTCTGTTTTCTCATTTCGAAAATGGAAATCACAATAATACCATATCACAGGAAGTAAATGTGGTAATGAAAGTCAAGCACTTAACACAGTGCTTTAAGTACATAATAAGCACTCAATAAATGTAAAGTTGCTTTTTTGACCGGGAGTCATTAGTTATCTTCATGTAGTTGTTTAAAACATTAAGAGAGAGTGGCATAGTCAATGTGTAGATATGCTACTGGGTTAGAACCACGTTATGGCAAAGGAACTGAGGGAATAAAACAGGGCACATTTCATGTCATGACAGATGAGATTAAAAAAAAAAAGAATATTAGAAAGAAGACCAAGCTATTTATCTAAAAATAAGCCTATCTGGTGAGGGTAGTTTTGTTTTCTTTTTTTTCTCAGTAGTGATCTTCATGTAACTGATTACTTTTTCATTCAGTAACTTTTATGAAATCCTACTAGAGCTGTCTTGGGCCTTGGGATGATATAGTGGTACAAGACAAGCAAGTTTCTCCTATGGGGGTAATTCTAGTGGGTGGAAAATGACAATAAACAGGAATATAAATTCATTAACTAATTTTAGTTAATGATGAGTGATACAAAAGAAACAGGATGACCTATTTGTTGGGTACCAATCTCTGCTGAAACAGTTAAACACTGGAGTCTCAGGGGCTTGACACACTAGAAGCTTAGCTCTCATTTCATAGAATGTCCTGTCAGAAGGTCCTGATCAGTAGCTTTTCTCCTTGAGGTGGTTCTGAAGCCAGACTCCTTCCATTTGTGCTCTGCCATCTTCTAGAGCTCCTCTGCCTTCAGCCTGCAAACAAGCAGAAACAAAGAGCTTAGAGGATTGTGTAGGGTATTTTATGGTCCAGACCTATGTTGGACTTATTTCACAATTGCCCACATTTCACTGGGCAAACCTTGATCACGGGGCCACTCCTGACCTCGAGTCTGGCTGAGTATCCAAAGGGAAAGGAAAAATGGTTCTATAGAATTTTCTGCTACTGTAATGAGAGCATAGAAAGGAACCCTCACATGATGAACCTCAGTGCCCCTCCATTGCTGTCACTGTTTTTCAGTCGCTAAGCATGTCTGACTCTGTGACCCTATGGACTGTAGTATACAGGCTCCTTTGTCTCTCACTATCTCCCAGAATTTGCTCAAATTCATGTACATTGAGTTGGTGGTGATCTGTAACCATCTCAACCTCTGTTGCCTCCTTCTTGTTTTGCCTTTGATCTTTTCCAGCATCAGGGTCTTTTCCAATGAGTCAGCTCTTCGCATCAGGTGGCCAAAGTATCGGAGCTTCAGCATCAGTCCTCTCAATGAATAGTCAGGCTTGATTTCCTTCAGGGTTGACCAGCTTGATCTCCTTACAGTCTCAGGGACTCTCAAGAGTCTTTGCCAGCACCACAACTTGAAATCATCAGTTCAGTATTCTGCAGTGGAAAGACAGGATAAAAGACAGTTTTGCCCAGTGAAAGAGAGCAAAATCTTTGCTCTGGAATATAAGCAAATCCTCTATAGACAGAAGAGGAGAAGCCTGTAATGTGAATAAATGCCTCATGGGGAGATGCCCTTCAATCTCTCCAGAAATCTCCATCTTCAGGGTAGCTATTCAGACATGTTTTGAACAGGTGAAATACTCTGCTCAGAAAGCCCTGACCATACATACAGAAACAGGAAAAGAATCATGGAACACAAGGCATGAGAAGGAAGAATGGTGAAGGATGAGATCAAATAGGCAGACAAAAGCCAAACAATACAAAGCCTTTGGACCTAAGTAAAGAGTTGAAAACTTATTCTGAGTGTGACTGTAATTGTTTGGATGATTGTAAGCAGCAGCATAGTGTGAACTGACTCAGGTTTTATTGATCACTCCAGTGATTGAGAGAGAAATGGAAGAGGAGTGTGGTGAGGGTAGGAGCAAGGAGATGATCAAGGATGCTCCTGCTGTCCTCATCATCTTGGGATGTTGTCCTGCAGCAGAGTGGTAACAGTGGAGAAAGGCAGAGGTGAGAAGAGCAAGGCTATATGTTGAAGACAGAACTGATACACTGGATAAAGGGGTAGGGTGAAGGTGGGGAAAGAAAGGGAGGTCTTCCAATTCTCAGTTTTTCTTTTAAAAGTTATTTTATATTGGAGCACAGTTGATTAACAATGTTGTGTCAGTTTAAAGTGTACAGCAAAGTGATTCAGCTATACATATACATTTCAAATTCTTTTCCCATTTAGTTTATTAGAGAGTATTGAGCAGTGTTCCCCGTGCTTTACAGTAGATCCTTGTTTATCAATTCCCAGGTTTTCGATTGCTTAGACTTTTTTGTTTGTTTGTTTGAGCAACTAGTGATGCTGTTTACTCAAAGGGAAAGATTTGGCAAGGGTCAAGAGAAGCAGCTTGGAAATAAAAATAAAAAAGTCTGCTTTTGCATATCATGTCTAACATGCTGGATCAGACAGATCCCAGCAGAAAACAGATGAAACACAGAGTGTACTCCAGTTGAATGTTTACAGAAATGGGAACAAGTTTAAGGGGCCAAGCTTAGCACCCGAGGCTAGCAACAATAGAGGGCCATTACTACCCCTACATCTGAAGGGGCCAGGGAAGGAGAGCATTACTGGACACAGTGTGAGCTGTCGCCATTATAGACAGCCTGCACAACACAAGAAGTGGAATTAGGCAGAGGGCAGAGCCAATAAGAAAACCACAGCTGAACAGGAAGGGAGCTGAAGCGGTCATTTATCCATCTTCCATATTGTTCAGCTCTTCTGTATCCTGCTGGTACTGTCCTCTGGCTCACTCCAAACAGAGGATGGAGGACCTGAAAGCCCATGATGTTGTAGTTAGTAGAGATCAGGGCACAGAGCAGGACAGTGCCACATGGGGAATGCATCTGAGAGATAAATGGAAAAAATCAGCATTGATGCTGCTAAGACTCCTTCCGAGGGTCTTTAAGGAGACAGATAGCTAAGGGCAGAGGTATTGAACATCATCAGTATTTCAATGGCCTATGTCAAATGTACTACGAGCTAATATTTGTGTTCTTTCTTTGCACTGTAGGCACTGTACCAACATTCCACATGCATTATCTCATGTAATTCTTAAAACAGACCTAACGTTTATATCATCTCATTAGACATGGGTAATGGCATTTAATCTATAGATTTGTTTTGAGAATTGCATGAGGCAACTAAAGCACAGTGAATTGAAGCAACCTATTTAATGTCACACCACTGTTTGGTCGCACAGCAGAGCCAAGAATTAAGTTGGAGATGTTTCTGTCCCCAGGGCAAGTCAGAGAAACCATTATTGCACACAGCTGCTCTGAGAGAATCCAGTGCTGGGGCAATTACATGTTAGGTCATGTGGCTTTTTTTTTTCTTTTTTGGGGAGGAAAACCCTACCCTCTTTTTCATTTTTTTCACTTCTTCGGGGAAAAAAAAATTCTGACAAGAATTCATCAAAGATATTCCAAATTTTAATGTCCCGATTTGGGTATTGCTTTTGATTAAGGCTGTTTGCAGACCAGAATATTAGTAACCCTCATATTCCCTATACCACAAAGAAAAAGGAGAAGATTCGCTTTTATCTTGGGAACAAAGCTGGATAGAAAAGCTTTTTTAACTTTTCTTAATTCATGAAACATTTATCTTCGAGTCAGGTTTTGTTATAGCAGCACAAATGTGGCTCGTCAGCATTTCCATTATATCCCCATATTTCCAGGGCTTTTCAACAGTGCCTTGGAGATTCAACTTTGAATTAAATCTTGGCATTCAGGGTTTGAATCAGGAAACTCCATTTCCCCTACCAATTAATCAAATAGTTTAGAAGTTCTCAATTTAGAAGAGGACCAAATGTAAAATTTTTATTAACACAGAAATTATTTAAAGACAAATTTACTAACAAATACTTAGACCATATTAGCACTCACTATATAATTATAATGTTGTTTAACTATATATGGTATTGTATACTCAGTTGATCAGTTGTGCATGATTCTCTGCCACTTCATGGACTGTAGACCACCAGGCTCCCCTGTCCATGGGATTTCCCAGGCAAGAATACTAAAGCAGGTTGCTATTTCCTGCTGAGTTCTCCAAAAACAATAACCATAAGCGCTCCTAAGATAATATATGAAAGCTAACTATAACATCTTATATTTGCCTTTTTGACTTTGTAAGTAATTTATTCCTACTTTGAGAATTTGGATGATTTGAAGTCCTCAGCATAATTGGTTTAATGTTATTAACAGCATCAAGGTACTAAACCAGAAGAGCCTGAGTAGGGGGAATCCTGAGAGGGTGCCAAAGTGCTTCAATATATTTTTTGAATTTTAAATTCATGTGGGGAAATTTTGCATTCTATAAAAAAGGATTAATAGCATGCATTAGTTCTATAAATAGATACTTGAAATTTAATGTGTTGAATTCAGTGACAATAATGAGGATTAAATAAGTTTAATTACAAAGCCTTTCCTCTTAGTTCCAAACTAGTCTATGAATGTTCTGTGGCAGTGAGGAGGCATAATGATGACCCTGTATCTTTTAATATCTCCTTCTATAGTCTTTTCTGAAATCTCTCCTCCAGGCTTAAATAGTTTAGGATTATGTCAACAAAATGTAGTGAATGAAAAATAGATGAAGCCTTTTGAGTACACTTACTCTCCTGACTGACTTTTGTCCAGCCACAATGGCCTTTTCTGTTTCAGAAACATACTAGGCAAACTCCCACATTGAGGCATTTGTTCTAACTTTTTCTTCTTCTTGGAAGGCACTTCCTCCAGATGTCTTCTTGGCCAACTCCCGTTATTGCCTCAGTCTTTGCTCAAACTCTGCTTTCTGAATGTGATCAAACTCTATCACTCTACTTGATAATTGGATTTGCCCTTAGATCTTCAATCCCAAAATTCATGACACCCATTACCCTACCTGACTTTTCTTCTTTCAACAGTATTTATTCTCTTCTAACACACTTAGCTTCCCTGGTGGCTCAGATGGTAAAAAATCAGCATGCAATGTTGATTGCAGGGAGACCTGGGTTCAATCCCTGGGTTGGGAAGATCCCCTGGAGGAGGTCATGGGAACCCACTCCAGTATTCTTGTCTGGAGTATCCTGATGGACAGAGAAGCCTGACAGGTTACAGTCCTTGGGGTTGCAAGGAGTCAGACTTGACTGAGTGACTAAGCAACACACTCATACCTTTTTAAAATGTCTGTTCCTTCACTCTTCCCCTAGATTGTAAGGTCAATGAAGACAAGTTGCTTTGTTTTATTCATTGACATATTCTAAGAATTGTGTTGAGGATATATTAATTGCTCAAAGATATTTGTTAAATGAATGACACATTATAAAATGAAATCTAAATTTCATCCCATAACAATAATCTGCAAACATTTCAGATTTAACTTTCTCTGTTCTCTGGTTCTTCTATAAGATTTGAGTTATTTCCCTAGGATAGGTAAGAATGCACTTTGAACATTGATGACACAATGAAAGGTCCTACATTTAAATCCTTTTATACTGTTTTGTTGTCCAGTTGCTAAGTCATGTCTGACTCTTTGTGACCCCATGAACTGCAGCATGCCGGGGTTCCTTGTCCTTCACTATTTCCCAGGGTTTATTCAAACTCAGGTCCATTGAGTCAGTGATGTTATCCAACCATTTCATCCTCTGCCACCCTCTTCTCCTTTTGCCTTCCATCTTTCCCATAATCCGAGTCTTTTCCAATGAGTTGTCTCTTCATATCAGGTGGACAAATTATCGGAGCATCAGCATTAGTCCTACCAATGAATATTCAAGGCTGATTTCCTTTAGGATTGACTGGTTTGATCTCCTTGCCATCCAAGGGATTGTCAAGAGTCTTCTTCAGCACCACAGTTAGAAAGCATCGATTCTTTGGCACTCAGCCTTCTTTATGGTCCAACTCTCACATCCATACATGACTATTGGAAAAATTATAGGCTCAACATTCAGAAAACGAAGATCATGGCATCCGGTCCCATCACTTCATGGGACATAGATGAGGAAACAGTGGAAACAGTGTCAGACTTTATTTTTTGGGGCTCCAAAATCACTGAAGATGGTGACTGCAGCCATGAAATTAAAAGACACTTACTCCTTGGAAGAAAAGTTATGACCAACCTAGATAGCATATCCAAAAGCAGAGATATTACTTTGCCGACTAAGGTCCGTCTAGTCAAGGCTATGGTTTTTCCTGTGGTCATGTATGGATGTGAGAGTTGGACTGTGAAGAAGGCTGAGCGCCGAAGAATTGATGCTTTTGAACTGTGGTGTTAGAGAAGACTCTTGAGAGTCCCTTGGACTGCAAGGAGATCCAACCAGTCCATTCTGAAGGAGATCAGCCCTGGGATTTCTTTGGAAGGAATGATGCTGAAGCTGAAACTCCAGTACTTTGGCCACCTCATGTGAAGAGTTGACTCATTGGAAAAGATTATGATGCTGGGAGGGATTGGGGGCAGGAGGAGAAGGGGGCGACAGAAGATGAGATGGCTAGATGGCATCATGGACTCGATGGACGTGAGTCTGAGTGAACTCCGGGAGTTGGTGATGGACAGGGAGGCCTGGCATGCTGCGATTCATAGGGTCGCAAAGAGTCAGACATGACTGAGCGACTGAACTGAACTGAACTGATAGCTTTTACTATATGGACCTTTGCTAGCAAAGTGATGAGTTTTCTTTTATGTCTAGATTTGTCCTAGCTTTCCTTCCAAAGAGCAAGCACCTTTTACTTTCATGGCTGCAGTCATCATCCACAGTGATTTTGGAGCCCAGGAAGATGATCTGTCACTTCTACTTTTTCCCTTTCTGTTTGCCATAAAGCAATAGGACTGGATGTCATAATCTTAGTTTTTTCAATGCTGAAATTAAAGCCAACTTTTTGTACTCTTCTCTTTCACTCTCGTCAGGAAACTCTTTAGTTCCTCTTCACTTTCTGCCATTAGGGTATAGTGTGCTATGGGCTCATTTTTGGAAATTTTGTAGATAGTTTCAATTAGTTTTATCTATTGTTTGGAAAAGATAAATAAGTAGATGCAAAGCATGGTTTTCTCAAAATAAATGCTTATTTTGTGTTAAAAATACTACTGGACATGTTTGTAACATTTTTTATACTTGTAATGATCTTAATACCAAACTCAGAATTTATGAATTAAAATGTGATCTTGTGATTAAAAAGGGAAAAGAACCCCATACCCTCAGCAGTGATGAAAACAAGGGCTTTCTATAAGAACTCACTACTTGGCACCATGACTTGAAAGGTATGCTAATTGCAAATGGAGCCATTTAGTGAGAATTCACTACCAGTTCAATGATATAAAAGTGAGAACACTGGAATTTCACTGTAAAATACCAATGCTGGTGACACACTCACCAGTACAGCCATGTCTGATTCTAAACGGTAGCTGACAGCAAAATGGAGCATTTTCTACCATGAGTATTGATTTTATTAATTGACTTAAACATTACTTTAAAACAAATAAGATCAGTTATCTTTCCATTTCTTTTCAGATATATTGAAAGGAATTTATTTGACTTGTATTTCCGCTTTGTCTTCTTAGGGGAAATGTGAGCAGTCTCTCTATGGTCACATGCATTCCATTAATGATGCCACCTTCACTCCTAGGGTGAGTTTAGTTCTTCCACTAAGTTATTTTACTGCTTTATTATTCAAATTCATTTTAACGAAAAAAAGTGCCAGAGAAAAATGGCAGGTTAACAGGGTGAGAGGGGAGAACAAATTTGTAAATTAATTACAGCAATGAAAACAATGTACACATAATATAGAATTAAAGAAGTTTAAAACACACTTTACAGTGGTAAGTAGAGGGGAACCTCCTATTGTACTTAATTCCACTTAAGCACCTGTTTTAAGGCTTTCTGTCCAGTGTGGCCTTCAAGAAAGTAAGTGGAATATAAGCTTGTAAATTTTAGTGTAAGACCATAAAATAAAGAAAATGATTGAAAGGATAGTCAAGAATAGAAAATGTTAAAGAAATGGGGCCTTTCTTCAGGGTAGAATACAACAACCTTGATTTAACAGTTTTTCAGTTTCCTATGAAAAGTTTCAATTATGTCTTTCTTTATATAAACTGCTGACATAACAAAATATTTATGTACAGTTTGAGTTATGTAGAGATCGGGATGATTTTACCAGTGATGAAGATTGTTAAATATGGCTTTGGGTTTCTGTGCTAATTGGGCTTGTCTCTAAAAGGGCTTCCTTGGTGGCTCAGTACAGAATCCACCTGCAATACAGGAGACCCAGGTTCAGTCCCTGAGTCAGGAAGATCCCTTGGAGAAGGGAATGGCTATGCACTGCAGTATTTTTTCCTGGAGAACTCCATGGACAAGAGGAGCCTGCCAGGCTTAGTCCATGGGCTCAGGAAGAGTCAAACAAAACATTTTCACTCTCACTTAAAAGAGTTCAGATGGTAATCATGGAAGGATGATTTTAAGTTTATACCTTCTCAAATGAAAGCAATTTGACTAGATAGATGACTTCTCAAGTCCCTTCAAACTATATGATTTAATTATATCTAACATTTTAATTTGTCTCTCAGTTCCCAGTAGAGTGTAAATCTTAGTTCCATATTCCTCTTTCTTTTCCAATTAGCTAAAAATGAAATCTGATAGATTACCTACACCCAACCTCAAAATGATAGCATAGTCAAAATCCATTACTATCATGCTGTTATTATTCTTTTAGAGAGAGAAAAGTGTTCACTAAAAATAATTCACTAAGAATAATTTCTGCTAAAGGAATGTTGTTTACTTGAGGTGAAATTGTGCTGGGGTCACCAGCCCTGGAATATTCATGATTGGCTCAACTAAAATTAAATTTTAACAAATTTGTTTTAGTAAAGAATTTCCATTTAATTGACTCTCTTGAGTCAATATATTATAAATTAGTTCTAAATATCAAGTGAAATTTTATTTCTAGCAGAGTATATAGCCATTTAAGAACTGTAGACCCACATGATAAGATATTTATGCTAAAAAATCTATTAAGTGGCTTAGAGCTTCACATACCCTAGGAAAATTAAATCGAAGCTAAAATGCAGTAAAGTAATATTTTGTAAGTCAAGCATTTATTTTGGCAAGTAGTCTTATAGCTGGAAAATTCACACCATTTAACACTCCTAAATAGTATAATTAATAAATATGGAAATACCTAAATTAGATTTATTCAGTCAGCAATTAAGGGACACATACATTAATTATGTGTATTTCAAAAGCAAGATAATGAACATGAGGTCCAGGTGTCCAATATCAAAGTGACTGACCAAAGTGACTGTCTAATATCAAAGTGTTATTGTTTATACACTTTGTTCATACCTAAAGGACTATTACAACACTGTTCCAAATCAACGTTCCCAAAGCCTCATTGAATTTTTCCATTAATTTATCTCTCCTTTGCTATAAATATTTAATTATTGTTAAGGAAATACTGTTTTATTTTGATGAATGACACTCTTAAGTGAAATTTTCAGTCACTTATGTTAACTGTTTTGAAAACTGTCATATTTCACATACCTATTAGGGAGGGACAGGAGGATGAAGGCAGCAGTAACCAAAAGAGTGCAAAGACTTTCAGGATTTCTGAAGGAAATGACATTGTGACACAGTTCACATTCAAACTCTCAAAGTTGTGATCATAAATGCATTATATGGTACATATATAGCAGGCAGAGAATTGTGTAGTATCAGGTCTGTCTGCTAATTGTTTGATGCCTTAGGGATATGCATTCAAGTTATATTACCAATTAAAATACACTTAGCTATTTACATAAACAATTTTTGGAAAATTCTTTAATTTTAGCTTTGTAAGCAGAAATCAAAGATGTAAAACTCATTGAGATGGAGCTAGCCACCAAGAATCACAGAAACAAATACACAATATCAGTATGTATGCATGGCTCTATATAAAAGTGTATAAATTAAGATTTATTTCTGTGTTATAGGACTAGGGCTCCAGTGTCTTCATCTCTGACTGATTTTTCTATTGGAGATAGATCTTTATCTAAAACCTCTTTTTAAAGTAATCTGCTAATGAAACATTTTAAGGACCTATGAAAGCTTTTTACTAAGTTTTGTAAAGCAAAACCAATTTTTTTTTAAGTTGACTGTAATTACCATGATAATATTAATAGACACAAACAACTCAGTGTAAGTAATTTTTTAAATTGTAGAAATATATAGCAAGAAAATGAATAGGGGATCCCTATAAGAGTGTCCCCTGCCTTTAAATTTTTAGGAAATTGACCTATAATCTGGCTAGGGTGGAAATTCCGTCAGGCCTTCTAGGAACTCTTCTTGATCCTCTTCTACAGTGATGTTATGGTCAGGTGGGTGTCCTTATATTTCTGTGGATATTTCCAACTGTTCCGAGAGATACATAGCCAGGATGGCTGTGCTATACCTGCCTGGAAAAGTCAGATGAACAACTGTAAATCAACTCTATTAGAATACCAGTTCATCCTTCCATGGGACTGTTTACCTCAGTCTTGCACATTCAAGCTAGGAATTTAGTCTTAACACATTGATTGTTGGAACAAAGCTGAAAGGCTCTGTAGAATCAAAGGTAATTCTAGTAGTTCTAGAATTCTAATCAGCTCATAAAAGAAGAGGTTTCACACAACCTCAAGTTCTATTCTCACTTATTTTAATTAACCTATTGCTTTATCCAAATATTGTTATATTGATTGTTCTAATATAGTAGTGGATACTTTAAACTAATTATATAAAATATGGATATTTTGATTTTGAAATGAATGACATATAGCCTTAGTAGAAGGCTATTCAAGTTCTGACTTGTTTTTCGTCTACAATTCCATGGAAACTACCTGCTGTGACTAAGAGTGATGGAAGGTGAAATCTGTCAGTTTCACTTTGCAGCAGTTTGGAGTTTTAAATAAGTAAGACAGAAAGGGATTTAATAGGACTTTGCAGCAATGTAGATTCCTACCCCATCTGCTGGCCTTGAGTCATGTAGAGGACAAGAGAAATAATTTCTTGCTTTAGAGAACTTGAAGAAGAATGATGATTGTGAGTAATGATTCAGGTCACAATTTAAGCCGAGAAGGTGAAGGAAGTGTTTAGAACAGAAAGTGGCATTACAGGGGAATTGGTTGATCATATATATGGATCATTAGAGGATGGTGTAGAAGGGTATGTGAGAGCTAGGAGAAGTAATAGGATCGAATTAAGGGACAAACACAGATCTTTGAAGATAAGTATCTAAGTAACTAATAAGGGGAAAAATGCTGATGTGGGCATCTATCAATAACAGTCACTTACATTTTCATGTCAAAATGGCCATAGAATCAAAATGACTGTATCAGAAGGAAAATATCAAAAAGCCAGTAATCATAAAATATGGTAGTATTGAAAAAAGATGAAGTCCTCTCTGCATCCTCTGTGCCTAGGTATCTTCCTGTACTTCTTTCCATACGCATCAGAGGCTGTGGATTCAGGTTGGATGATAAGGAGTTGCTCCAGAAAATGTGGGCTGTCAGCTTTAACTAAAAGCTCACTGAGGAATAATTGGACTTTCAGAATTAAGTCATGAACCACATTAGATATTTTAAAATCAAAATATGCTATAATCCCACTGATATCCTAAGACAGATTCATTGCTGTGATTCACTGCTGAGAACCTCCCAGTCACCCTACTTCTTTGAACACTATAATTCCTGAGTTATTGTTTCTCTTACATATATGGCTCATGAAGTACTTTGACACTTACTTCATTGACCAGTTTTCCTCAAACACCTTTTTCCTCCTCAGCTACTTACTCTTGAAGTCAAACTCCATACACTTTGTCCTTAACTGTAATTGAATCATTTTCAAATCCTCAGTTCTAAGCATTGCTTTTCTAAAGATACCAGTCTGTCTTCCAGCTCTTAAGTAAAGCCAGTATGGTGCTTCCACTTCATTGAGAGATCTTATTAACTAAAATCTTACCATCTTATCACCTTTCTGCCTTCACTTATTGTACCCCAGCTTGGGTACCTCAGTTGCCATTTTAGCCATTCTACTGCAAAGAACTTTATTTAGTTCAGTTTGACCTCCTTTTCAGTCATGGTTCACAATGCCTTAGGGCTTTTCTCTGTTTACTTAAAAAAAAAATCTGTACACTGGACAGCATTAAAAAGAAATGTGAAATAGGACATTTTAAATCTTGTTTGGCTCACTATCTTCAGCATCTAGTATAGCCTATTTTGCATACATAATATTCAAAAAATGTGATGAATAAATGGAGAGTTTTAGACAAATGAAAGCACAAGGATTTCATTATAGTATGTATCATCGCATCTTATTTTTTCAACTATGTTGGCTTTCAAAGTTCTGTGGGTATTAAACTGCAAGACAAGCTCACTTAATTCTCATAACAGATTAGCTGTTCCTTAGAAAACTTCTATAGCATCATACTGTTCCATAATTTTAGAACACTGGAAAATTACCCAATTTTAGTTATACTTGTCCCCTAGTACATTTTGGATCCTGGCTTTTTCACTCTCAAGATGTATAATCTTGATAAATTATTTAGTTCATTGTAAAAATGAATGATATAAAGAATAGTATTCCACAATACATACAATATGTTTAATATAATACCTGGCAAGTAGATAATACTATTATCACTTCTATTCTTAACACTCCAACTGTTACTATTATTGTTGTTTAGTCACTAAGTTGTATCTGACTCTTTGCGACCCCATGGACTGAATCATGTCAGACTTCCCTGCTCTTCACTGTCTCCCAGAATTTGCTCAAACTCATGTCAATTGAGTCTGTGATGCAATCCTACCACCTCATCCTCTGTTGCCCCCTTCTCCTTTTGCCTTCATTTTTTTTTCCAGCATCAGGGTCTGGGAGACCAAGGGTTGACTCTTTGCATAGGATGGCTGAAGTATTATTGAAGCTTCAACTTTAGCATCAGTCTTTCTAATGAATATTCACAATTGATTTCTTTTAAGATTGATTAGTTTGATCTCCTTGCTGTCTAAGGGACTCTCAAGAGTCTTCTCTAGCACCACAATTCAGTTCAGTTCAGTTCAGTTCAGTCACTCAGTCATGTCTACTCTTTGTGACTGCATGGACTGCAGCCCACAAGGCTTCCCTGTCCATCACCAACCTCCAGAGCTTGCTCAAACTCCATTGAATTGATGATGCCATCCAATCATCGCTTCTTCTGTCATCCCCTTCTCCTCCTGCCTTCAATCTTTCCCAGCATCAGGATCTTTTCTAAGGAGTCAGTTCTTCGCATCAGGCGGCGTTCGCATCAGTACTGGAGTTTCAGCTTCAGCATCAGTCCTTCCAATGAATATTCTGTTCAATCTTTAGGATTGACTAGTTTGATTTCCTTGCAGTCCAAGGGACTCTCAAGAGTCTTCTCCATCACCACAGTTCAAAAGCATCAATTCTTCAGTGCTCAGATTTCTTTGTGCTCAGATTTCTTTATAGTCCAATTCTCACATCCTTACATGAAAAATCATATCTTTGACCACACGGATCTTTGTCGGAAAAGTAACGTCTATTACTTAGATAGCTTTTTAATATGCTGTCTAAGTTAGTCATAACTTTTCTTCCAAGGAGCAAGCGTCTTTTAATTTCATGGCTGAAGTCACTGTCTCCAGTGATTTTGGAGCCCAGGAAGATAAAATTTGTCATTGTTTCCAATTTTTCCCCTTTTATTTGCATGAAGGATGGGACCAGATGCCAGGATCTTAATTTTTTTGAATGTTGAGTTTTATTACTACTACTATTGTTGGTGAAGCTAATGTTTCTTTCTGGGCTTCCCTGATGGCTCAATGGTAAAGAATCTGCCTGCCAGTGTAGAAGACGTGGGTTTGATCCCTGAGTTGGGAAGATCCCCTGGAGAGGAAATGGCAACCCATTCTAGTATTCTTGTCTGGGAAATCCCTTGGACAGAAGAGCATGGCAGACTGCCGTCCATGGGATCGCAAAAGGGTTGGACAGTACTTAGTGGCTAAACGATGATGTTTCTTACTAGCCACTTGTTTTCAAATATGTAGATGTAAATGAAAGAATGACCACACACATATATATGACTTTCTTATATCCTATCACTTAATTTCATTTAATATAGATGGTATAAATGTAAAGCTGCAGTATACACTTAACATTCTAACAGAAATAAGAAAATAAATTCTAAAGTTATTCTAAATAAGAAATTATTGAATTGTATTAAACTTGAGCTAAATTCCATGAGAAAATGTATATAAACTTACATAGGAATATTTTGTCTGTTTCATATCACAGCATAACATTTAATAATTAGGTTGTTAAGAGCTTTAAATTTGATATGTAATAGATTAATTGCTTTCCCAAGTTACTAGTATGTGAATATAAGTGCATTAATTATTTTTAAAAATCATGGGAAAGTAAATACCTGCAATTGCCTACCTATAAAGTTATCCTCATTCCATTTTGGCAAAGGAAGATTAATTTCTGTTTTCTGAATTTTGTTCATTCTTATTCATTCTCAAACAAAGTGCTTAGTATCAATCTTTGGCCATTTTATATAAAAAAATACAAATAACGTTTAGGTCATGCAGTCATTGATCTTCTGAAGGACAAATGATGTCAGGTAGTACTTACTAAAAAAAAATTTTGTTTACTTCTTCAGCAATACAAGTTGATGTCAACTACCATTTAGCTGGGCCAATAATATTGATATTTGATGTCAGTTCTTATTCACTGTTACACCTAGATTATTCATAAGTCAAAACTTTTAGATGTGTGATGAAAAACACTAAAATAGGTTCTGTCTGTCTTGGGAAATGGAGACAACAGAATAGAAAATTAAAGGGCATGGAACTTGGCATTTTCATTTTATATAATATTTGAGTTATTTCAATAATTCCTACATTTATTAAAAATTAATTTCAGTTCTTTTAAACTAATCTATACTAAATGATCTTCTTAAACTAAACTTTTTTGAAAATAACCTTATTGTGCTAACTTTTGTGAAGAAAAGATAACTTTTGATGAAAAATGTAAAAGTGAAGGAAAAAAAGAGTTCTTGTGAGCAGTCATTCAAAAATTAGAGAATATATTTAAATGTAATAAATTGATAGAGTTTCTTTATTTCCACTTAGTTCTCAGAAATTTAACACTTCATATTACAAAGAAGACACAATACACTTAAGATTTTACCCTGCCCTCAAAGTTTAACCTTTAATAACTTCTTTAGTTGGATAGAGGTGATTTAGGCATTTGTAATTTTCTTGGTAGTTCCATAAAATTAGAAGCAATGTGATTATGTCATATTTTTTGATACTTCCTCTTTGACAGTGAAACTAACTAATAATTTGTGTATATATATGATGTATGTATGTCTATGTATATATGTATATATGTGTGTGTATGTGTATGTGTGTGTGTGTGTGTGTGTATCCTTTTGGTGACTTAAAATATCTGGAAATATCAGTCAGTTCAGGCACTCGGTCTTGTCCAGCTCTTTGTGGCCCCATGGACTATACAGTCCATAGAATTCTCCAGGCCAGAATACTGGAGTGGGTAGCCTGTCCCTTCTCTAGGGGAATCTTTCCAGCCCAGGGACCAAACCCAGGTCTCCCCCATTGCTGGCAGATTCTTTAACAGCTGAGCTACAAGGGAAGCTCTGTCCTTAGCTGAGCCACAAGGGAAGCTCTGTCCTTAGCTGAGCCACAAGGGAAGTTCTGCCCTTAGGACTTTATCTTCTGGTAAGAACCAGAGATACGAAACTAGTAAACATATGAATAGTCTCAAGAATAGTAAGTCTTATTTATCCAAAATCAATTAGGGTGGTAAAAGAGTAATGAGGTAACAGTTGGAGCTTACAATGAAATGGTCAAAGAGGGACTCTCCGAGAGAGTGACATTTAAGAAAATCGTGCAATGATTTTAAGAAAAAGAACTCAAGCAGAGGCAATGGTAAAGGATAAGTTCCTGAGGTAGTGGAAGTGTGGCATGTAGAGGAACAGGGCACATGAAGTGGACAAGGATTAGATAAAGCAGGTGGAATAGCTTATGTCTAACAGATAATTGTCAACTTAGCTTGCTCTTTTGGCTTAATGTAACATGGTTGAGGTCATTTTAGGATAACCTCATAACATTACCCATGGCTTTCAAAATGCTTATTCATATAAAAATGCCCTGACTATGAGAAGTACAATAGATGCTTTTGGCTGAATAATACCCTAACATTTTTACTCCATAGATCTTGGCATAGTTCTTGGTACAGAAAGTAATCAGTAAACATTCATTGATTAGGAAACATTAGAAAGCCAACACAAGTCAGAACTCAAGGGGTATTTTAGAGGACATTCTTAGCACAATGTTTGCTGTGATGTGATTAAATTTATTTTTTACTATTGATCTTAAAATATTATTTTAAAATTTATTACACTTATCAGATTGTCCATGTTTGTTCTGAGCACACAGTTGCCAATATTGTTCAAAATATATTTACTACTTCTATAAGAAACAATGACATTGCTCAAAGTATTTGGCTATTTAGGAAACTAGTCTTTCAGTACAATGAAATCTTATTTGAGTGATTTCCAGAGTACAAAAATATTTTAAATAAAATCAAGATATCAATATAAAATAGATTTTTCTCTAGTAATGACTAAGTTAGTCTAAACTTGCATGAGATTTTAAAAGTTTGAAAAACTACATGCATGATAAATAGCATGAGTTTTACAAGAGATTGTTTTACATATACAGATAATGTCTAATGTATATGTTATCCCTGAGTCACATAATTAGAGCGCAAATTTACTCATAAGCGTAATTACAATAAAAATTAGCCCCTTTAATATAATTTTCTTCACTTAATTGTGTGTTTGCTGATGACTATGACCGTGTGAATTGATACTTTAAAAACTGCTAGTTAACATGCACAGCCACAAGCATAGCTGGAGAATCTGGCCTTCCTCTTCAGAAGATTCCGATTATATATCCAGGGTGGCCTTGCAGGAAAAATGTTGCATCTCCCTGAAGAGGGGCTGAAATTTCCTGTGGCAGGTTTTACCATGGTCTTGGGGCCTGATGTCAATCACCAGCTTGCTGTCTTTCACCCCGCCCCATTAAAACCGTTGTACCAAAACACTCCTCCTAAATCCAGATTGCATTCAGAAACCTAAGCTAGTTGTATTTTCCTGAAGTATTCAAGTTTTCATATTCACTTTTTATTAAGAATTTGCTAACATTCCTTGACCTGATACTTTGGTGACAGTGAAGCAAAACAAAAATTTTGTTACTAAGTTAAATACTAGTTGCATCTAGATGTTTTACTCTACCTAAGCAGAAGAAAATTTGAAACACAATCTTAGTTAAATATAGTCTCTGTTTCTTTTTGATGAGTTTCCTATTAGAGTGGACCAAAGGTATTTAAAATTTTTCTTAGCTTAGGGGATAGAATTTTTTTTAGAAAAGATGGTTTTCAGTTTACATGCTCAAATACAAAATTAGAAATATACCCAATCCATTAATATATGGATTTCTTCCATATTGATTTTCAGACATAAAATAGTAAAAATGGACTGTACCTTTTTGAGATTATAACTTTTCTTTCTCCAAAGAGCATTCTATGCCTACAACTTCTTCAAGGGTATATTTTCTCTAATGTAAAAGAAAGGGTGAGAGACTTTTTTCTTGGGCTGCAAACTCACTGCAGATGGTGACTGCAGCCATGAAATTAAAAGACATTTGCTCCTTGGAAGAAAAGCTATGATCAAGTTAGAGAGCTATTAAAAAGCAGAGACATTAACAGCAAAGGTCTGTCTAGTCAAAGCTATGGCTTTTCCAGTAGTCATGTATGGATGTGAGAGTTGGACCATAAAAAGAGCTGAACACTGAAGAACTGATATTTTTGAACTGTGGTGTTGGAGAAGACTCTTGAGAGTCCCTTGAACTGCAAGGAGGTCAAACTGGGAAGAAAGGGGAAAAAATAGGCATTGGGGACAGGACTGGGACCCTTGGAAGGGATCTGTGAAGAGGAGAGAGGTTGATACGGGCAGGCTCTCATCCTGGGAAACCCTCTGGCAGGTCTGCTGCAGCAGGTAGAGGGGCTGGAGGAGCCTGGACTCTGCTCAAGAGGAATGCACACGTGCTGGCTTGCTAGCAGTCAGGGCAGAGGGACCCCTGCACTGATGACTGTCACCCAGCTGCACTCCCCAGCCTGAAATGTGTACTAGGTGGGGGCTGCTACGATGAACTAGGCAATGAATCTCAGGAGGATGGGCCCTGGGAGAGGACTCTGTCTAGCAGCACAGAGAGATGCCAGAGGGCCTGGGGTGTGGGCCCTGGCCCCCAGTGCCAGCCTGGCACCAGGCCTGGGATGAATGCAGTGGAGAAAAGGACACAATATAGGGCTGCTTCTGGACAGAACCATAGATGCCTGCACGGGAGATGCATAGGTTTTGCTGTAACTACATGGGCCTCACTTGCTTCAGCACTCACCTCCTCCGGGACAGAGCATATACTTAAGGGCAGTAGAGCCTTACTGGACCCACACTCAGGGCTTCTTCACCAGATAATGGGAAGCAGACCTTGGCCCCCAACAGGGCTGTAACAGCCCAGGAATAAAGAAGAGGCCCCACCCAACATCCAGTACAGGCTCTGGACACTGCAATACCAGTCACACCCATTTCACAGGGCTAATGACTATAACACACTGAGGAAAGGTATCGCTGGCATCTTTACTAAAAACAGCCCTCACACCAAAAATATTGGACTTATAGTCTACACAAGTTGCTCCCACATAAGAACCCCTCCAAGACCATCAGTTCAGTTCAGTCGCTCAGTCGTGTCCGACTCTTTGTGACTCCATGAATCGCAGCACGCCAGGCCTCCCTGTCCATCACCATCTCCCGGAGTTCACTCAGACTCCCGTCCATCGAGTCCGTGATGCCATCCAGCCATCTCATCTTGGGTCGTCCCCTTCTCCTCCTGCCTCCAATCCCTCCCAGCATCAGAGTCTTTTCCAATGAGTCAACTCTTTGCATCAGGTGTCCAAAGTACTGGAGTTTCAGCTTCAGCATCATTCCTTCCAAAGAAATCCCAGGGTTGATCTCCTTTTGGATGGACTGGTTGGATCTCCTTGCAGTCCAAGGGACTCTCAAGAGTCTTCTCCAACACCACAGTTCAAACACATCAATTCTTTGGCGCTCAGCCTTCTTCACAGTCCAACTCTCACATCCATACGTGACCACAGGAAAAACCATAGCCTTGACTAGAAGGACCTTAGTCAGCAAAATAATGTCTATGCTTTTGAATATACTATCTAGGTTGGTCATAACTTTTCTTTCAAGGAGTAAGCGTCTTTTAATTTCATGGCTGTGGTCACCATCTGCAGTGATTTTGGAGCCCCCAAAAATAAAGTCTGACACTGTTTCTACCATTTCCCCATCTATTTCCCATGAAGTGATGGGACCGGATGCCAGTAGGTAACTATTTCACCTACATTTATAGAGACAGAGAAAGTTAAGTAACATGAAAAAAGCAGAGGAACTACTCCCAATTAAAAGAACAGAGAAATCCACTGAAAGAACCAATAATGAAACAAACTTCACCAGTCTGCTAGAAACTGAGTTCAAATAGGAAGTAATAAAAATGCTAACAGAATTAAGAAAAATTACTGATAGAAATCCAGGTCACTGTAACAAGGAGCTGGAAACTATAAAGAGGAACCAATCAAAATTAGACAATATGATTGCCAAGATAAAAACTAATCTAGAAGCAATGAGTAGCAGACTAAATAACACAGAAGAATGAGTGAGTGATCTGGAAGATAGAATAATGGAAATCAATCACAACAGCAGACAAAAAGACAAAAAAAAAAAACAATGGGATAATATAAATATGCCAGCCTAGGTGTAGTAGGGGCTTTAGAGGGGGAAGATCTAAGGAAGGAGATCAAAACTGTATTTGAAGAAATGGTGGCTGAAAACTTCCCAAACTGTAAGAAGGAAATAGATACTTAGGTAAAAAATGCACGAAGGGCCCCAAATAAGATGAACCCAAACTGGAGGAAATTTCTCAAGCTTTCCCTTTTCTAATCTGTGGGAGATTGTGATTTGGACAGCCTTTTCAATTCTCTTTCAGAAATGTGTCTATAATCACAAATGCTTTCTTTAGAAATTGAGAAAATCTATTGAATTTGAATGTATCAGTTAGAAAGCTTTTAAGGGAAAGAAGAATGTGTTTTCACCATCTGGTCTTTCTGAAATTTGAATGGTCTTTTATGACTACATACTTATTAGCAAGCCCAACAGCAAAACTGAAATCTTTTTAATTTAATGTGCACAGTGATGCCAAACTGAAATCATTTAACATTGTTCTCTCTTCAGATATTAAATACTAAGCTTCAGTTTTTGGTTTTTTTTTACTTCATATATCTTTGGTTTATTCCTTCATATTCCAAAAATCCTCTTACCCTACTCTGGCATTACTGTCAGTATGGAACTCTGTAAATATGTCATGAAAGACTACTGTAGTGTAACAAGCCACATCAAAAGAAAGCACTAAGAGCCTACAAGACGAAGATCTCATTCATGAATACCTGAAATAATGCCAATAATGACACTGACAATGAAGTAAACTCACATGAGAGTCCGAAAATTTATCTCTAGTGCTTTTAGAAGAGACTCATTGCCAGAGGCAGAATGCATTAATTTTATATGTCATGTTAGGAATTTCCATTTCTCCTTGAATAAAACGTTAGTTTCAAAAATTGTCCTTAGAGTAGAAAGACTCTCAGTGATTTATTAAAGCTTCTTCCCTTCTTTACCTTCAGAAATCCACTTATTTTACATCATATCTAGCAGGCAGGAAGTTGGATTAATCTGTTCTCAGTTCTCCCAGAACTATGCTTTCAGTTGAATTCTAGCATCTGCAGAGAGAAAGGCATTATGCTAGGTTTGTGGTAGATTCAATCAAGTATTTAGTCCTGCTCCTTGATGAACTAGATTATAATTAAAGAATCAAAATCTACATCCAAGTTGATAGCTATCTATCAATGTAATGCAACAAATGACAAATGCCAAAAATGGCAAGTTAAAAATCAATGGGAATATCTAACATAATTCTTGCAAGAAGTCAATTATAACCATTAGGAAAAGTTTTGCTCTAACGATTCAGCTGTGGAAAGAATGATTCATTAACTCATTTATTTAAATATTTACTAAGTGTATAAGCCCCAAACTGAGTACAAAAGATGTATAGCAGTACTGTCTAAACAGACTTTCTGTAATGATGGAACTGTTCTTTGTCTAAAATGTCCAATATGATCGTGGCTAGCTAAATGAGAAAATTTCAGTTTTAAATACAATTAAATTTAAAATGTTCATTACTCAGTTGCAGAAGTTAACATTTCAAGTACTTAGTAGCCACATGAATTGCACAGTATAGATCTAGAAGGAAGAGACAGGCATGTGTAAAAAAAATAGTTGGGCAAGTTTTATGACAAGGAATACCTTATGTTCCTTAGAATAATTTAGAAGAAGTTGTGTTAGAGCCAAGTTTTAAATACACTTAACAGAAAGAAATAGCGAATAAGCATCCTGCTGCTGCTGGTAAGTCGCTTCAGTAGTATCTGACTCTGCGACCCCACAGACAGCAGCCCACCAGGCTCCTCTGTCCAGAGAATTCTCCAGACAAGAGTCCTGGAGAGGGTTGCCATTTCCTTCTCCAAGAAGCATCCTAGTCAGTAGAAACAGCAAGAAGATGATGAGGGCTTCATGTGTTTGAGGAGTAGAAAGCAGAGTAACGTATAGAGAAGTTGTGGGAGACCAGAGGCAGGGAGGAAGCAGGTCAAGGAGGGGCTAATTTTTCAATCATGACATTATTAATATTAGGGACCAGGTAATTTCCTTTTTCTGGATCACTCTTCTTAACTCAGTGGTCATGACTTAAAGATCATATTCCCAGTGAGACCATTACTGACTTGGATATTTCTATTTTAACACTCTTTCTGCCAAATACTCCTTGTCTACAATTTTTTAAATTGTTTTCATAAATCCTATTAACATTTAATGCATAACTTATTTTACTGATTTATTTATTGTGTGATTCTCTTCAGAAGCATACAAATTCTGTAAATCTAGGACTCCTGCCTTGTTCAGTCTGTTTATCTATCACTTAAATCAGTGCCTAATACCTAAGGGGCTTAATCAATATTTCTTTGATGAATGAAGTTTCCTATTGGCCCAGGCAAAATTTGCCTGAGTTCAGCTAAATTCTTGCTAACACTCATGGCACAAACTAGAAAAACACAGGAAAGTCATGTTTACTTGTTTTTCAGGGTCTCAGAAACACAATTTTGTACTTAGTACCTGCTTAACTCCCTCAGACTATTGGCCTTCATTATTTTAACATACCAATATTTATGTTCAAAACACATAACTTTTTACATCATATATAAAATTAATATTTCTCAGTGTGAGCTCCAAAAACTCTTTTGAATTTTTACACATTATTAATCTCATCATAAATTCACCATATTGTCCCTTGTGAAATATGTTAATTTCTGCTTTGTGCTCTAACATTGTACCATTTTCAGTACTAACGATGCCCTCCTGCTTCCTCTCCACTAATATCTCTTTATAATCTTCACCTATTTAAAATGTCACTGTTTCTAGAAAGCTATAGAAACCTCTGATCCCACAGTCTTCGATTAGGTGTTTAATTTGTACAATAAACAACCCTTTACCTACTTCTGGCATTTAACTTTGTAGTATACATGTTTGAAAATAAAAGCCATGAAATTAAAAGACACTTGTTCCTTGAAAAAAAATTTATGATCAACTTAGACAGCATATTAAAAAGCAGAAACATTACTTTGCCAACAAAGGTCCCTCTAGTCAAAGCTATTGTTTTTCCAGTAGTCATGTATGGATGTGAGAGTTGGACCACAAAGAAAGCTGAGCACCAAAGAACTGATGCTTTTGAACTGTGGTGTTGGAGAAGACTCCTGAGGGTACCTTGGACTGCAAGGAGATCCAACCAGTCTATCTGAAAGGAAATCAGTCCTGAATATTCGTTGGATGGACTGAGGCTGAGGCTGAAACTCCAATACTTTGGCCACCTGATGCAAAGAACTGTCTCACTGGAAAAGACCCTGATACTGGGAAAGATTGAAGATGGGAGGAAAAGGGGATGACAGAGGATGAGATGATTGGATGGCATCACCAACACAATGGACATAAGTTTGAGTAAGCTCCAGGAGTTGGTGATGGACAAGGAAGCCTGGCATGCTTCAGTCCATGGGGTCACAAAGAGTTGGACGAGACTGAACTGAACCGAACTGATACATGCTTGATTTCTCCTTTCTTCAATGACTAACCCTAAGCCCCCTTTGAGCTTGTATCTGTTATATCTCTAGGTCATGTCCCCATGTCAGGAACATAAGATAGCTCAGTAAATATTTGTTCATTTATATACACTAATGTCTTCATCTATCTAATTATTCTTTTGCTTTGTAAGTTAACACCTGCTTTCTCAATTTATTCTTTCCAAATGTTTCCCCAGTGGCTCAGGCAGTAAAAGAATCTGCCTGCAATGAGGAAGACCTGGGTGCGGTCACTGGGTTGGGAAGATCCCCTGGAGAAGGGAATGGCAACCTCCTCCAGTATTCTTGCCTGGAGAATTCCATGGGCAGAGGAGCCTGGCAGGTTACAGTTCATGGGGTTGCAAAGTCGGACACGATTGAGCAACTAACATATACACAGTGCATATTTGTTGTTATTCTATTACAATACTGTTAGCTCTTTGAGGGCATTCAACCTCCATAATAGACTATACTCTTTAAGTACCTAATTGGGACTTTATGGTCTTTTGTTCCCCAAATCACCCAAAAATCAAGGCATGCAAAAAATTTCCTTTTGGAACATTTAAGAGCTGGGACACTTGGGTCAGAGTGTCTGGATTTGAATCCTAGGTCTACATTTTACTAACAAAATGCTATTAGGCAGGTTTTATAGTATTTAGTTACAAGTCTTGATTGCCTTATCTGAATAAGCTGGTGGTATAACCTAGGTGGCACAGTAGTAAAGAATCTGCCTGCCAATGCAGTGGAGACAAGACACACAGTTCGATCCCTGGGTAGGGAAGATCCCCTGGAGTAGGAAATGACAACCCACTCCAGTATTCTTGCCTGGAAATTCCATGGACAAAGGAGCCTGGTGAGCTACAGTTCATGAGATCCCAAAGAGTTGGACATGACTGAGCATGCATACACATAACCTAACCATAGAAATGAAGGATGAAATGAGATAAATAGAAACCACTTTGAAAACCAGTGTTTTGTACTCTAGATGCTGAGTAATTGTTTGAGATATCCAGCTCCCAAGTCCCCAGAGCATGATTGGTGAACCAGGTTATTAATACCTGACTGATTGACAATGCTATGGGGATGAGATATGTACTGCCAACAGCAATTTTCTTGACATCTTCCCAGTGCTTTATATTCCTTCCTTATTTAGCCTCACAATCTTTGAACATTCCCAAAACTTACCTTCTCTTTCCATTCTAATTCCATAATTTCGTTAGGTTATTTGTGCCATTGAGGTACTGAGGAAATAGTGTAATGAACTAATGCTTAATACTGCATAAGCCTGTCCTAAGAGACACACTAATGTATATCAATACTAAAAATATTTGAAATACTAATTTTCCTCTTAATGAGCCTAAACATTTTATTATAGTTATACCTTAATTCCAAGTTGCACGTCATTACCTTCACATATTGAAAGCAGCTGATGTTTCTAGTGCCTAATGTGTCTACCATTTGCTTGATGACTCCTCTTTCTTACCCATTTTACATAGTAGATAATAAGAAAATGAAAATTAGATCACTTGAGAGATATTGTGTATGGTGGTTTAATTTCATTATTTATTCAAAAATATATTTCTGATTATAATAATTAGTAGATGGTAATTCCTTGAAATTTGAATTTTGAAAATGTGAAAAGGAACAAATGAGTCAGCCTATCACCTAAAGATAATCATTTCTGATTTAGTCCTTCCAATCTTATTTTCAACACTTGTCTTTATGTGAGTATAAGTGTAAATAACTCTTTGCCACTTCTTTCATTGCACTACATATGTGTGTTTTCCATTGCATTAATAATTTTTGGAAATGCTATTCCTCATAATAGTTTAATATAATTATATGTTAATTGTTGCATCTCTCTATGTATATATGCATCTGTGTATCTAGCTGTATGTTAATTAATTTCTTATATTTCTACTGCACCACCTTATAAATAATATTGTGAGGAACATCTTTGTGACAGATACTGATCTGAGTTATTGACTCATTTAAATGAATTCTAATGGGAAAAATCTATTCAATATATTTAAACATTATGACATGTTATACTATATTATATATATTGTTTAAAATCTTAGACACTGAAGTCAGTGAGACCTATGCTTGAATCCTCATTCCAATTCCTTCTACCTAGATAATGTTAGTAAAATCACTTGACCTCTCTTAGTTCTAGTAAGAATTTTTTCATTTAACTGTTTTTTTTCTAATACTGATACTGCTTTACCTGCTCCCTATTAATTAATATCTAATCATTTTTAATAATTTCACTCTTTTTAATATTTTATTTGTTTTGCCCCGTACTTGTTTTAATGTTTCTTTTGTAATTTGCAGAAGACTGTATTTTGTTTTATTCTAAACATTTTTGTTGTCTATTTTAATTGTTATGTGTAGCCTATTTATGTGGTTATCTGTATAATTATTTGTATACTCATTGTTATTACTATCACAACTTACTGTGTTTTGTTATTCTTTTATATACTTCTTCTTAATGAACTTCTTGTTTTTTGTTTGTTTTGTTTTGATTAAGACTAAAATTAAGGTTGGATTAGCAGAGTTACCAGAGAAGGCAATGGCACTCCACTCCAGTACTCTTGCCTGAAAAATCCCGTGGATGGAGGATCCTGGTAGGCTGCAGTCCATGGGGTCTCTAGGAGTTGGACACAACTGAGCGACTTCACTTTCACTTTTTACTTTCATGCATTGGAGAAGGAAATGGCAACCCACTCCAGTGTGCTTGCCTGGAGAATCCCAGGGACAGAGGAGCCTAGTAGGAGGCCGTCTATGGGGTTGCACAGAGTCGGACACGACTGAAGCAACTTAGCAGCAGCAACAGCAGCATAGTTACAGTTAGGGTATGGTTTGGGCATATTTTTTTTTGTGGTGAAGAGTCAACTAACCTTGATCAAAATTCCTTGATTTTTCAGCATGTGTGCTGACCATTATATCACCTGCAATGTAACTACTGATAATTGTGGTAAAATATAATTATTAATAGTTCTCTCTATCAGATGTTTCGAGTTCAACTTTTATAGTCTGAATGTTTAAAATACATTTAATCCAGAGTCATAATTAGCTCAGTATGCCAGAAAATTTGGAAAACTCAGCAGTGATCACAGGACTGAAAAAGGTCAGTTTTCATTCCAATCCCAAAGAAAGGCAATGCCAAAGAATGTTCAAACTACTGCACAACTGCACTCTTCTCACACACTAGTAAAGTAATGCTTAAAATTCTCCAAGCCAGGCTTCAAGAATACATGAACCATGAAATTCTAGATGTTCAAGTTGGTTTGAGCAAAGGCAGAGGAACCAAAGATCAAATTGCCAACACCTGCTGGATCATTGAAAAAGCAAGAGAGTTCCAGAAAAACATCTATTTCTGCTTTATTGACTATGTCAAAGCCTTTGACTGTGTGGATCACAAGAAACTGTGGAAAATTCTGAAAGAGATGGGAATACCAGACCACCTGATCTGCCTTTTGTGAAATCTGTATGCAGGTCAGAAAGCAAGAGTTAGAACTGGACATGGAACAACAGACTGGTTTCAAATAGGAAAAGGAGTACGTCAAGGCTGTATATTGTCACCCTGCTTATTTAACTTATATGCAGAGTACATCATGAGAAACACTGGGCTGGAAGAAGCACAAGCTGGAATCAAGATTGATGGGAGAAATATCAGTAACCTCAGATATGCAGATGACACCACCCTTATGGCAGAAAGTGAAGAAGAACTAAAGAGCCTCTTGATGAAAGTGAAAGAGGAAAGGGGAAAAGTTGGATTAAAACTCAGCATTCAAAAAACTAAGATCATGGCATCTGGTTCCATCACTTCATGGCAAATAGATGGGGCAACAGTGGAAACAGTGGCAGATTTTATTTTGGGGGTCTCCAAAATCACTGCAGATGGTGAATGCAGCCATGATATTAAAGAAGACACTTGCTCCTTGGAAGAAAAGCTATTACCAACCTAGACAACATATTAAAAAGCAGAGACATTACTTTGTCAACAAAGGTCCATCTAGTCAAGGCTATGGTTTTTCCAGTGGTCACGTATGGGTGTGAGAGTTGGACTATAAACAAAGCTGAGTGGAGAAGAATTGATGCTTTTGAACTGTGGTGTTGAAGAAGAATTTTGAGAGTCCCTTGGACTGCAAGGAGATCCAACAAGTCCATCCTAAAGGATATCAGTCTGAGTGTTCATTGGAAGGACTAATGTTGAAGCTGAAACTCCAATAGTTTAGCCACCTGATGTCAAGAGTTGACTCATTTGAAAAGACCCTGATGCTGGGAAAGTTTTAAGGCAGGAGGAGAAGGGGACGACAGAGGATGAGATGATTGGATGACATCACTGACGCAAAAGACATGAGTTTGGGTGGGCTCTGGGAGTTGATGATGGACAAGGAGGCCTGGCATGCTGCAGCCCGTGGGGTTGCAAGAGTTGGACATGACTGAGCAACTGAACTGAAACAGATGTAGATTGAATATTATTTTCCACCACCCTGTGGACATTATTTCACTAGTGCTAACATCTAGTTTTTATTTTTAAAAGGAGGCAAAAATATACAATGGAGTAAAGACAATCTCTTTAACAAGTGGTGCTGGGAAAATTGGTCAACAACTTGTAAAAGAATGAAACTAGATCACTTTCTAACACCACACACAAAAGTAAACTCAAAATGGATTAAAGATCTAAATGTAAGACCAGAAACTATAAAACTCCTAGAGGAGAACATAGGCAAAACACTCTCCGACATAAATCACAGCAGGATCCTCTATGATCCACCCCCCAGAATTCTGGAAATTAAAGCAAAAATAAACAAATGGGATCTAATCAAAATTAAAAGCTTCTGCACAACAAAGGAAAATATAAACAAAGTGAAAAGACAGCCTTCTGAATGGGAGAAAATAATAGCAAATGAAGCAACTGACAAACAACTAATCTCAAAAATATACAAGCAAC
>SJYQ01000784.1:40230-62830 GCA_006410935.1 Redunca redunca | reverse complement strand
GCCTTCAATCTTGCCCAGCATCAGGTCTTTTCCAATAAGTCAGTTCTTTGCATCAGGTGGCCAAAGTATTGGAGTTTCACCTTCAGCATCAGTCCTTCCAAAGAAGATTCAGTATTATTTCCTTTAGGCCTGACTGGTTCGATATACTTGAAGTCCAAGGGGCTCTCAAGAGTCTTCTCCAACACCACAGTTCAAAAGCATCAATTCTTTGGCACTCAGCTTTCTTTATGGTCCAACTCTCACATCCACACATAACTACTGGAAAAACCATAGCTTTGACTAGATGTACCTTTGTCAGCAAAGAAATGTCTCTGCTTTTTAATATGGTGTCTAGTTTGGTCATAACTTTTCTTCCAAGGAACAAGTGTCTTAATTTCATGGCTACAGTCAATAGCCATGATTCTGTAGTGATTTTGGAGCCCAAGAAAATAAAGTCTGTCACTGTTTCCATTGTTTCCCCATGTATTTGCCATGAAGTTATGAGACTGGATGCCATGATCTTCATTTTATGAATACTGAGTTTTAAGCCAACTTTTTCACTCTCCTCTTTCACTTTCATCAAGAAGCTCTTTAGTTCTTCTTCACTTTCTGCCATAAGGGTGGTGTCATCTGCATATCTGAGGTTATTGATGTTTCTCCCAGCAATCTTGATTCCAGCTTGTGCTTCACCCAGCCCAGCATTTCCCATGATGTACTCTGCATATAGGTTAAATAAGCAGGGTGACAATATACAGCCTTGACATACTCCTTTCCTTATTTGGAACCAGTCTGTTGTTCCATGTCCAGTTCTAACTGTTGCTTCTTAACCTGCATAAAAATTTCAAATAACACTTTGTAAATATGGACAAGTCTTGAATCTTATAAATTAAAACAAATAACAAATTGGATATAATCATGCTTCTTTGTTTATGAGATATTGCAATTTGATGTGCCATAGATTTTGACCACAAAACACAGTTTATGACCTGACTGAGATTATCTTGAAGTTAGTTTGCAAAATATTTACAATTTTATATTTCTCTAACTTGTTTTCTAACATCACTCTTCTTTACATTACAAACCATATTCTATTTTGTCATAAGCTATGCAACAGTATTTGACCAAGATAAAAATTAAAAGTTTTTAAAGAAAATGTTCAAATAGATATCACAGTGAAAATATCTGCACCATGCACTGCTGCTCAGGTCAATACATGTTAGAAACCATCAGAGGGCACAGACACTTGCAGACACATCTCATCTTCAAAAATGCCAGCTATGATCACTTGATATGCATTATATGGTTTCTAAATTTGTAGCTTGGTCTGTTTTGAAGGGAAAAAATAAAATTTATTAATTAAATAAAGAGACATTATCAACATTCCTTACCACTGTTCATCCACTACCATCACCACCAACTTTGTCCAGAAATTATTAGTTTATTACTCAAAATTCTAGATTACTATTTATGACCAGAGTCAGAAATGTTTCAAGTCATCAAAATATATTTAAACATCCATGTTATGGTTTGTATCTCATTTTTTACCCACTTGTTAGTACAACGTGATATTCTAAAGTAAGCCTTGGGGAGACAAAGGAGAATTAAAGTCTTTGAAAAGTCTAGAAATTATGCCCAAAACTCCAAGTACTAGAAGTTATCCCATGTTATAGACTGTCCAGAGCTTTCTTGACTGATTTTCTTTCTTTCCTGCCTTCCTTTCTTTAATTTAATTTATTTAGTTATTTATCATTTAAACAGTTGCTGTTCAATATTTTATAATTCACAGGTATACAATATAGTGATTCACAGTTTTTAAAAGTTGCATTTCATTTATTATTACAAAATATTGGCTATATTCCCTGTGTTATAAACTATATCCCTGTAGCTTATTTTATACATAGTAGTTGATACCTCTTATTCCCCTACACTTATATTACCCCTCCCCTTCCCTCTCCCTACTGATAACTACCAGTTTGTTCACTATATCTGTGAGCTCACTTTTTCTTTTTTTGGTTATATTTGCTAGCCTCCTTACTTTTTTTTTTTTTTTAAGATTCCACATATAAGTGATGTGGAAAATATTGTCTTTCTCTAACTTATTTCACCTCGCATAATGACCTCCAGGTCCATCTATGTTGCTGAAAATGGCAAAATTTCATTCTTTTTATGGCAGAGTATTATTTTTTATGGCAGAGTATTTATGGCAGAGTATATATATATATATATATATATATATACATACACACACAAATCTTATATATATATATATAAGATATATACCTTGGCAATTGTAAATAATACTGCAATGAACATTGGGGTGCATGTATCTTTTCAAATTAGTGTTGTTTCTTTCTGGTATATATCCAGGAGTGAAATTGTTAGGTCATAAGGTAGTCATATTTTCAGTTTTTTGAGGAACCTCTGTACTGTTTTCCGTAATTACTGAACCAACTTATATTCCCACCAATAAAGGACCAGGGTTCCCTGTTTCCACATCTTTGCCAACATTAGCAATTCGTGTTTCTTTTGATGACAGCCATTTTGACAGGTATGAGGTGATATCTCATTGTAGTTTTAATTTGCATTTCCATGATGATTAGTGATACTGAAAATCTTTTCATAGGCTTATTAGTCATATGCATTTCCTCTTTGGAAAAAATGTCTAATCAATTCCTTTGCCCATTTTTAAAATCAGGTTGTTTTTGATGTTGAGTGGTACGGATTATTTATATATCAGTTCGCTCAGTTAAGTCATTCAGTCCTGTCCGACTCATTGTGACTGCATGGAATGCAGCACACCAGGCCTCCCTGTCCATCATCAACTCCTGGAGTTTACTGAAACTCATATCCATTGAGTCGATGATGCCATTCTCTATCGTCCCCTTCTCCTCCTGCCCTCAATCTTTCCCAGCATCAGGGTCTTTTCAAGTGAGTCAGCTCTACCCATCAGGTGGCCAAAGTATTGGAGTTTTAGCTTCAACATCAGTCCTTCCAACAAATACCCAGGACTGATCTCCTTTAGGATGGACTGGTTGGATCTCCTTGCAGTTCAAGGGACTCTCAAGAGTCTTCTCCAATACAACACTTCAAAAACATCAATTCTTCAGCACTCAGCTTCCTTCACAGTCCAACCCTAACATACATGCATGACTCCTGGAAAAACCATAGCCTTGACTACACGGACCCTTGTTGGCAAAGTAATGTGTCTTCTTTTTAATATGCTGTCTAGGTTAGTCATAACTTTTCTTCCAAGGAGTAAGTGTCTTTTAATTTCATGGCTGCACTCACCAGCTGTAATGATTTTGGAGTCCCCCAAATTAAAGTTTGCCACTGTTTCTCCATCTATTTGCCATGATGGGACTGGAAGGCGATGGTACCCCATTGCAGTACTCTTGCCTGGAAAATCCCATGGACAGAGGAGCCTAGTAGGCTGGGGTCCACGGGGTCGCAGAGAGTCAGACACAACTGAACAACTTCCCTTTCAGTTTTCACTTTCATGCATTGGAGAAGGAAATGGCAACCCACTCCAGTGTTTTTGCCTGGAGAATCCCAGGGATGGGGGAGCCTGGTGGGCTGCCGTCTATGGGGTGACACAGAGTCGGACACGACTGAAGGGACTTAGCAGCAGCAGCAGATGGGACTGGATGCCATGATCTTTGTTTTTAGAATGCTGAGTTTTAGGCCAAATTTTTGACTCTCCTCTTTCACTTTCATCGAGAGGCTCTTTAGTTCTTCTTCACTTTCTGCCATGAGGGTGATGTCATCTGCATACCTGAGGTTATTAATATTTCTCTTGGCAATCTTGATTCCAGCTTGTGCTTCTTCCAGGCCAGCGTTTCTCATGATGTACTCTGCATATAAGCTAAATAAGCAGGGTGACAATATACAGCCTTGAAGTACTCCTTTCGCTATTTGGAACCTATTGATCCATGTCCAATTCTAACTGTTGCTTCCTGACCTGCATACAGGTTTCTCAAGAGGCAGGTCAGGTGGTCTGGTATTCCCACCTCCTTCAGAATTTTCCACAGTTTATTGTGATCCACACAGGCAAAAGCTTTGGCATAGTCAATAAAGCAGAAATAGATGTTTTTCTGGAACTCTTCTTTTTTCCATGATCCAGCAAATGCTGGCAATTTGATCTCTGATTCCTCTGTCTTTTTTAAAACCAGCTTGAAAACCTGGAAATTCACAATTCATGTATTGTTGAAGCCTGACTTGCAGAATTATGAGCATTACTTTACTAGCATGTGATATGAGTGGGATTGTGAGGTACTGCCAAAGATTTGAGCATTCTTTGGCATTGCCTTTCTTTGGGATTGGAATGATAACTGACCTTTTCCAGTCCTGTGGCCACTGCTGAGTTTTCCAAATTTGCTGGCATATTGTGTGCAGCACTTTCACAGCATCATCTTTTAGGATTTGAAATAGCTCAACTGGAATTCCATCACCTCCACTAGCTTTTTCGTAGTTTTGCTTCCTAAGACCCACTTGACTTCACATTCCAGGATTTCTGGCTCTAGGTGAGTTTTCACACCATCATGTTTATCTGGGTCATGAAGATCTTTTTGTGCAGTTCTTCTGTGTATTCTTGCCACCTCTTCTTAATATCTTCTGCTTCTGTTAGGTCCCTTCCATTTCCACCCTTTATTGAGCCTATCTTTGTATGAAATGTTCCATTGGTATCTCTAATTGTCTTGAAGAGATTTCTAGTCTTGTCCTCCTATTGTTTTCCTCCTTTTCTTTGCACTGCTCACCAAGGAAGGCTTTCCTTAACTCTCCTTGCTATTCTTTGAAACTCTGCTTTCAATGGGTATATCTTTCCTTTTCTCCTTTGTTTTTTGCTTCTCTTCTTTTCTCAGCTATTTGTAAGGCCTCCTCAGACAACCATTTTGCTTTTTTGTGTTTCTTTTTCTGGAATGATCTTGCTCCCTGTCTCCTGTACAGTCATGAGCCTCCGTCTTAGCTCATCAGGCAGTCGGTCTATTACATCTAGACCCTTAAATCTATTTCTCACTTCCACTGCATAATGTTAGGGATTTGATTTAGGTCATACCTGAATGGCCTACTTGTTTTCCCTATTTTCTTCAATTTAAGTCAGAGTTTGGCAATAAGGAGTTCATGATCTAAGCCACAGTCAGCTCCTGGTCTTGTTTTTGCTGACTGTATAAAGCTTCTCCATCTTTGCCTGCAAAGAATATAATCAATCTGATTTCGGCGGTGACCATCTGGTGATGTCCATGTGCAGTCTTCTCTTGTGTTTTTGATGACAATGTTTCGGTGCATTCTCTTGATCAAACTCTATTAGCCTCTGCCCTGCTTCATTTTGTACTACAAGGCCAAATTTGCCTGTTACTCCAGGTATTTCTTGACTTCCTACTTTTGCATTCCAAAGCCCTACAATGAAAAGTACATTCTTTCTGGGTGTTAATTCTAGAAGGTCTTGTAGGTCTTTATAGGACTGTTCAGCTTCTTCGGTATTATTGGTCGGGGCATAGACTTGGATTACTGTGATATTGAATGGTTTGTCTTGGAGATGAACAGAGATCATTCTGCCATTTTTGAGACTGCATCCAGGCACTGCATTTCAGACTCTTGTGCTGACTATGATAGCTATTCCATTTCTTCTAAGGGATTCTTGCCCACAGTAGTAGATATGATGGTCATCTGAGTTAAATTCACCCATTCCAGTCCATTTTAGTTTACTGATTCCTAGAATGTCGACATTTACTCTTGCCATCTCCTGTTTGACCACTTCCAATTTGCCTTGATTCATGGACCTGACATTCTAAGTTCCTATGCAATATTGCTCTTTACAGCATCGGACCTTGCTTCCATCACCAGTCACATCCACAGCTGGGGGTTGTTTTTGCTTTGGCTCCATCTCTTCATTTTTTTCTGGAGTTATTTCTCCACTGACCTCCAGTAGCATATTGGGCACCTACTGATCTAGGGATTTCATCTTTCAGGGTCTTATCTTTTTGCCTTTTTGTATTGTTCATGGGATTCTCAAGGCAGGAATACTGAAGTGGTTTGCCATTCCTTTCTCCTGTGGACCAGATTTTGTCAGAACTCTCCACCATGACCCGTCTGTCTTGGGTGGCCCTACATGGCATGGCTTATAGTTTCATTGAGTTAGACAAGGCTGTGGTCCATGTGATTATATTGGTTAGTTTTCTGTGATGGTTTTTCAGTCTGTCTTCTCTCAGATGGAGAAGGATAAAAGGATTATGAAAGCTTCCTGATGGGATAGACTGACTGAGGGGGATACTGGGTCTTGTTCAGATGGGTGGGGTCATGCTCAATAAATCTTTAATATAATTTTCTGTTGATGGGTGGAGCTGTGTCCCTCCCTGCTAGTGGAGGTGATGGAATTCCAGTAGAGCTATTTCAAATCCTGAAAGATGATGCTGTGAAAGTGCTGCACTCAATATGCCAGCAAATTTGGAAAACTCAGCAGTGGCCACAGGACTGGAAAAGCTCAGTTTTCATTCCAATCCCAAAGAAAGGCAATGCCAAAGAATGCTCAAAATACTGCACAATTGCACTCATCTCACATGCTACCAAGCCAGGCTTCAGCAATACGTAAACCATGAATTTTCTGATGTTCAAGCTGGTTTTAGAAAAGTCAGAAGAACCAGAGATCAAATTGCCAACATCCACTGGATGATTGAAAAAGCAAGAGAGTTCCAGAAAAATATCTGTTTCTGCTTTATTGACTATGCCAAAGCCTTTGACTGTGTGGATCACAATAAACTGTGGAAAATTCTGAGAGAGATGGGAATACCAGATCACCTGACCTGCCTCTTGAAAAATCTGTATGCAAGTCAGGAAGCAACAGTTAGAACTGGACATGGAACAACAGACTGGTTCCAAATAGGAAAAGGAGTACACCAAGGCTGTATATTGTCACCCTGCTTATATAACTTATATGCAGAGTACATCATGAGAAACACTGGGCTGGGAGTAACACAAGCTGGAATCAAGATTGCTGGGAGAAATATCAATACCTCAGATATGCAGATGACACCACTCTTATGGCAGAAATTGAAGAGGAACGAAAAAGCCTCTTGATTAAAGTGAAAGTGGAGAGTGGAAAAGTTGGCTTAAAGCTCAAGATTCAGAAAACAAAGATCATGGCATCTGGTCCCATCACTTCACGGGAAATAGATGGACAAACAGTGGAAACAGTGTCAGACTTTATTTTGGGGGGCTCCAAAATCACTGCAGATGGTGACTGCAGCCATGAAATTACAAGATGGTTACTCCTTGGAAGAAAAGTTATGACCAACCTAGATAGCATATTGAAAAACAGAGACATTACTTTGCCGACCAAGGTCCGTCTAGTCAAGGCTATGATGTTTCCCGTGGTCATGTATGGATGTGAGAGTTGGACTGTGAAGAAGCCTGAGTGCCAAAGAATTGATGCTTTTGAACTGTGCTGTTGGAAAAGACTCTTGAGAGTCCCTTGGACTGCAAGGAGATCCAACCAGTCCATTCTGAAGGAGATCAGCCCTGGGATTTCTTTGGAGGGAATGATGCTAAAGCTGGAACTCTAGTTCTTTGGCCACCTGATGCAAAGAGTTGACTCATTGGAAAAGACTGATGCTGGGAGGGATTGGGGGCAGGAGGAGAAGGGGATGACAGAGGATGGGATGGCTGGATGGCATCACCGACTCGATGGACGTGAGTTTGAGTGAACTCCGGGAGTTGGTGATGGACAGGGAGTCCTGGCATGCTGCGATTCATGAGGTCGCAAAAGTTGGACACGACTGAGCAACAGAACTGAACTGAAGCTATGGTGGAGGTAATGAAGATAATGGTGACCTCCCTCCCTCAAAAGATCCCAAGTATGTACTTCTACAGTCCATGCCCCCAACCCTGAAGCAGGCCACCTCTGACCCACGCCTTCACCAGACATCCTGGGCATCCACAGGAAAGTCTCCTGTGGGATCACTGTTCCTTTCTCCTGGGTCCTGGTGCACAAGGTTCTATTGTGCCCTCCAAGAGTCTATTTCCCAGTCCTAGTGGTTTTGAGTGAACTATGGGAGTTGGTGATGGCCAGGGAGGCCTGGCATGCTGCAATTCATGGGGTTGCATAGAGTCGGACATGACTGAGCAACTGAACTATAGTGAGGTTAATGGGCAACCTCCTCCACAAGGACTTATGCCATACCCACAGCCAGAGCCCCTGTCCTTGCGGCAGACCACTGCCAACCTATACCTCCCCAGCAGATGTTCAAACACAGTTCTGTCTCAGTCTCTGTGGCATCCCTGGGTCCTGGTCCCCACAAGGTTTGTTTGAGCCCTCTGAGCATCTCTGCCAGGAATGGGATTTGATTCTATACACAAATTCGCCCCTTCCACCTCTTGCTGGGGCTTCTCCTTTGCCCTTAGATGTGGGTTATCTCCTCACAGCCACTCCAGTGCCTACCGTCTCACTGGGGTTTTCTGACTTTGGATGTGGGGTGTCTCTACACTGCAGTCCAGCGGAGCACAGGAGCTGCCCCGACCTTGAACGTGGGGTGTCTCCTCTTGGCCACTCTAGCGCCTCACAGCCACTGTTCACCGCTCCAGCTGACCATATTAATCCCTATTGATTATATCCTTTGCAAATATTTTCTCTTATTCAGTAGGTTGTCTTTTTATTTTGTTGATTGTTTCCTTTGCTGTATAAAAATATTAAGTTTAAGGGTCCCATTAATTTGTTTTTGCTTTTGTTTCCATTAGTTTAGGAGATGGATCAAAAAAAGAGTGTTGCTGTAATGTGTGTCAGAGTGTTCTGCCTATGTTTTCCTCTAGCAGTTTTATAGTATCTGGACTTATGTTTAGGTTTTTACTCCATTTTGAGTTTATTTTTGTATATGATGTTAAAAAAATTCTAACTGTTTAGTTTTCCCAGCACCACATATTGAAAAGTCTTTTTTTTTTCTTTTGGTTACTATTAACAAGAATCAGAATATAGTGGGCAAAAAAGGGAGAGTAAATTTGTCATTAGGTAAAAAAAACCCTAATAAACAGCTAGTAATCTGATGTATTTATATAGTATGTAATAGCACTATACTAAAGGTATACATTTATACAGTACCAGATACTGGCCTTTTGCAAAAATGATCACAACAACTTTTTTGGTTATTATATGCTTTTCTAGAACTTTGTACTTTTCTGCTAAGAAGTATAATCTACCTTCACCTTGAACTTGGGCCTTTGTGAGTGCCTTTACATATAGTGCCTTTAATGGGACCTTCATAGTATGCTATTTCTAAGTGGAATATAGCAAATACACTATACTGTACACACTTTGGTTGCTATCCCTAGAATGGTGCTCATTTCTTCAAATAAACAGATTTATAAACTTTATAAAAACCAATTTTTATTTATTATTTGCTCAGAGTGGGACATTTTCTTCCCTTGCTTTGATGAGAGAATTATAAAATATCACTGGAATTTGTGCTGCATGACTTACTTCCAAAGTTAGGCCATGAAAGGTGATATGTCTTCTACTTGGTGCTCACAGTCTCAGGACACTCATCCTTAGAACTCAACCGTTCTGTTGTACCGGAGTAGTCAACAGCACAAGTATGATCTTAGCAAATAGTCATCATCAATCACCATAATTGTGAGTGAACAAGCTTTCAGATAATTCTAGCCCCAAGGCTTTAAGCTGCTCCATGAAGCAGAGTGAAGAAAGACTGATTTGTATCTTCAACAAGCCCTACTCATATTTTAGAAGGGAGAGAAGATGAAACCAAGTCAGTTGGAATTGGAGAAAGTGATTAATCTTTTTCACTGCTCCTCCCAATATACAAGCATTTTCTAGTCTCCAAGACTTAGAGAAGGAAACTGCAACCCACTTCAGTATTCTTGCCTGGAGAATCCCAGGGACAGAGGAGCCTGGTGGGCTGCTGTCTATGGGTTCACACAGAGTTGGACATGACTGAAGTGACTTAGCAGCAGCAGCAGCAGTCTCTAAGACTATGCATTGTTAGGGGGGAAATCAATCCCTACTTTAAAATTTTTCACCTATGTGATAAAATATGTTTTTCTAAAAGCTAACCACATAGTCATATCTTCAGAAAACCTAGACCTCATATGCTATCTTGAAGAAGATATAATTAACTGTCTATATTTATATCATCATGAAACCCTTATACAAATATATTTTTACTATAATTAAACCATATAAGGCCAAGAATTTGGCCTTGAAGCATAAAAATTTTGTTAAAACCATTCTATGAATACTAAGCTCAAGATATACGTTTCTAACAATTTTTAGTGTATAAAAATATATATTAAATAATTTTTTAGGGCCTTTATAGGAGGATATTTCTAAGTGGAATACAGCAAATACACTGTATTCATTTTGGTTGCTAACCCTAAAATGGTACCCATTTCTTCTAATAAACAGATATATAAACTTTATAAAAATTGATTTTTGTTTATCATTTTCTCAGAGTGGGACATTTTCTTCCTTGTCTTTAATAAGAGAATTATAAGATAATAGAGTATTGCCATAATTATTTCATTATTATGTTTTAATTTAAGTGTGTTTACTACTTATTTCCTGTGAATATTGTGAAATTATTCACTTTTTAACATCTTTAAATCCTCCTATGAGAAGTGTCATGAAATACACTATACCATTGTGACTCTTTCATCACTTTCATCTTAGCTGTCAGTTTTCCTTGGGGAATGTGTTCTAAAGATGTTTTTGCAGAACATCGTTAAGTAGGGGGTTTAAACTGAGTCTCTGAAACCATTCACTATGAACACAGGGTAAATTGGGTTACGTTGGAATGACAGTATATTCATTTGCAAGTCCCCTGACACATCATTTCAACAACTTAACTTTCGCATTTACAGTCAGCTCCCAGCTGCAGAGGGAGATTCAATGGCCTGTTATTGTGTCTGAACTGAACTGTGTCAGGCAAGAGGAGATCGAGCGTCGGAGGCAGATTGGGGCCTTCAGATTCATCTGGATTCATCTGCGGTTTGAGCTGGTTCAGCAGCGGCGGCAGAATCACGAGGCCGGATAGCATTAGCTCTTCTGTGGCAAAGCCCCAGTGTGCCTGAAAATCCTAAACGAATAGCAGTTTTTGCCCTTTGAGACGCGCAGAATCCCTTTGAACTCCTGTTGGATTCAGGGATCACGGGAATCAGCTTGACTCCTGGAAGCAGGATGTGTTCATTCGGAGGCAGCGGCTTTGGCAGCCAAAGAGGATTGTCAGAGCCTATTTTCCTTTTAGCAGCAGAAGTAAGTACTGTAAAGAAACAGGGCTCAGGGAGGCGGCATGGTGCATAAACAGGATGTAATCCACTGAATGTGCTGGGAATTACAGAAGAAGGAGAAAGGAACACACTTCTGCTGATGCTTCATGGGGATGGGCAGACCTCTACGCCTAATGGAATACTGCTTGCTAGAGAGGCTCTTAGGTTTTGGAGGAAGTAAGATGTCCCATGGGTAAAGAGCTGCCATCGGTCATAAATTTAATAGCCGTGATTTAATAAAAAGGAAAAAAAAATAAATTACGGTACTGAATTCTGAACAAATACATCTCTGTATATTACTAGACAGTGTCACTTATGCAATGTTAAATTATTTAGAAAATAAGGGTGAAGGGATAGATTTTGGCTTAACAGCTAAAATGAACACAGGCATCAAAACAGGCAAAGGATAGTGCTGGGGTGAGCGGGGAAGAAACTGCTTTATGCACGAGAGAGAAGAAAATCCACTCTGAAGAACTGACATAACTATTGTGTGAAATATGAAATCTTTTGCTGGGGATTTGTATTATAGCCAGTATTTGACTCTTTGAGTAAATTTGCAAACACTCTGGGCAGAAATAAATAAAAAAGACTATCATCAATCATTGGATATTTATGCTAAGGAGGACTGTTTTCTTCTTTCTTTGCCATTTGTTTAATGGCCCACACAGCATGACTCCTGAACGCTATGGCTCCAAGCCCTGAAGGCACATGCCCAAAATCCAGCACATGGCCTCCCCATGCTAATTTACCAGCACTATTAAGAAGAAGGAAACTGAATGTAGGAAACTGCAACAGAAAAAAAAGGGGGGGGCTTGGCCAAACATAATACTTGCAGCTGTGTTTCTGTTTCTGAGAGAGAGCTGATTTGCCAGCTCTTCATGGCAGTACTTTCAAGAGAGCCGGATTTGGCATGGTTTTCTTCCTGTGGAGGAAAAGAAGTGGCAGGAACTCCATTATTCCATATTAAAATTGCCCTCTTCCTTTTCATTGAAAGGAAAAGATTTTAAACTATTTCACAGGATAATAAAATAATGAACAACAATTAGCCAATCCTTACAAAAAAAAAAAAAAAGAATGTCTTCTTTTATGATAGTATTTGTCAGCACAGTTGTGTCACCTAGGAAGAAAGGTGATTTTCATTTATCACTGTGATGTTTTGAAGGGGGCTGTGATGTAGTAAAAGAAGTTTAGGAAGCTTGGTTCAAGCAGTATGAAATATGAGGTGGAGATATGGAAACCAGTTAGGAGACTCCAACAATAGACTATAAATGAGTAAATAGGAAAGAAAGATACAGCACAGAGGTGAAAACTATTGACCACTGTGCTTGACTATGCAAAGTAACTAGAGCTTAAGATGTTGACTATCTTTGTATCTCAAGGAACTGGAACCAAAGGAAGAGAAAATATTTTGAAGGATATAGGATGTGTTCAGTTTACTTTTAGCGTTTGGTTGTCAGAGGACCTGAAACCAACATCTTGAGCAGAAGAGAGGTATCAGTCGAACTGATAAAAATTTGGAAGTTATCAGCACAAAAGCAATCATTAAAAGGGGTACAGTGTCCCTTGGAAGAGAAAGTATAGTGAAAGACAAGAAACAGAGAGTAGAACCTCATGAAATCCCAAGAGATGGCAAACATTTAAAGGTTTAAAGAGACAGTTTTATTCCTCAAATCTTTTATGTTGGAGAGGAAGAAATTTTTCTCTACCCTTCTAGGTTCTTCTGACTGGTTTAATAATTAAACTGACAAAACATAGATTAAAAGGAGAAAATAAAATTTTAATAACAGGTATACATGGGAGAGATCCAGGAAAACTGAGTAACTCAGAACTAAAACTCTCACCTTATATGCCATCTTCAGCTAAAGACAAAAGAGGGTGTTGAGACTAGTGGCTTAGGACTGAAAAAGGGGAGGAAGGCAATTTACATGGAAATGGAAAAGCACAGTTTGGAAAAGTATTTGCTGGGCCAGGGAAAGACAATGTGACACAAAGAATTTTAATTAACAGACTAGGCTAGGTTTCTCTCTGTCTGCATGATTTCAGACAGTTGTAGTAGTAAACAGCAGCTTGCAGCAAGCAGCAGTGAGCGGTAGCTGGAAGCAAGGTTTTAGTGTCCCAGGCTGAGTCCTAAGCCCTGGACCACAGGGGTCAGCAGTTAGAGCTAGGGTCCCTAGTCTTTGCCTGCCTAGTCAAGAATGAATTCAGGCAAGGAAGCAGAAGGTAAAGTAAAAAGTGTATTGGAAAGGAAAGTACATGTGAAAAGGTGCTCAGGCAAGCTCAGAGAGTAGCACCTTTGGTCATCTTGCTTTGTGTCCCCCTGGCTAATTTGTTTCAGGACCCTCCCCTGGGGTGTGCATACATACCTTAGCCAAGCTGGATCTCATAGTGAACGCTTCTGGGAGGATCCAGACTCATTATGGCCTAGAATTGTCCTCTGACTTTTCAAGGAGCCTTGTGCGCATGTGTGGTGTCTTCCTTACCCTTTACTCAGACAGGGTTTTTGCCTCTGTTTGTCCTTGCCATTATTATTCCCTTGAGATATTCACAAGAGACAAAGACAGTCTATTTACCCTGTTTCTGGAGGCCTGGCGTGCGGCGGTTCATGGGGTCGCAAAGAGTCGGACACAACTGAGCGACTGAACTGAACTGAACTGGTTATTCTTTGCATTTCAGAGAGCAAACAGGAGGCTGGCTGTTAATTTCTCAACTGGAGCCCACCTATCTCTTGCCTCAGGAAATGCAAAGAGGAGACTGACTCTTTGTAAATGTCAAATCTGGAGCCCATCTATCTCCTACCTCAAACACACTTTGTTCAAGTAGTATCTCTGATAATAGATCCCTTCCCATAACATGTCCTGTATCTACATTCTTCAGGCAGTTAAGGGGAGGTTCAGAGTTTCTTCCTGAGCCTTGATTGTTTCTGCCTGAAACAATTTGGATACCAAAAAGACATTTTCGAGTGGCAAATTTTGCTCCCCTACATTTATTTATAAGCATCATGCTTTAAGAGAAATATGCTCTGTTGGAAAAACTTCAATGGATTATGAAGAGACTTAGAATGTGAAAAGAAGGTGAAGAAAATTAGAGAAATAAGACTCAACAGGCTGTACATTCTTGGAGAACTACTGTATGGAAGAGAGAAATGATCTTCTCCTCCTCCTCACTTTCTCATTCCTTTTTCTTTCTCTCTCTCTTTTTCTCTTCCTCTCTTTATTTTATGTAGACAGAAAAGAATTCTAAATCTAGATTCAACAAAGAAAGCTACGACAAATCCGCTAGACATAATATAGGCTGTCTAAGCCATGAGTACTGCCCTGTAGATTTTTACTACCATTCAAGTTCTATCTTACTTGCTGTGGTTTGGGGGATTAAACATAAAGGCCACAAATCTAATGCAAATTTTTTATTAGATAAGTCATCCTGTCTTAAAATCACTCAGTTTTTAATTTTTATCCTACTCAGACTGTTAAATATATGCCATCATGGTCATATAAAGAGTTATACCTATGTTTGGTTCCTATTTCAATCATTTGATTGCAAATGTGAATATTTANGATTAAAATCATTAAAATATTTAACAAATATTTTATTAAGTATCATTAAGCATTATATTAAGATGCTGTTGGTAATTGGGTAAGCAGCATCAACCATATAAGATAGGAAATTTAAGTTCCAGATGGAATCAAAATCTTTCAGTAAATACATGTATTTTATGGACTTTTTCTTTAATAACTAACACTGATAAGGCCTATTACTGTCTTTGTCTCTGCTTCTTTCCAAATCAGAGTGTTGCATATGCCCCCAATAAGAACTTTCTTTTTAACATTAAGTTCTGATGAAATTTCTTGGTTTTTGCTGTGTCTCCACAACCCAAAGATATTTTTCTAAATTGTACTCTAGAGTTAAATCAAATGCAGTTTCATTCCCCCCCCCCAGGTTATTCCCAAAGTAAAGTAAAAACTAGTAAGAAAATTTCAAGATATTGGGTTCATCAAGTGACATATAATTTAATGACCACAAATATTGACCAAAAATGTGTAATTGAATAAACTTAAGTTAAACATTTTTTCTAATTAATTTATTTTTACTGAAGGATAATTGCTTTACAGAATTTTGCTGTTTTGTTTCCCTATTTACCAGCCCTTACATATTAGGTAGAATTATAAAATAAGTTTATCAAACTCCAAAAAGGGTAAGTTTTCATAAGGGAACCAATGTCTAGAAATGTAATTCTTTTGAGCAAGTACTCTTAAACATTCAAGTCCATAAATGTGTATTAGCCTCTCAGAATCCACATTAACTTTACTTAGGCAACAACAAACATTAAAGATGTAACCATAAGATTCAGGTACTAGGGAAAAGAATAAAAGCTACAATAGCACACATCTGTTCAGACACACTTAAAACAAAACAAGTTCTTTTATTTAAGGAATCTAGCTGATATAAGGAAGCCACAAAAATAATCATGCAAATTGCTTAAATATGATAAGTTATAATATCGAACTGCACAACAGCATGAATGTGCTAAAGAGGGAAGTATTTATTCATAAAATAGATGAAACTGTTAGGTAGGTAGAACAGGAAAAAGGAGTCCAAAATGGCGGTGGCTACAAGACAAGGAAGGGAAAAGCCTGTGAAAATGAAACAAAAGAAGGTCCAAGGACCAGAGTGAGGACCTCAGGTAAAACAAACAGCACCCCTGGCTGGCCCAATTTACATAGGACAGGCCCAGGGAGAGATAAACATATAAATAGAAGAGCCAAAGGCAGCTCTCTCTCTCTCCCGCGTGAAGGGGCACTCTTCTCCTCGTGTCTGTATTTAGATCGATGTGCCCTCACTCCTCGAAGATGGATTTTCCTGCTGTCTTCTAAATAAAATAGAGCTGTAACACTGAGCTGTAACACTGATTTGTCTAAGAGCTAAAACATGGTCCATTCGAGACCTGAGAGCTATAACACGGTCTCTCCAAGACCTGAGAGCTGTGACACGCCGAGGGGGCTTTAATGTCCGTCACTTCAAATCTTTGTTGTGACGAGACAAAGAATCGAGGAACATACACTCACCTGACAAAACTATGGGAAAGGATAACAGTCTTGACAGAAGAAGAAGTGACTAGATGGATAATGAAGCAACATTCAGTTCAGTTCAATCACTCAGTCATGTCCGACTCTTTGTGACCCCATAGACTGCAGCACACCAGGCCTCCTTGTCCATCACCAACTCCCAGAGGTTATCCAAACTCATGTCCATTGAGTTGATGATGCCATCCAACCATCTCATCCTCTGTCGTCCCCTTCTCCCACCTTCAATCTTTCCCAGCATCAGGGTCTTTTCAAATGAGTCAGCTCTTCGCATTAGGTGGCCAAAGTATTGGAGTTTCAGCTTCAACATCAGTCCTTCCAATGAACATTCAGGACTGATTTCTTTTAGGATGGACTGGTTGGATCTCCTTGCAGTCTAGGGGACTCTCAAGAGTCTTCTCCAAAACCACAGTTCAAAAGCAGTAATTCTTCGGCACTCAGACTTATTTATAGTCCAACTCTCACTTCAATATATGACTACTGGAAAAACCATAGCCTTGACTAGACGGATCTTTGTTGGCAAAGTAACGTCTCTGCTTTTTGATATGCTGAGGAGGTTGGTCACAGCTTTTTTCCAAGGAGTAAGCATCTTTTAATTTTATGGCTGCAGTCACCATCTGTAGTGATTTTGGAGCCCTAAAAGATAAAGTCTGCAACTGTTTCTACTGTTTATTCATCTATTTGCCAAAAATTTATGGAACTGGATGCCATAATCTTAGTTTTCTGAATGTTGAGCTTTAAGCCAACTTTTACATTCTCCTCTTTCACTTTCATCAAGAGGTTCTTTAGTTGTTCTTTACTTTCTGCCATAAGGATGGTGATATCTGCATATCTGAGGTTATTGATATTTCTCCTGGCAACCTTGATTCCAGCTTGTGCTTCATCCAGCCCAGGATTTCTCATAATGTACTCTGCATATAAGTTAAATAAGCTTGGTGACAACATACAGCCTTGATGTACTCCTTTCCCTATTTGGAACGTCTATTGTTCCATGTCCAGTTCTGACTGTTTCTTCCTGACCTGCATATAGATTTCTCAAGAGGCAGGTCAGGTGGTCTGGTGTTCACTTCTCGTTCAGAATTTTCCACAGTTTATTGTGATCCACACAGTCAAAGGCTTTGGCATAGTCAATAAAGCAGAAATAGATATTTTTCTGGAACTCTCTGGCTTTTTCCATAATCCAGTGGATGTTAGCAATTTGATCTCTGGTTCCTCTGCTTTTTCTAAAACCAGCTTGAACATCTGGAAGTTCACAGTTCACATATTGTTGAAGCCTGGCTTGGAGAATTTTGAGCATTACTTTACTAACATGTGAGATGAGTGCAATTGTGCGGTAGTTTGGGCATTCTTTTTCATTGCCTTTCTTTGGAATTGGAATGAAAACTGACCTTTTCCAGTCCTGTGGCCACTGCTGAGTTTTCCAAATTTGCTGGCATATTGAGTGCAGCACTTTCACAGTATCATCTTTTAGGATTTGAAATATCTCAACTGGAATTCCATCACCTCCACTGGCTTTTTTGTAGTTTTGCTTCCTAAGGCCCACTTGACTTCACATTCCAGGATGTCTGGCTCTAGATGAGTGACCACACAATAGTGATTATCTGGGTCATGAAGATCTTTTTGTATAGTTCTTCTGTGTATTTTTGCCACCTCTTCTTAATATCTTCTGCTTCTGTTAGGTCCATATCATTTCTGTCCTTTATCAAGCCCATCTTTGCATGAAATGTTCCCTTGGTATCTCTAATTTTCTTGAATAGATTTCTAGTCTTTCCCATTCTGTTGTTTTCCTCTATTTCTTTGCACTGCTTGCTGAGGAAGGCTTTCTTATCTCTTCTTGCTATTCTTTGGAACTCTGCATTCAAATGGGTATAATTTTCCTTTTCTCCTTTGCTTTTTGCTTCTCTTCTTTTCACAACTATTTGTAAGGCCTCTTCGGACAGTCATTTTGCTTTTCTGCATTTCTTTTTCTCAAGGATGGTCTTGCTCCCTGTCTCCTGTACAATGTCATGAACCTCCGTCCATAGTTTATCAGGTAATCTGTCTATCAAATCAAGTCCCTTATATCTATTTCTCGCTTCCACTATATAATCCTTAGGGATTTGATTTAGGTCATACCTGAATGGTCTAGTTGTTTTCCCTACTTTCTTCAATTGAAGTCTGAATTTGGCAATAAGGAGTTCATTAATAGTCAAAAAAGAAGTCAATAAGAAACAGCATTAAAAGTCAAAAAATCTTTATAGACACTCCCAAATTTCTGGTTATAACAGATTCTCTCTCAATATGTGAATGAAGGAAAAAAATTAAGCAGTTAATAGCTTGATGGGAGGCAAGGTTGCACTAACATCTACTTAAATATATTTTTAGCTGAGAAGCAGGAACCAATAAAAAGAAAAAAAAATTAGAGTCATAAGAACAGGAAAATTTGACAGACCATGGACCCAAAGAGTGAAGAAATGTTTGCCTTAATGAGTGTGGAGAAAAGCCCATGCTTCAAAGAGGATGGTTTCTTTACTTCTAAGGCAGAAGAAAAGAACTGAGACCCTTAGAGTGGGAAGGATAGAATTTGGAGAATATTGCTATTCAGTTCTTCCATGCTCATGATATAATAAAAAGCTAGATCGTTTGCTCAAGGCAATGGGTTGGTGTTGATCAAAGAAACTTTAAGAGAATGGTAAAAAAATTGAAATAACTTTGTGCTAAATATACATGATGACTCATAGAAATGATCCAAACCCCAAAGAATTACTATCAAATGACTTTAAACACACAAAGAAGTTCAGAAAACCTAAATTGGTATCAGCAATTGCTGTTAGTTCCTCTGAGTAATTTATCTAGCAGTGCTTGATAATCAGAATAAGAAAAACAAAAGTAACAACCAAACAAACATAAAACAGGAGTTGATCTGACCCAGAGCATTACTAGTTGATGGAGTAGTGACAGATCAAGGGAGTAAGGTAGTTTTTTTGATAGATGCCAGTACAAGTGAACCTGAAGAATAATACTATGTGTGCGTGCATGCTCAGTTGTGTCCAACTCTTTTGTGACCCCATGGACTGTAGCCCGCAAGGCTCCTCTGTTCATGAGATTTTTAAGGCAAGAATACTGTAATGGGTTGCCATTTCCTCCTCCAAGGGATCTTCTGACCCAGGAATCAAACCCACGTCTCCTGCATCTCCCACATTGCAGGCAGATTCTTTATCACTGAGCTACTTGTGGAATATCAATTTTAGAAACTCAAAAATTGGGAGATTTTAAAGAAGCCCAATAGTAAGTTTTGTGAGAATATAAGTGAGAGTGAGGAGGAAGTAGAGAAATTTGGGTTTAGAAAGCTGGAAATTTCCAAACTGAAATTGGAGAGATGAAAATCAGCATAATCCCAAAGTGAGAGGAGACATTGATGGCAGCATTTTGAGTTTTCAGATTAATCCAATCAAGTCCAATCTTTGCCTAAAAACCTTTTTTTTTTTTTTTTTCATGAAGAAATTCGGGTTAAAAAAAAAGAGAGAGAGAGAGAGAGAACAGTGGTACCAACAACAGTAGCAGGCAGCATTCTGCCCAGGCAGTGACTCGGTGAATCATCACCATCACTGTGAATGTCATTCTTTATCTTTGTAAATGACTTCACTTAATTCTAATAACATTTCTGTTATGTTGGTAGATAGGAAAAAAAAAAAAAAGTAAGGTTATTGGACCTGGAATTGATCAGTATTAAAGGCTGAACTTGAATTCCAGGCTTTTGGATAAAAGTACTGTGTTCTTTACATTTTTTATATTTACACCATAGTTGGGAAGATCCCTTGGAGAAGAAAATGGCAATCCACTCCAGTACTCTTGCCTGGAAAGTCCCATGGACAGAGGAGCCTGGTAGGCTACAGTCCATGGGGTCGCAAAGAGTCAGACACAACTGAACGACTTCACTTCACTTCACTTATCTCTTTAAGCTATAGTGTTGTTTCCCTCATCTCCAACTGGAAAACTTCAGTCAACAAAAATTAACCCCCTATTTCAAAGCAGAGAGACTTAATATTCTCAGAGTATTTAGAGGTAAATTTATAATATACATAAAATATTTGATTTTTTACCAGGCCCATTAAATCCTTAAGAGTTAGGGTGTGTCCCTCTGTGATCAGAGAAATTATGTGGCCTGAGCACTGAGGAAATGAGTTTGTAAATCCCTGCAGAAAAGATATTAGATCCTTTTGGGGTAACCTTATTTATTGCATTTTAGCCCAGGGCGAGTTATTGTGCTTGCCTGCAGAAGTGTGATGGGAAAGGAAAGACTCAGAAAAAGGAGCAGCTGAGTAGTAGAATCACATACGGACAAATTACTGTGGCAAACTGTTTCTTTTGTATAAAGCAATAGAGAGAAATCAAATTTCAGCTATATATTCCTTGTTAAAACAGACAAAGTACACTAGATTTTAAGCTAGTGCCAATGCAGAGATCTTTACAAAGCTGCATTTCCAAATATGGGCAATAGTATGTCAGTCACAAAAAGTCCTAAGAGGCTTAGGGACTTCAGCTTCCTCTTCAATGACAGTAATAACTTAAGAACCCATCTTTATCTATGCACATCCCAAAGAAGCTCAATTTATCATAGATGATTTTCTTCCTAAAACATGTTTTCTTGCTGTTCACAGGGAATTTTTCTTTTGATTTTACCTCTGAGTTCATCTGCAGACTCGGTTGCTGTAATGATGTTAAATATTTGGAGAGACAGTATTCACTTTCTAGAAGCAGACGTGGTATGCATGCTTTTAGTGTATTGTGTGACAGGTAATGATGAGAGCAGGATGCAGAGTTTAGGTATCTCTAGGAGCAAAGGCATAAAGAGTTTAACCTGCAGGAGGGCACTGTTTCAGGGTCCCTGGTAATATGGAGCAAATGGTAATCATGAAACTGATATACATGTAAAAGGCAACTGAGAGTGTTTGAAGGAGATTATTAGTAATAATGGCTTACAATTTATCTACAAGAAGGGTGAAGAAGTGTCCAGGTTACATGAAATAATAACCTCTTATTATTATTTAAATAAAGAGGGGAGAACTCCTGTATACACACTCCCCTAGTCTTTAACCATTTTTTCTTTGACTTCTCCCCACCATCAACATCTCTGAGGGCAAAATGCTGTAGTGTGCAATTATGTTTTTTATTGTTATGCCTCCTAAGAAGACACTCACCCTCAATTTCATGGTGATATTTCAGCAATTCTGTATAGCCTCTTTCTAGACCCCTATTATTAAGCATTTCAACCTCATTAATAATTGATGTTCCCATTTAAGTTGCTGGTTAGAAAATACCTCTAAGATTTTACTTTATTAGATTTTTGAGTAAATGTTCTCTAAATATCCTCTGCATTTTGTTAAAAATAAATTTTATATATCTTTTGATAAAACCTTCAGAGTTAAGTGCCTAATAAAATATTACATGACTAAAATGACAATATTTCAGCTTTATGCTGAAGTATGAAGATTTGCCTGCAAAGGTATGAATCACTGGTTTTTCATTTCTTTAATCCTGTATTAATTGGTACTTGAGGCAATAAACCATAACATATAATTCTGGCTTCAGATAAGCTTTAATGAGAGCCTGACCTTTGCTTGGATACTTCTATGACAGTGAAAGGGTTCAAGATAACCCTTTGAAGCTCAAATTTATGAGATAAATGTTCTTAGCATTTCCTTATCTTAGCTTGAGCTGATTATTGGGGATATTCTGTGGGATTTATAATTGAGATTTGAAAGAAAGTTATATTCTATTATGTCCAGTTCAGTGGAAGTTTAAATAGCAGTAGTGTAACTTGTTTAGTTCATTATTTTGCACCAGGAAAGGAAGTGAGGTTCAGAGATCAGCAAAAGGTACACAACTATCCTAAAATGTAGTATGAAAATAAAGGACCACAGATATTTTCACTATATCTTCATAAAATCTTGTTTAGAGATGACCAGATCTCATTCATATTTTGATGTGCTATAGATGACACCACCCTTATGGCAGAAATTAAAGAGGAACGAAAAAGCCTCTTGATGAAAGTGAAAGAGGAGAGTAAAAAAGTTGGCTTAAAGCTCAACATTCAGAAAATGAAGATCATGGCATCTGGTCCCATCACTTCATGGGAAATAGATGGGGAAACAGTGGCAGACTTTATTTTGGGGGGGGCTCCAAAATCACTGCAGATGGTGACTGCAGCCATGAAATTAAAAGATGCTTACTCCTTGGAAGAAAAGTCATGACCAACCTAGATAGCATATTCAAAAGCAGAGACATTACTTTGC
>SJYQ01000784.1:936-40224 GCA_006410935.1 Redunca redunca | reverse complement strand
TCTAGTCAAGGCTATGGTTTTTCCTGTGGTCATGTATGGATGTGAGAGTTGGACTGTGAAGAAAGCTGAATGCCAAAAAATTGATAGTTTTGAACTGTGGTGTTGGAGAAGACTCTTGGGAGTCCCTTGAACTGCAAGGAGATCCAACCAGTCCATTCTGAAGGAGATCAGCCCTGGTTGTTCTTTGGAAGGAATGATGCTAAAGCTGAAACTCCAGTACTTTGGCCACCTGATGCAAAGAGTTGACTCATTGGAAAAGACTCTGATGCTGGGAGGGATTGGGGGCAGGAGGAGAAGGGGACGACAAAGGATGAGATGGCTGAATGCCATCACTGACTCTATGGACGTGAGTTTGAGTGAACTCTGGGAGTTGGTGATGGACAGGGGGGCCTGGCGTGCTGCAATTCATGGGGTCACAAAGAGTTGGACACGACTGAGCGACTGTACTGAACTGAACTGAGTGTGGTGAAGTCAGTATCTGAACTGTACTTTGCGATAACATCATTCAGTTTAAGAACCATAAGGATATTTTATAATTTCAGCATTTTAAGGAAGATGCAACTAAAAAAGTGAAGTATAGAAAATTTAGAATGTTTTGATATGTAGTTTTAGGAAAATACTTTCAATTTGAGAGGGTTCAGGTAGTCTTTTTTTCTTTAATGTCCTAAACTGAAATAGGATTGTGGCATCATATTAGTAAAGTTGGATTTCAGTTGACAGAGAAGATGTAGCATTTTTGGACAAGCATGGACACACACAGCCAAAAGAGATCTCATAGATTCAAACACTAGGACAGAATCTCTTGAGAATCCTTATATTGTTTATATACTTCACAGTACTGTGAAGTTTTAACCATTAACAGTCCACTAATCTCTCTTTTCCCTTGACAAATCTAGTATGATTCCTCTAGTTGCTCTTTCCCAGCCAGTATTTTTGCTGAATGAATAAATTAATCTCCCATGAGATTACTTGTCACTCCTTCCCACATTTTAGGCTAACACAGCTATGTACTAATTGACACTGACGTATGCTATCTATTTCATGATGGAAGACCAGGCTCATTTATTTGTTTTGTGTCTTCCTTGAGTCAAAACCTAAATGAGAATAGGTAAGGTAAAGTCGCTCAGTCGTGCCAGACTCTTTGTGACCCCATGGGCTGTAGCCTACCAGGCTCCACTGTCCATGGGATTTTCCAGGCAATAGTACTGGAGTGGATTGCCATTTCCTTCTCCAGGGGATCTTCCCGACCTGGGGATCGAACCCAGGTCTCCCACATTGTAGACAGACGCTTACCCATCTGAGCCAGAGAATAAGAGTTATAATAAATAGGAAAATAAGCCCATTGCAGACGAAGAGAAGGAATGACAAAAGACTAAAAGATGTCTGGAATTTTCTGGAAGATAGCAAGTGTATGTACTGAAAATGAGCTAAGTGGGGAGTTAGTGGCATCTACTAAGGAAGCCACTAGTAGAGAACAATTTACCTAGTAGAACTTCATGGGGATACTAGGATTAGAACCTTTGATTAAATGAAGGCTCACTGTAAGAAGTAGGTCAACATATGACAATTTCAGAAGTTAGGAATGCCATATGTCCACTTCTGCCCAGCTGGGGCACATGTACACATGTACATACTTTCTCTCTCTCTCTCTCTCACACACAAATACTGTCTCTCATATGCAAACACAAAGATGTAGCCTGACAGAGAATGCCACACTTGTTCATCTTAAAGTGAAGTGTATTAATCACGTTTCACCCAATACACGGATCCTAGTGATAATCTCTCCCAATGGCAGAGATCCAGCTGTGAAAAGACTTACACACCCAACAGGGTAAGAAATCCAAAATAGATGCTCAGGTCTTTGGTAATAAATATGAACAAATAATCAAGGACCTGAAAGCATGTTAGGAAAACCAGCAGCATTTAAGACAATATCCAGAGAGCTAGATAAAAACTGACACTGAATGAGATAGAACAGAAATTTAAGGAACAGAAAACAATAATGCAATTAATGTATATTTTGCTAAATATAGGCTCAGTGGTAAAGAATCTGCCTGCAATGCAGGAGATGCAGGTTTGATCCCTGGGTCAGGAAGATCCCCTGGAGAAGGGGATACTCACTCCAGTATTCTTGCCAGGAAAATCCTATGGACGGAGGAGCCTGGTGGGTTATAGTCCATGAGGTCACATAAAGTTCAACATGGCTGAAGTGACTGAGCATGACCATAGATAAGATATTTGATAAGTTTTAAAAATGAACAAGTTGCTATAAAAATTAAAGGGCAAGAAAGAAAATTAAATATGAAATAAGGTGATGTAAAAATTAAGCAAAGAAAAGAATATGATTGCCAATACTAGAGAAGCAGTGTTCTTGGTGGGTTTCAGGGTAATATCCAGGTTAAAACTGCTAATGTTTGAATATGCAATTTTAATTACTGGCTGTGTGGCATTGAACCAGGAATTAGAAATCTCAGTTTTCCTTTTTTTTTTTAATTTTTATTTTAACTTTAGTTTACTTTACATTACTGTATTGGTTTTGCCAAACATTGACATTAATTTACCACGAGTGTACATGCATTCCCAAACACGAATCCCCTCCCATCTCCCACCCCATACCATCTCTCTGGGTCCTCTCCTTGCACCATTTTTAAATGAAAGTATTGGGCATAAAAAAGACTTTTGAGCCCTTATTGTATATCATAATAGAAGATTTGGCCAGCCTGGTTTGGAAATATTAAGATGTTATGTGTATGTGGGTTACTCTATGATTGATCACTATAATGTAATGATTCACAAAGTAATTTTAAAACATAAATGACTCTGGGGGAGAGAGGGAGGGAGAGGGTGGGATGAGATGGGAGAATGGCATTGAAACATGTATACTATCATGTAAGAAACGAATCGCCAGTCGATGTCCGATGCAGGATNGAAATCACATTAAAAATTCAAACAGCATTTCAAAGAGGATGAAATATGGAATGATATTCAACTTCTCATTAAAGGAATGAAAATAAAAATAATGAGATATTTCACATCATCTATACTGGTTAAAAAAAAAAAGTCTTAAAGTATCAGGTGTTTCCAGGATGTGTAGTAGTATGAAGTGTTTCATGGAAGAAGTGAATTTTCATTTGATGCAATCATATTTTGAAAATAACTGTTGTCATCTTCCAAGATTGGAGAAGTGCATATTTTAAAACTGAGTATTTTTGCTACCAAGTATATAACCTAATGCTATATTTTAAACTTCAGGTCTCAATTTCAATGATCTTACAAGCATTTTAAAAATAAATAGAACAAAAACATACTATAACATAATATATAATTATACACATAATACAATATAATATGGAAATATAATAGAAAATATTAAATCCCTTTTAAGTAGTAAGGGTGAAGATTATTTGTAGAAACTTGTTTCAGTTTCTTTTGTATGCGTGTCTATACGTTGTCTTTGCTAAAACGTAAACTGTACCTTTTTATGTATTGTGGTCTAAAGGTTTGAAAACTTCACTGCCTAGGGAAATGGTTCCACGGGTGAATGAAAAGCACAGGCAGAAATGGTCATGGTAGCTTTACTGTGAAGAGCAAAACAAACACCCTGGAAACCACTAAGATGTTCATTGAAAGGAAAAACAGCCAAATAAATTGTTGCATTCTAACACAATGAAATACTATTCGTCAGTGAAAGAATGAACAGAAGCTTCACACATCAACAAGGATGAATCTTAGAAACCTAACAGTGAGTGAAAAACACTGTACACATAGTATCATATCATTAACGTGACAAAGCTTAACAACCACCAAACCACTGTTACATTATAAGCCCTCGTATACTATTGCATTGCCACATATGTGATTTTCTTATAAAATGAAGTGTTTTGGTGGCTTAATATTCTTCTTCAGGACTTTTAACTTTATCACAAACTATAATAGTTTTTCATGCCATAGAGTGTTATGAGCTAATCTCCTGGATCTTGAAGAAGATATATTAAGAAATCTATTTCTTAAAAAGGTAGTTAGGTGTCAGGAGAAGATTTGCTTATTGATGAAGACACAAGGTCACCTTAGTTATGATAGCAATGACTTTTATCTAACAATGGAAGTAGAAGGAATTATAAGAATTTTCTTTAGTCAGAAACAAAATACTTTTTAAGAAATGGTGAGGAAAGTAAAAGTATAGAGCATTTAAAAAGCTTAGCAGTGAGAAAAAGAAAAGAATTCCTGAGAATAGGAAAAAAAAAAACAAAAAAACAAAACAGTAGCCAAAGAGTAACAGTTGATTTAATTGAGATGGGGTTAGTTAACAGCTCTGGCTTTTGGTATTTCTTTAAAAATTGCTCTAAGTTTTATTTTGACTTAATTTTTTAAAGCATAAGAATTTCTAATAATTGTTACAGCTAATCACAGGTTTATAGGAAAGTAAGAAATAGCAGAGGCTTCCTGGTAGCCCAGCAGTAAAGAATCTGCCTGCAAGCCAGGAGTACCAGGAGACACTGGATTCAATCCCTGGGTCAGGAAGATCCCCTGGAGAAGGTCACAGCAACCCACTCTTGTATTCCTGCCTAGAGAATTCAATAGACAGAGGAGAATAGAGGGTTATGGTCTACAGGGTGGCAAAGAGTCAGACTTGACTGAAGCAACTTGGTATGCACGTACATAATAAATCACTGAATGAAGCTCTTATCCCAAACTAGGGACAGTTCAAAAAGTATTTCCATTCACTTATTCACCTCTTTGAAATTTCAGGTGCATTTTGTCTCTTTCATTGGCCTGGCCTTGAATTTTCCCATAACAATTCAGCAGTTTTTATTGTAGGTATTAACTAACAAAATCCAGCTAGAAGAATAATCTTTAAAACCAGTGGTTTCCAAGATTTTTGATGTGTCACAAACCCATTGAAAAAATTTAATATTCTTTTTATTTCCTGCAGAGATTGTGTTGTGCCATCCTGGGAAGAGTGGCCTCCACTTTATGCTCTAAACTAAATTATGTCTTAATCCCACAGAGCTAGTTTGTGTATCTTTGCCAGCAGTTGTGTTTTTGTTCCAATTAGCAAGATTTCTCAAGAGGTTAATCAATAATCAAGGAGATTCCTACGTGCCATAATACTCTCAAAAATAAGATACCAGGGAAAAGACTCCAATCCCAGTCATCTCTAATGTGCTATAAAACCCAACTAGTTCATTCTGAAATTTACCTGTTCCTTTACAGAGTTTGACATCCTTGTGGGCATGCCTGCTAAATTGCTTCAATCGTGTCTAACTACTTGCAACCCTATGAACTGTAGTATCCCGCTGGGCTCCTCTGTCTATGGGATTCTCCAGGCAAGAATACTGGAGTAGGATTATTTCAGATCTTCCCAACCCAGGGATCAAACCCACGTTTCTTATGTCTCCTGCGCTGGCAGGTGGATTCTTTATCACTAGCGTCATCTGGGAAGCTACCCGTGCCTGCTCTCAAAGATCCGTCTTATGTTTGCTAGATAATCACAGGAAAAATGAAAATGAGGATCCCAGGTTGCAGAAGTAGCAAATGGCAACATCTTTTGTTCTGTTTTGAATCGCATCTCTACAGTTGCCATATTAAAAGCAGAACTAAAGGCAGTGATAACACAGAACTAGAATTAAAAATATGGAGAAGGGATGAAGTAAATATATCTGTGAGACCTTTATGAGACAGGTAGTCTAGGAGTCAGCAACTATACACTTATTACTGTTTTTATGAAAATGCTCTATTTGTGTCTAGGTGAAGAATTACTCTGAGGTTGGATACTTAAAAAACAATAAAACCAAATAAAACCCACAGCAGTTCAGGTAATAGATTATAATTTTAATATTTAAATAATGTAGTAGTGGGCAATCGTTAGTGAAGTCTATCTATTAACACCAGAGTTTTCTTTGACTAAATAAAACAATTCAAAACTAAGGCTAGAAATATGGGTGAGTATAAAGACAGAAAGATATGTGGCAAGCAATATACAGAGATTCTAATAGGAATTGAGAATTTTTTTTAAATGAAACAAATATGGACTTGTTATTAAAAGGTTTTGTGAAAGTAGTGAGTAAAATTATTCTTATTTAATAAGTCAAAGAACAGATGAGTAAGGGGTTTGGTTCTGATAATCCTCTTGGATATTTTTGCCAAATGAGATTTGTCCTGTGGTCATGCCTGTGGCACCTGCCCCCTCTTCTAAGCAATAAGGGTTTTCTCACACTCACTCTCCATCAAGCAAATTAACCACGGTACACATCCTGGTGTGGAACAAGCCATCCCTCTCCAATTCGTCTCTAGACTTATAACTGGGTATATGGGCACAACCCAAAACTTCTTTCTATGCCTTGTTCCACAAAGAGGCATCCGGTTGGAATTGTAATTTTTTGTAATAGTTGTTTTTATTGAGATATAGTTGATGTATAATATTATATGTTTCAGGTGTTCAACATAGTGATTCACACTTTTAAAAGTTATATTCCATTTATAGTTATTTATAGTTATATTCCATTTATAGTTACAGTATTCCCTATGCTGTACATTATATCCTTGTAGCTTGTTTATTTTATAATAGCAGTTGTACTTGTTACTCTCCTCCCCCCATAATGCCCACCCCTACTGGTAACCAATAGTTTGTTTCCTATATCTGTGAGCTTGTTTGTTTTTTGTTATATTTCATTGTTTGTTTTATTTTTTAGATCCCACATATACATGATGTCATACCATATTTGTCTTTTTCTATCTGACTTATTTCACCTACATAACACAACACCCTCCAAGTTCATTCATGTTTCTGCAAATGACAACGTTTTTTATGGCTGAGTACTACTCTATTGTGTATCTATATACACACACATGCATTCTATATCTTTCTTCATTCATCTGTTAATGGACACAGATTTCATATCTTGGCAATTGTAAATAATGCAGTGAAACGTCAGGATTTATGTATCTTCTCAAACTAATATTTTCATTTTTTTCTAGATATATAACCCAGAATGGAATTGCTTAGTCATACAGTAGTACTACTTTTAGTTTTCTGAACAACCTCCAGACTATTTTCCACAGTGGTTGCACTAATTTACATTTCCACCAACAGTTCATGGGCATACCATTTTTTCCACATCCTCATCAATTGTTGTTTGAGGTCTTTTTCATGATAACCATTCCAACATGTGTGAAGTGGTGTATCTCGTTGCGGTTTTAACTTTCATTTCTTTGATGATTAACAGTGTTAAGCATCTTTTCATGTGGCAGTGGCCATCTGTATATCTTCTTTGGAAAAATATCTATTCAGGTCTTCTGCTCATTTAAAATTTTTTTTTGATGTTGACTTGTATGAACTGTTTATATGCTTTTTATATTAACCCCTATCAGTCATATCATTCGCAAATGTTTTCTTCCATTCAGGAGTTTGTCTTTTTGTTTTATTGATTATTTCCTTTGTAGTACAAAATCTTTTAAGTTTAATTAAGTCCCACTTGTTTATCTTCGCTTTATTTCCTCTGCTTAAGATAAAAGTAATACTGTTACAATTTATGTCAGAGAGTGTTCTTCTAGGATAACTCCATTTTCTCCTAATAATTTATGGTTTCTGAACTTCATTTAATTATTTAATTGATTTTGAGTTTACTTCTATATACAATGTTACAGAATGTTCTATATTCATTGTTTACATGTAGCTATTCAGTTTACTTATTGAGGAGACTGTCTCTTCCCTATTGTATGCTTTTGGGTCCTTTGTTGCAGGTTAACTGACTACAATGGGTTTATTTCTGTGCTCTCTAGTCTCTTCCATTGATCTGCGTGTCTGATTTTGTGCCAGTGCCATACTGCTTTGATGACTGTAGCTTCATAGCACAGCTGAAATTAGGCAGCATGATCCCTCCAGTTCTGTTATTCTTTCTCAAGATTGTTTTCACTATTTGGTGTACTTTGTGTTTCAATGCAGATTTTAAAATTATTTGTTTCAGTTCTGTGAAAAATGTCCTTGCCATTTTGATAGAGACTGCATTGAATCTGTAGATTGCCTTGGGTAACAAGGGAATTTAAACAATATAATTCTTCCAATCCATAAACACAATATATATTTTTATTGGCTCATGTTTGTCTTCAATTTCTATCAGTGTCTTATAATTTTCTGAGTACAGGTCTTTTACCTTCCTAGGTGAGCTTATTCCCAGATATTTTGTTCTTTTTGATGTGATTGTAAATGGGATTGTTTCCTTAATTTCTCCTTCTGCTAGTTTGGCCTTCATGTATAGAATACAACAAATATCTGTGTATTAATTTTATACTCTGCAACTTTACCAACTTCATTGATGAGCTCTTGTAGCTTTTTGGGATTATATTTTTTGTTTCCCTGACAAGTTTTTCTAATGGGTGAGGCTGGTATAAAAAGTACTTACCTTGTAATTGTATAAACTATGTATTATTAATTCATCTTTGGATGGAGAAATAGTTACTATCAATTTCAGCTCAAATAATTTTTTTTTTCTTTTATACATATATCACACTTTCTACCTTAGGAATTGCTATGAGACAGCCAAAACACAATAGTGCTAATTTGCAAGTCACATATATTTGTGTATATTAGAATATTTAGAAAATCATTACCTGCCACACAAATGTTAGCTTTTTTTTTTTTTTTTTAACTTTAAAAATTTGTTTTACCCTGTCCTAGAAAGGATTTCAGAGAAGGCAATGGCAACCCACTCCAGTACTCTTGCCTGGAAAATCCCATGGACTGAGGAGTCTGGTGGGCTGCTGTCCATGGTGTCGCTAAGAGTTGGGCACGACTCAGTGACTTCACTTTCACTTTTCACTTTCATGCGATGGAGAAGGAAATGGCAACCCACTTCACTGTTCTTCCCTGGAGAATCCCAGGGATGGGGGAGCCTGGTGGGCTGCCGTCCATGGGGTTGCACAGAGTTAGACACGACTGAAGTGACTTAGCAGCAGCAGCAGCAACAGAAAGGATTTAGGGTGATATAGATGATAGACAGGTAAATAGGTAGAAATAAACATGAACAGATATATTGTCCAACATGGCAGCCACTAGCCACATGTGGCATTTGAATATTTGAAATGTGACTGGTCTAAATTGAGAAGTGCTCTAAATGAAAAATAGCTATCAGATTTCAAAAGACTTATTATGAAAAATGAATATAAATATCTCATTAACAGTTTTNTAATATATTAAATGCAGTGAGATGAACCAAATTAACACTCCTGTATAACATCATTAAACATTTCTCTGGCAATAATAGCTCAGAAGACCTTATTCTTAGGTACTAAATGTCCAGTGTAATGTGGAATAAGACTAAAACAAAGATTGAGTAGTAATGCTGTTAATTGTTCAAGATTGTCCTGGTACCCAGCCAGAGGGAATAACAATTCATTTGAATGGGGTCTATAGCAAGATTAGGTGGTGGGGCTGAATACAACTAATGAATGTTTCTCTAATCCACTTATTTTGGCAATAGTGAATCATTTTTAAATGGTGAAATAGATTGGCATCCCTGTATCATTTGACTTTGTTAATAGGAAAAAAATGTTGCCATCCCACAGCTATTGGAACAAACTGTAGAAATGGGAATTAATGAGACTCATTTCCACTCTGAACAGCCCTGGGTCCTGCACTAGTCAGAGGCCAATGGAACTATATAATTACTTGAGTTAAAGAGAAATAAATGGCCATGGGCTCTAGCTTGGTTTCACTTTGATTTAAAAGGGAAAACTTTGTACATATTCAGTTTGATGTAGGTGACTTTTGGTAGGGGTATAGCTGGAAAAGCCAACACTTTTTGTGAAAAATGTACTTACTTGACATAAACAGAAATACAGGTTCAGGCATTTCATGTTAGGGGGGATGTTAGGACATCTAGTTACATGTCATTCCCCTGCTCCTAAAGTAGCTCCCCTCCTCAGCAGCTAAAATAGACACTCTCATTAGTTTTTGCTTATTATCATGGAGACAGAAGCATCAGATGAAACTCATGGATTACAAGTCATATTGAAAAATTTAGAAAGATGCAACAGAGGTTTCTTCTTATTTTATTAAACATGATTAACATTTTTCCATCTTTACCTTCTCAGTAGAGCAGTATAATGAAGTTCATTGAAGTATTACAGGTAGTTTGTGATCTAAACTAAAGAGAGTTGATGGATGACCCTCATAGATTTCCTAGCCTTTTAAAACTGAGATTTGAGTTATCAAAACCTTCTTATGTATATATAAAATGAGCAGGCTACTTTGTTACATAAATTATAAAATTATGAGGCTACATTGCCTCAGCTCTCCTTTATTACTGTTAAATTTTTAAAGGCTGTGGAAAACCCTGTGGATGTTGTCAAAGTTTCCTAGTTCATGGGATTTTTGTAATATTGTAAAGGTTAAAATTTTGTAATATTGTAAATGTAAATCCTTAGTTCAGTGTCTGCCATATACTTTAATGTTTATGTGTGCATATATATATATGTTACTCATGAAAATAAACATACAAGTGCATAAAATAGTATATAAAGTGATTTTACTCTGATATCAAGATATGTTTTCATATTTAATCTTTATATATTATTTTACTTGTTTACAATGAGCATTCTTTTAAATCTTAAAAAAACTCACTCAGTCGTGTTTGACTCTGTAAACCAGTGGACTGTAGCCCTCCATGAATCTCTGTCCATGAGATTCTCCAGGTAAGAATATTGGAGTGGGTTGTCATTTCCTCCTCCAGGGGATCTTCTTGACTTGGGGATTAAACTGGTGTCTCTTCCATTACAGGTGGATTCTTTATCACTGAGCCATCAGGGAATCACAAAATAACTAACGTTATAAACAAAAATGAAATGATTAGTTGAGAGATCGCTGAGGGTCGGACAAGACTGAGTGACTGCACTTTCACTTTTCACTTTCATGCATTGGAGAAGGAAATGGCAACCCACTCCAGTGTTCTTGCCTGGAGAATCCCAGGGATGGGGGAGCCTGGTGGGCTGCCATCTATGGGGTCGCAAACAGTTGGACATGACTGACATGACTTAGCAGCAGCTGACAGTAGTATTTCTGACAGTTACAAATATTTTCAGAAAATTTACTATTATTAATTATTGCCTACCAAATACTGTATTTGAAAATATATATTGTATAAAAAAATGAGATTCAGAGCAATAGAATAAAAATTTTATTCAATTTAACTTCTTCCGTCATATTATCTTATTTCATAGTATAATGCATGTTGAGTTTAGTATTACGGAGTTGAAATTACTAGGTTTTTCCCTTTTTAATAAAATCGATGTATGAGAATCTAAATTGTTCCCTCTTCTCACCCAAAACATTATGTATCCCCACAGGTGTAACTTGCAGCTATGACTTTTGACACATAATAACTGTGCAGATATTTGTTCAAAAAGCATAATATGCCCTTGTAAGCTTTTGGAGGTTTCTTCACATTTTCTTATATGGATCTGTTAGGTTACTAGGGTTTTTTTTTTTTTTTTNGATCTGTTAGGTTACTAGTTTTTTTTTTTTTTTTTTTTTTCCTACATTGCTACTTAGACTTCACATTTAGCATTTTTATTCATTTTTAATCCTGTAGCAAATATTTCACAAAACTATCTCAATTTGGGATATGTTAACTAAAGCAGTATTTTTCATGGGTAAGATTCTACCTTTATTCTCCTTGCTTTCCTTCTGTGGGTGGTGTATTGTTAAAAATAACATGTCATGTTTCTTATAATGAATCCCCTAAAGAAAAATATGGACAGAAGTAAAAGACAGAAACAATATGTGTCAGTCATGGAGGAGGAGTGAAATCTAGCTTACGGAGCAAAAATTAAATGACTAAAAATATCTAATCAACAGTGACATTTTTGAGTACCAGCTGTGCAGCATAGCAGGATTCATCTTAGTCTGCAAGAGAGCTTATACAGCTCATCAGAGCTAGTGAGTAAAGTACAGGACCAGGATTCAGGAAATCTGTTGACAGTCCCAATTTTGGCACTTGATGCAGAAACACATCCAAGATTATTCATCTGTTCAAAGGGGATGTTGGTAATTGTTAGTACATCATTTATGAAAAAATATAAATGAAGAAGTTTATAGACATATTAGTTCTGAAAGCTGAAAGCTTGCAATGTGTTATGAGTATTCATTTCAAAAGCCATTTTTGTGACCCTGTATACATTGCCTAACTTCTCCGTGACTCAGTACCTCACTCATAATAGTAGGATTATAATAATATTTATCACTTGTGGTGTGTATAGATTCAATGAAGAAATGTTCAAAAGGAACATAGAATTGTCTCAACACATTTTAGCTATTAATATTATTATTTGTAAATTATGATAAATGACCCTGGATCTTTCATTAATAAGTTGAAATTAAAATTGTTTTCTCGTTGAGACTACTTTCTAATTGAAACAAACTAAAGTGATGTTCTTTTATATTTTTAGTTAATTGAAAGACTTCTTGAATGAAATCTAAGAAATATTAGCCACATACTAAATTAAAGTAAATGACAATCCAGAATATACTGTTGTCCATGAAAAAGAGAAGAAATAATTGATTTTTTTTGAATTTGCATAATATAGATAATAACACACTTAATTTTTAAATCCAGTGAAAATACAAGCAACTTTGGTATACTTACTTAAAGAATATATGGCATAAAGAGATTCATATTGGTGGCAGATTTCATGATATTGGTGGCAGATTTCATGATATTGGCTTCAATAGATTCAATCATATGATTTAAATAATTTTTCATTCTGCTTTTGCATTTAGATTAAAATTGGAATTTCTCCAATTTATTACTTAAAAATTACTCCAATTTTTATTTTAAAATATATATTTATTATATACTTGTCATTTCCCTATGAGAATATGTGATAATTTAATGTTACTTCCCAATTGTTGAGTCTCTAGATTGACTCTAAATTTTGTATTTTAAATGCTACTTTAAAAAATAAATTCAGGCATATATCTATTTCAGTATATAGAATCATTCAGGAGGGATTTCCAGAACTGGAATTATTGAAGTGTAAATTTTAAGATTTTTAATACTACCAAAAATGACTTTCCAGATAGTAGTAATAGAGTGCTCCTTTTGCCATATATCCATCAACATGGGGCTTTACAATTTTTACGACATTAGAATAACTTCATAAGCAAAACATATTATATGCTTTGTTTCTTCACGTTTTATTTATTACATTAAATATCTTTCAGTATGTTTAATAAGTCTGCCTGCAATTATATATTAATAGGTCTACTTTCTCTTTATTAATATTCAGTTCATTTTTTTGCCAAATCATCTGTTGAGAAGTTCTTTTTCTCTATTCCTTGGAACAATTAATATATTATAGAAATTAAGTCAAAATGGATCACAGACCAAACTATGAAACTCCTAGACAAGAATTTGGAGAAAACCTAACTGAGGCAATGACCATGCAATGTAAGGATATGTGGGTTGTTTAAGCATTGATTAAAGGATAGTGTAGCTACAGCAGAAAGTATGGCACACAAGTTAAGAAAAAATAGTAGAGAGTGACAGACAGTAGGTAGACCACACAGAGCCATACAGGGCAAGTTAATAATTTTGGCATTTATGTGAAAATAATGTGAAAGTATTAGAGGAGGTTGATCTCACTCTGGTATGTGGCATGAAGAATTATTTAGAAGAAGAAGAAAACTGAAAGAGATCTATCAATCAGAAGGGGCTGGAAGAGTTCAGATGAAAGATAATAGAGACTTGGTCTAAACTGGTGCAAGAAATGAAGAGGATAGGATAAATTTAAAATTTATACTCAGGAGGTGAAATCAAGGGCTCTGATGATGAATTTTCCAATGAGGTTGAATGAGAGTGAGGTAGCCAGAGTGATGTGAGACACTTTGTGAAACTGAAGTTATGGTAAACTCTATAGAGATAAGGCTGTGCAGAGCATTTGGTCCAGTGAATGTTTTGAATAGGAACAAATGTCCTCTACTCAAGATAAAGAACCATATTCAAGCAGCTGTTGGGAAATAGATGAGTTCAGTATTGAGCACATTGGTTTAACAAGCCTTTCTGATGTGCTTAGGAAATATCCAGCAGATAGTAGAATATAGTGTTGGCACATACAAGAGGTCTCACTGAAGAATGCATAGGGTTTTAGAAAGATAGTCAAGCATGTCTCAAAGGATGTTTTCTACGAACTGAATACTGAGTCTGAAAAGGACCTAGTACATGTATTTGAAGAACTCCAATGTTTAAAACCAGAAAAGAAAATATGATAGAGAAGAATGAGGAGATCATTATATCATTGGTGCTAAGGAAAAAGAATGTATTTCAAAAACCTGTTTTTTTTTTCATTGAATGTTATAATCATTTTGTCAGCATTTTGTCTACAATTTGATTATTTTGATAAAAATGTCAAGGGGGTGACACCTTCTATTTCAGGTACTGTGAAGACATCACAAGGAAGTTTGACAAACTCTATATGCTTTTTTGTTCATTGTGTCCTTCCTCATGGCTTCCTTTGAACTATTACAGTTACTCAAACTATTTAGGTGGATGCTTAGTTGATTATTCACTCTCTCTTAACTCTAGTATGCAAAATATTAAACAGTTTGGCCATGTTTGATGTTTACTGATTACTTAAGATTTTTGTTCCAATATATTAAAAAAAGGTTTCATTGCATTAAAAAAAAATTGTTTGGCAAGTTGGTGTTTACCTAAAAGACTTTAAATTTCTGTCAGGGCCACAGATTTCCCATGCCTCTGATTTTTGTTATTTGTTCAGAACTCTCTGGGATTGCTTTTAAAGACATCTAAATGCTAATTTGGAAAAAAGATGCCCAGATGAAATTAAAATACAAAATTTTTGCAGAGAATGTAGTAATGTAAAAATCACATCTAAAAACATGCATATTGACTTTGTCACATCTCTGTACTTTATTGGTGGATTTTGTTCAAAACTATGTTATAAACAAAGAGTACAACCTGATAAATTTCTACTTTTAGGATATTTCCCATAGCATGCAAGTATTGATAAGTTAAATTTGAGTGGATCACTAAAGATAAACTTTCTTCCAAAAAAATTAAGTTACAGCCTCTTAAAAAAAACATTGTTTTTAATCTTTCCGTATAAAGCATCATTTAATTCTAACTGGAAAATGACCTTTAGAAACAAAAAGAAGCAAAAAAAAAACCCATATAGAATAAAAGGGAAAAATATTTATATATTGATAGTTTTGGCATAAAGATTGAAGTGTCTCATGTCTTCTTTGCTTGATCACAAACAGTACACACAGGAGAGCAAAGATATGTTATGTATAGAAGCTTTTCAATCCCTAGTGGCCACATGAAATTTAGCAGATTTTTAAAATTCATCTCATTTTGTCTGGAGTGTCTTATCTGGTTCTGCATAACAGGCAGAGCAAAGCTTGCTACTGCTCATTTCAATCCAGCTCTTTTTCTTTTAATAGACTCTCTCCTTGATCAAACTTCAGTCAGGTTCCTATCAGGCCTCTTTTTGGAGGGCTTCCCTGGTGGCTCAGATGGTAAAGAGTTTACTTGCAATACAGGAGACTCGGGTAACATGGGTTCAATCCCTGGGTCAGGAAGATCCCCTGAGAAGGGAAGTGCTACTCACTCCAGCACTCTTGCCTGGAGAATCCCATGGATGGAGGAGCTTGGCAGGCTACAGTCCATGGGGTTGCAAAGAGCTGGGCACTACTGAGTGACTAACATTTGACTAGACCTTGGGTTTCATTCTATCTTTGTCAGACATTTATGGCCTAGTTTTAGGAAGAATCTGGCAAAGTCAGTTTAGAGAGGATTCCCCCACCACTGACGACTGATCACATTAATATCTGATCAAATTCCTCAGGCCCCACCTGTGATATAGAAGTGCTTGGCCTCTCTTTGGCAAGAACTCTGTCAGGTCACTTTAGCAAGAATCTCCCTATCTTTGATGTCTCCTCTGAGTAATTTTACATTGACTCTCTCGCTCTACTCCTTGGCTTTAAATTTCCACTTGTCTTGGCATTCAAGTTAAGCCTGATCGCTCTCCTCTGTTGCATTAGTCTTTGTAAGTGTTAGAATAACTTTTTCTTTCTACAGTGCCTGATCATTACAATGACAGTAAAAATAATCTAAAAATAAACATCCTAAATTAGGTCCTTGCAGATAAAAGTAAGCAAACTACTCTTTCTGTTCATCCCACCCTCTCCTTCCCCTCCTGGGTCCACAAGTCCATTCTCTATGTCTACATCTCCATTGCTGCCCTGAAAATAAGTTCATCAGTACCATTTTTCTAGATTCCACTTATATGTGTTAAAGTACAATATTTGTTTTTCTTTTTGAAGTATGTGCATTACCATTATAAAATAGACAGCTAGTGGGAGATTGCCATATAACACAGAAAGCTCAGCCTGCTGCTCTGTGATGACCTAGAGCCAGTGAGTTGGGGGAATGGGAGGGAGGCTCAATAGGGAGGGGATCAATGTATACTTATGGCTCATTCATGTTGTTGTATGGCAGAAACAAATACAATATTGTAAACCAATTATCCTCTAATTAAAAAATTTTTTAAAGTAAGCAAACTAAATAATTTTCCAAAGTGTTCAGGTAACTGTTCAGCAGTATACAGTCCTTTATACTATGAACCTCCATACTCTGTTCCTTTGCAGTCTATCGTGCTCTGGATGGGTATGAAGATATATATATGCAAAGTTCTAAGCATATGAATGTTTCACAAATAGCAGGCAACTCTTCTGATTACAAGAAAGAAGCTTAATTTTAATAGAAAGCACTGAGTTGTAAATGTGAGAGACTCAAACACTCTTTTTTTTTTTCCCCTCATTTACTGGAGAGGGAACATTTGCCAAGACTCTACCTGTCACGTGGTCATAGGTTTAGCCCATTACCCAGAATTCATTTTATTCTACGATCTTGCTTTTTCACGAAGAATTGGAGATTTTGTAGCCCACGGTACATAAAATCTTCATTACTCTGTTTCTGTTTGACTTGATCTCACGTGTGGATGCTTGTATCCTGGGCTTCAATCTTGCATAACCACTTGTCATTCTCCAAATCTATGGAGTCTGTATTTCATGCCTCCATTCTTTCCTATGTCTTTTTCACTTCTTAGAATCTTCCTACATACATCTTATTCATTTCTCTATGTTTTGTTTCCTTACTTAGTTGATTCTATAGTTATTCACTGAACTTAATGTTACCTCTTCTATAATTTTTTCTTATCTCCTCAGAAAATCTGAGTTGTTTCTAAAAAAGACACTCTTCCAGAACTTTGTATGATGCATTTGTGGATCGTCAGACCCAGGTCTGCTCATGACTATGTTTATTCCTGCCATTTCTAGAAAGGCAAGAACTCTGTTCTATTTACTCTTGTATTTATAGAACTTTGTATGCCTGCCATTAGTAGGTGTTTATTAATATTTTATGAATTGATCAGAATATAAACTATGGCTTAGTTATATATTTTACACTGAGTCTATCTAGGAGCAGCTTGCTCTCACCTGTATCCATATTTAGGGCAGATTTAGATCTTAGTTGTATCTCCTAGAATTTCCATCCTCTCATAAACAGGACAGAGAAGTAACGACTTGCCACATAATTCATTGTATTAAATCCCCATTGAAGGCACTTAGTTCTCTCTCATTATTGTCTCTCTAATCTTTACTCCCTTTCGTCCTCTATATTATCTCCCAAAGACTCTCTAATCTCTTCTGTTGTTTTAAGTAACCCAATTCTGCCTGAAATTATTTATTAATATGTTCCATGATGCAAAAACCTTAGAAGATGAACCATTTTAAAATCTTTTATTCAAATAGGTTGTCATAAGTGGGTAAAAATTCTTGCTGACCTCAAGTTAAATATTAACAAAATAAGCCTTCTGAGGAAAAAGCTAGTGAGATCGCCACAAAGAAAATTTATTTTTCATTTTATATGAGTTATTATATTTGCATAGAATAGCAGCCCACTGTTTAAATGATTCCTTAAATGAATTAATTTGTACAATTAATTTTCTTAAGGCAAATAATTATCAGTAATTTATCCTTATCAAAATTTGAATTTTTATATGCTAGATTTGTTTAACAAAATAGTTTTTGTTTAAGAGATGGCTCCAATGAAGCCTAAGCCTATAATCCTAAGCCAATAACTCCCTAGAGGTATATTACTGAGACATTTACCTTTCACTAATTCATTGGTTCAGTAACTAACAGTGAATGCTCACCATATTTCAGGTTTCCCCCAAATAATGTTTGCTTAACAAATGAATGAATGCATGCAAGAAATAGTGGATGAAAGTGAAAGTAGACATTTTCCTTATGTCTTCTTGATTTGATTTCCCTTATTTCATAAAGTTTATAGGACTCTGTCTTTCAAATAGAGCATTTTGTTTGTTTGTTTTTGAGGACATTATTGGAGAGGGCAATGGCACCCCACTCCAGTACTCTTGCCTGGAAAATCCCATGTATGGAAGAGCCTGGTGGGCTGCAGTCCACGGGGTCGCTAAGAGTCAAACACGACTGAGTGACTTCTCTTTCACTTTTCACTTTCATGCATTGGAGAAGGAAATGGCAACCCACTCCAGTGTTCTTGCCTGGAGAATCCCAGGGATGGGGGAGCCTGGTGGGCTGCTGTCTATGGGGTCGCACAGAGTTGGACATGACTGAAGCGACTTAGCAGCAGCAGAGGACATTATTAAAGCAAATTAGGAATTTATTAGCATCACAATTTAGGACTTTTAAAAGATATTATGGAGAAGGAAATGGCAACCCACTCCAGTGTTCTTGCCTGGAGAATCCCAAGGATGGGGGAGTCTGGTGGGCTGTTGTCTATGGGGTCACACAGAGTCAGACACGACTGAAGAGACTTAACAGCAGCAGCAGCAGCAAATATTATTAAGTGTAGGTAGAATAACTTTAAATGATACCTAACTGGCATGTGGTTGCAGACCTTTCCCCATCTTCCTATTTCTTTGATGTAGTCTTTTTTTTTTTTTAATGGAAAATATTTATTCTGAAATTGCTTTGTGAATAGATGGTGTCACAGCTTTTTGTTGTTGTTGTTTTCTGTCAAATCTCAACATGAATCAGCCATAGGTATACATATATCCCCTTCTTTTAGGATCTCCCTCCCCTTTTCCTCCCCATCCCACCCCTCTAGGTTGATACAGAGCCCCTATTCAAGTTTCCTGAGCCATACAGCAAATTCCCATAGGCTGTCATTGGCTATTTACAAAGGAGGGGTGCTCTAGAGCTCTCCTTGCTTCTTCATTAAGTCACTCAGTGAATCCTTGACCTCTTTGTTTCTTCACTTTACCTCCAGTAAAACTCATATATTTGGCTAAATCCACAGTGCAGAATATCAGAAAGTGTGAGCTTGAGGTTACAAAATAACAGTGAAAGTGAGGAAAGAATTTGCAACCAGTCAATTTGCATATGGAAATTTTAATCTCAGCTCAACGAATGGCTATGTTCTAATCATTCAGTCAGCAGCTGCTTAAAATTAGTGATGAAAGCGGCATGTTTTTTTCTTCTTTCAGTATGACATCCCCCCAAAATATTTAAACCTATTTTTTACAGAGTTCTTCATTTCTATGCTTGTTTCTTTGCTTACTTTTAAAAAGTTGTCATAATTTTTTAATGTAATGTGCTATGGCACAATGGATGACTTTACAGCTGAATACCATGTAGAGTATTGTAAACATTTTGTTTATCACCACAAAAGATGAGAGCTACTGTATTCTTTTTCTTTTGTTTTCATTTCTTTACTTTTGTTTTGGGAGTACTCTTGTTATATATTGATTTATATACAATTTACGTGAAAATAATATAAATTCATACTAGTTGTGTGAATCAAATGCTAATCATAGGAAAATTGATAATGAATAATGATGGGAAAAAATATATTTTAAAAATGCAAATTATACTTAACATTTAAGTATCAGTGAGGAAGAAATCTTTCCTCTAACCTTCTAGGTTCTTCTGGATGGTCTAAGAATTAAATTAACTTGAGACAGAGTAACAGGAGAAAATCAAATTTAATTTCAGCCCTTCGGGAAACCTACATGCATGGGATCATCAGAGACCCTATATACCTGGTAAACTCAGAGACAGAAAGGCAAAGTGAGGTATATATGCCATCCTGATCTAAGGAATGGAATGGGGCCCTGAGGCTTCTGAAGACAGGAGGGCCATTCACCAGACAATAGCAAGAAGAGGTTCATGGGACTCTGTGATGCCATGGACTGTAGCCTGCCAGGCTCCTCTGTTCATGATATTTTCCCAGAAAGAATCCTGGAGTGGGTGGCCATGCCTTCTTCCAAGGAATCTTCCTGACCCAGGGATCAAACCTACATGTCCTGCATCAGCAAGTAGATTCTTTACTACTGAGCCACTGGGGAAACCCAGGAAGAAGAGATGTTTAGTAATTGTTTGCCCTCCCATATAGATGGGATCTCTGAGGTAACATTTATCTTCAGTAATAACACTTTTCTAGGAAAAATTTCCAATTTAAATTCTTCTGGATATTTAAAGGAGAGGCAAATTCTCTTGAATTTGCAGTCTCATTTGCCTTTAGATCAAAATAATTTGATGCCAAAGGGGCACATTTGGGGGAGGCTCATTCTGAATCCTACATGTGCTTGAGAGAAACAAATACTCCCTGCTAATTTTATAAAACAATAGTTTTCAGCCTTTTTAAAAATCACCTCTCCAGATTTAATATTTCAGTGCTTTAGCAGAAAGTGATAGATTTAAATGGGACATACTTTTAAAGTATGAGTATAAACAAACAATATTTCAAGCTGGAAAAGTAAGTATAGTTTAATATACTGGAGATTAGAGAATGGAATTGTAGGTGTCTTTCATCATGAATATCATGTTTTGTTAATTGGATTTTCACCTTTCTTTTTCTAACAGTTTCTCTTGGTCATCCCAGTGGCTGTAAGATTGTTGTAGTCCTCATGATACTTTCTTTGCTTATGGATGAGGAGAGTACTTACAACATGACCAAAGCCTGGATCAAATATATTTAAGCAGTGGTTTCAGGTTATCTGTAAACTGTAGGCTTCAGGGCTATGCAAGGTCATCCTCTTTAATACCTCTGATTATACTTGGTATACAAATGGTACTGTTAGGTAGTTAGAATAGGAAATAGGAGTCCAAAATGGTGGTGAGTAAAAGACTAGGAAGGGAAAAGCCCATGAAAATAGAACAAAGGAAGGTCAAAGGAAGATGCAAGGACCGGAGTGAGGACCTTGGGTAGAACAAACAGCACTCCTGGCTAGCCCAATTTACATTGGGCAGGCCCATGGGCTTCCCTGGTGGCTCAGAGGTTAAAGCGTCTGCCTGGAATGTGGGAGACCTGGGTTCGATACCTGGGTCGGGAAGATCCCCTGGAGAAAGAAATGGCAACCCACTCCAGTATTCTTGCCTGGAGAATCCCATGGAGGCAGGAGCCTGGTAGGCTATAGTCCATGGGGTCACAAAGAGTCGGACACGACTGAGTGACTTCACTTCACTTCACTTCAGGGGGAGGAAAAAACACATAAAGAGAGGAGCCAAAGGACCAGGGGTCTCTCTCTCCTGCATGCATGCGCTCTCTGTCTCTCTATCTCTCTCTTTCTCTAGCTCTTCTTTTTGTGTCTTTTGGGTCAGCATGCCCCCATGCCTCGAGGATGTATTTTCCTTTATTTTCTAAATAAAACTGAGGGAGCTATAACACTGTCCCAGAGCTGTTGATGGGCCGAGGGCTTTAATGTCCGTCACTTCAAATTTTTATTGAGACGAGGCAGAACCAAGGAGAATACACTCACCTGACAGTACCAAATCAATGTAGGTTTTTTGAACAATGATATGCTTTTCTGCTTATCTTTATCTGTTAAAGTTAGCTCACAAGTAAAAATAGATACTATTTTCAGTTGTTTTGTATACATGTGTATGGTAAGAACATTTAAAGGCCTGTTTTCTTAGCAAATGCCAGGTATATAATATACATAGTCTTATTAACTGTAATCACCATGCTATACACTAGATTCTGAAAACTTACTCATTGTATGACTGAGTTTGTACCTTTGGCCAGCATCACCCACATTTTTCCTACACCCCCTCGCCCCCCAAACTCTGGCTACCACATTCTTACTCTGATTCCAAGTCTGACTTTCTAAAATTCCACATGTATGCGAGATCCTACAGTATTTGTCTTTCTGTGTTTGGCGTATTTCACTAAGCATCAGTTCAGTCATTCAGTTGTGTCTGACCTTTTGTGACCGCATGGACTGCAGCATGCCAGGCTTCCCTGTCCATCACCAAACTCCTGGAGCTTGCTCGAACTTATCTCCTTTCAATCATCTCATCCTCTGTCGTCCCCTTCTCCTGCCCTCAATCTTTCCCAGCATCAGGGTCTTTTTCAATGAGTCAGTTCTTCGCATCAGGTAGCCAAAGTATTGGAGTTTCAGCTTCAGCATCAATCCATCCGATGAATATTCAGGAATGATTTCCTTTACGATGGACTGGTTGGATCTCCTTGTAGTCCAAGGGACTCTCAAGAGTCTTCTGCAACACCACAGTTCAAAAGCATCAGTTCTTCAGCACTCATTTTTCTATATAGTGCAACTCTCACATCCATACATGACTACTGAAAAAACCATAGCTTTGACTAGACAGACCTTTGTTTTCAAAGTAATGTCTCTGCTTTTTAATAAGTTGTCTAGGTTTGTCATAGCTTTTCTTAAAAGGAGCAAACGTCTTTTAATTTCATAGCTGCAGTCATCATATGCAGTGATTTCTTTCAATATAAGAAAGTCTATCACTGTTTCCCCATCTATTTTCTATGAAGTAATGGGACCGGATGCCATGATCTTAATTTTCTGAATGTTGAGTTTTAAGCCAACTTTTTCACTCTCCTCTTTCACCTTCATCAAGAGGCTCTTTAGTTCTTGTTGCTATTTGCCATTAGGGTGGTGTTATTTGCATATCTGAGGTTATTGATATTTCTCCTAGCAATCTTGATTTCAGCTTGTGCTTCATCCAGCCTGACAATTCACATGATGTACTCTGTATATAAGTTAAATAAGCAGGTTGACAATATACACCCTTGATGTACTTTCCCAATTTGGAACCAGTCTGTTGTTCCATGTCTGGTTCTAACTATTGCTTCTTGACCTGCATACAGATTTCTCAGGAGGCATGTAAGGTGGTCTGGTATTCCCATCTCTTTCAGAGTTTTCCACAGTTTATTGTGATACAAACACTCAAAGGCTTTGGTGTAATCAATAAAGGAGCAGTAGATGTTTTTCTGGTATTCTTTTGCTTTTTTAATGATCCAAGTGATGTTGGCAATTAATCCAGCTTGAACATGTGGAAGTTCACAGTTCACATACAGTTGAAGCCTTGCTTGGAGAATTTTGAGGATTACTTTGCAACTGTATGAGATGAGTGCAATTGTGTGGTAGTTTGAACATTCTTTGACTTTACCTTTCTTTGGGATTGGAATGAAAACTGACCTTTTCCAGTCCTGTGGCCACTGCTGAGTTTTCCAAATTTTTTGGCATATTGAGTGTAGCACCTTAACAGCGTCATCTTTTAGGATTTGAAAAAGCTCAACTGGAATTCCATTACCTCCAGTAGCCTTGTTTGTAGTGATGCTTCCTACGGCCCACTTGACTTCACATTCCAGGATGTCTGGCTCTAGGTGAGTGATCAAATCATCGTGGTTATCTGGGTCATGAAGATATTTTCTGTATAGCTCTGTGTATTGCTACCTCTTCTTAATATTTTCTGCTTCTTTTAATTCCATATCATGTCTATCTTTCATTGTGCTCATCTTTACATGAAATGTTCCCTTGGTATCTCTAATTTTCTTGAAGGGATCTCTAGTCTTTCCCATTCTATTATTTCCCTCTATTTCTTTGCATTGATACAATGAAGGCTTTCTTATATCTCCTTGCTGTTCTTTGGAACTTTGCATTCAAATGGCTCTATCACTTAGCATAATGTCCCACGAATTCATCCATCTTGTTGCAACTGGCAGAATTTCCTTCCTTTTCAAGGCTGAACTATATTCCAAGAGAAACTGAATGATCTGTAGCTGGGACCTCAAAACTGGTTCAAGACAGCACAATTATACAAAACAAAACACTCGATAACATTTTGTACACTTGTTTGCAAAACAAACCTTTTTATTAGTGCTTTAAAAAACTATAAAATCAAAACTCCATATGTTTATTGATCTTTAGTTATGGAAAGTAGTAAATTAAGGTAGAAATGCCACTAAGACCTGATTTTTAATCTCGTTTCTTCTACAAATAGGGGATCTGTATGTCTACAGAATTGTTGGGCAGAAGGTAAATTTTCAGTAAAAAGATGAAAACTCTTAGGATTTAATGTGTGGCATGGTGACTATAGTTACAAGTACTAGTTGTATACTTGAAATTTGCTAGGTGTCAGTCTTAAGCATTCTCACCATACACACTTCAAAGTACCTTTGTGAAGTGATGGAGATATCAATTAGCTTGATTATGGTAATTACTTTGCAATGTAGACCCATATAACATCATCATATTGTGTACATTAAACATTTACAGTTTTTATTTGTCAGTTATATCTTAATAAAGCTGGAAAAACATATAGTGAACTTGGAACACTTTTTTTTTCATGGATTGAAAAAATTATTGCCAAACCCAATACCTAGATTTTCTCCTAAATTATCCTCTAACAGTTTTATAATTTTGCTTCCTTCACTTAGGTCTGTGATCTCATTTGAATAATTTTTATCACAATTTTTATCTGATTCATGGCAAATTTTTCAAGTGTCTTAATCTGCCACTATTTTCACCTAGTTTCTTGTTTCCTTTCTCCTCTTTTTCCTTACAGTACTTTTGTATAAAGCCCATGCTAATTATTGTTTACTCAACACCTCTGTGAAATAAGGTAAGTTCTTATTAGACAAGCTCTTTGAAGGAGACTATTGTGATGTGGACACATACGATTTCCATTCTGGTGGCAGTTCTTCCTGTTTTAACATAAAGTTCTTTATAGCCTAAATTTCTCTGGGAACCTTTACTTCCCTCTACCAACGTAAATTGACAACTATCTTGTTCATAGTGTGAAATATTTGTCTTCGCTTCTTCCTAATAAGAGACTACTTCCTGGAAGCCATTGGGAAGTATTTAGCTTCTTGTGATTATTTTTGTGCCTTTGTCTTTCTTATTGTCTGTAACAAATTCGATCCAGGAAAGGTCCTGCTAATCTTCCAAGTGCTCTGTTCTTGTCATTCCAAAATAAATATTTGGTTTCTGCTCCTGAATATAACACATACGTTTGAAGATCTGTGTTCCATCAGTTTTCTTTCTGAACATTTGTCTGCATGCAACACTGAGTGTGTGTGTGCGTGCTTCAGTTCAGTTCAGTCGCTCAGTCCTGTTGGACTCTTTGCGACCCCATGAATCGCGTGCTTGCGACCACCCCATGAATCGCGTGCTTGGTCATGTCTAAATCTTTGTGACCTCTGTGGACTGTAGCCTGCTAGGCTGCTCTGTCCATGGAGTTTTCCAGATGAGAACACTGGAATGGGCTATTTCCTCCTCCAGGGGATCTTTCTGACTCAGGGATCAAACCCCTGTCTCTTGCATTGGCAGGCAACTTTTATTTAATTTAGCATTCTTTATTTTCATATTGTTAACTGAAACAACATATGTATTTTAGTTCTGTATAAAATAGAAATTTTCTTTCTGTTTCATTTCCTTTGCTATCCTGGGAGATTTTTGACTGGTCGGTGGACAACATAAACTTTACTGGTGCCATATTCCCTTTCTCTCTGTCATTTATTTCTCAATCAGGATTTACTGAGGGCTGATTGCATTGATAGAGAGTCTTCAGTTAATGGATTTTTATCCAACAGCAAAAATAAAGAAAGAAAAAACTTTTGGAAAGGATACATTGTAAGAACTGGAGAGACCTCTCCAACTCATATGTATGTGAAGTAATTAAAACTTTATAATGAATACTTACACCTTATGGCAGTTCAACATAATGATTGCAGTTCAAACAGTATTCTAGTTTCTGGGGGATTATGCTTCACTTAAAAAAAAATTAACTACTGAGTTAATTAACATGGAGTTTTGGAGTTAAGCCTTTGCTTTAAGCAATTTAGACAAGATCAAAAATAACAAAAGCCATTGTTATTATTTATTGAGCACTTACCATGTGCAAGGTGTTACCCTTTGTCCTTTACAAGAGTAAACTTATTTTAATTTTAACTTGTGAAGTAGGTACTGTAATTTTCAAATTATAGATGACAAATTTAATGATGTTATAAAACTTGCCTAAAGGAGTATATTTAATAAGTGACAAAAGATACCAGCCAACCATGGGTAAAAACAGTCTAGTGGCAAAGGTAAATGACATTTTACATGTGCTTATTAATTTACCCTTTTTATCCACTTATTTACCCAACAAATACATTGATGCATACTCAATGACAGACAGTGGGTTAGGTTTTAGACATGCAGCAGTAAAGCAATACCAGAACAGTCTCAGGCTCTAGTGAACTCACAGTTGTATTAAGAAAATAGGCATTCAACAAACAGTAGCATGTATACATGAAAAATAACTGCTGTGTTGATATTTGCTTAAAAAAAGTACATGATCTGCAGAATTAAATAACATAGAATCCAGGGTATTCTGATCGATGAGTCATGGTTAATGTGGATAATTCAGCTTTCAGATTGGCAAAGGGGTTGAGGATAAAATTCCAATATAAAAAACAGTAGCATATGTATACAAAGGTTCTAGTGTAGGAGCACATCCTATTCAAGGAAGTAGAAGGTCAGTTTGTCAAGAATACAGAACAAAGAGAAGGAAATGGTGGCTGATGAGGTCAGAGGGGTTACTAGAATCTGATTGTGTTGCCTTGTATCCTATACTAAGTATTTTGGATTTACTCGTAAGAACATAGGGAGCTATTCAAAGTTTTAAGCAATAGAGTGAAATCTGTGATCAACCTGGCAGCGATGTGAAGATCTCTTTAAAGGTGGGGATGATTTGAAGAATGTTTCAGTATTCCAGGGGAAAGATGACAGTTTCTTGGACTAGAAATGAGAAAATGTAGATGGAGAGAATTTAATTGGATAGAGACAAATTAAGTGTGTTAAAATGGAAGAAGTTGGTGTGTGGCATGATAAAGGAATGTATTATTGATGATGACTGTCAAGTTTTTGGCTTGAGCAACTTAAAGAAAGATAGTGTCATTCACTAAACTAGAGAACAGTAGAAGGAAGACCATATTTCTTGCAGAAAATTGAGTAAAATTACCTTTGAGCCATTCAAAGTGCAACGCCAAGTTGGCAGTTTGATGTGAAAGTCGTAAAGTCAAAGTATAGGTTTTAGCTAGAGATACCCATGTTGATGATTACTGACATCATAATTTTGAATGGAATATCAAAAGGAGAATTTAAAAAGGAGAAAAATGAATGCCAAGATTATTTTTTAAGGCATTCGAACATTTAAAGGCTGGTGGAGGAGAAGAAGCCTCCAAGCAAAAAAGAAAAATAATGAGAGAGGAAAAAGAACCAGGAATGTGCAGCCAGAAGGCAATAGAACAGGATATGCAATATGCTCTGACTTTAGGCATTAAACTTTCTGCTCTCTTGTGGAAAGCACTTTTCTCATTCATCTATAGCTCCACTCCCTCACTTCCTTGTCACATTAACATTAAACCTTTTCTTACCACTCTGTTTAAGTTTGGATTTCCTAACCCAGACTTATTTCTCTACTTCATTTTATTTTCATTTAGCCCACCAGGGCTTCCCTGGTGGCTCAGCGGTAAAGAATCTGCATGTAATGCAGGAGAGGCAAGTTTAATCTGTCAGTCAGGAAGATCCCCTGGAGAAGGAAATGGCAGCCCACTCCAGAATTCTTGCCTGGGAAGTCCCATGGACAGAGGAGCCTGGTGGGCTACAAAAGAGTCAGATACAAATTTGGGACTCAACAATGACAACAGTGTATTAGTTATCTTATTTTCATGTTATCTGTCTTTTCCCCTCTATGGGATGATGTTTGTAACTTTCATTCACTCTAGTATGTCCTATACCTAATTTAAGCCCTGGTATATACTGTGTCCTTCAGGAATTACTAAGTAATGGTGAGTGATTGAATCGATGAATGAATAGTAACAAATACCACTGAGAGGACATGAGGCTTAAGACAAGGATTGACATGTGTCAGCAGGATTTGGTGTGGTGAGATCAGTAGCCAAACTAGAGTGAGTTGGAGAGTTAGTGATATACAAGCAAATGAAGATAATAAGTAGTTTTCTAAAAAGTCATCTCCTTTTAGAAGCATGACTATAAAAAAGGAGAAAATATATACAGTAGTATTGGCTAGGATGGGAACATTGAATAGAAGGAGACATTTTTTTTTTTCTCTCCTCCACACAGTTTTTTTTTGGAAATTGGACAAAAGATTGAAAATGTTTAAGATGACATTAGTCAGATGCAGTTGAGAGGATGCAGTTGAACACAGTAAAGACTGTGGAAGACTGACAGGAAGGGATAATTAATAGAGGCCGATTTTGGAGAAAGTCTACAGAGGAAGTTGTCTTTGAAGGAGAAATGTGCCTTTATTTCTGCTATTTTGGAGGAGGTGAAGAAAACAAGGATGTGGAAGGATTTAGAAGTAGAAGTTAAGTAAGGCCTCTATAAGGTTAGTTCTCCAAGTGTGCCTGGGGTTAGAGATATGTTTTCAGTGAAACATTTGAAAAGGAAATTGAAAATAGTATCTTCAGAATGTGGGAGAGAGAGTCGAATAGATAAATATGTTAGCTTTGTCCTGGACAGTGTGTAATCTGCCCAAACAACTGGTACTACATAAAAATAAAAATAAATAGGTCAGATTGGAAGACAGTTTTTAATCAACTAAATAAAGGCAGCTCATAATTGAGAAACCTACAAAAATCAGACCTCTGATAATTGGCAACTTTAATATAAACAGTATTTTCTAAAACACATTGGTTATTTAAAACAAGCACTTCATGTCAGATTTCAGTGATAAACTTTGATTTGATTCTAAAAGTTTATTCTTTCTTCCAAGAGGATTTCCAGACTGGCGAGTTTGAAGGTACATAAACTTGTGCTATTAAGTTTGAAATGTTAAATTTCTCTCTAGATATAAATATCTTTATATACACCTACTCATAAAGACAAATGGTGCATTGATGATGTTTGATTTTAGTTTGTATAGAATTTTAACAAAATAAAACAAACAACATGGTTGACATGTTTTCCTAATTGTTTTGAGTATGTAATTTAAATAAATTGCTCCATCTCCAGCATTCCAACTGACATAACTTTCTCAGGAATTTGATCTGTCATTCTTCCAATTAGCAGAGCCCTGCAGCCATGCTGCAGAATGGTTTTGTAATATATCTTGAGTTTTAACAAGGAACTTTTTGATGTATTTCAATTATGATGTACAAAGTAACATCTCTTTAATTAAAGAAGAAATTCCATTTTAAAGCTCTTTAAAGTGCTATTAAAGTTTATGTTTGAAAGCTTTCTGTTAAGATTAATCTGCCCTCTGCATTTAGTGAAAGGGATATGGAGCACTTAGTTTTGGAAAAAATATAGCCAAGATATCATGCCAAATACTACTGAGATTGAAGAATAGAGTTTGGTTATGAGGTAATGATTTTTTAAGAGATTAGATTACGTACCAGTAGATATTTAAGCATAGTTTTGTTTGCTGTACATTTTTGGCCATAATAAACTGGAAAGAACAAGAATTCTTTGAAACTGAGGATGAGGGAATTAAATGATGAAAGTGGGGCTCCCCAGGTGGCACAGTGATAAAGAATCCACTTGCCAATGCAAGAGACGCAAGATACACGGTTTAATCCATGTGTTGGGGAGACCTTCTCAACTGAAATGACAACCCATTCCAGTATTCTTTCTTTGAAAATTCCAAGGGCAGAGGAGCTTGGTGAGCTATGAGGTCCAGGAGGTCACAGAGTCAGACATGACTGAGCGCACGCACACACACACACACAAACACACATACATTAGATGTGATGAATCCTATCTGACATGGTAATCCTGGAACTGTGCACAGAAGAAATCCTATTTTATACGTCTTGTAAGAAAAAATTAAAGCAATAAAAATAAATTGGTGTATGGCTCTCTTGAGAGACATGCATTCATACAAACAACCAAAAATCCCCAAACAAAAGTTGAGCCATAAAATACATACGCAATTCTAGCTTATATGGAACAAATATAATTTCTCTTCTCTCCAAATTAATTTTGCATATTCCAAATAAAGCTTTAGATGAATGCTCTGGCAGTGTGTGTATTTTTAGGCTTAAAGAACTCCTAGTGCAGACAAGATGGTGCAGCTGACAGTACTCATAGTTGATGACAACACAGATTTTAAAATGTTGTTGGCTTGCTAGTGAGAGTGAACAAAAAACAGGAAGACATGCTAGACAGGGAAAATATGATATATAAAGCACTGAAAAAGAGAGCTTTTTACTAAATGTAAACATTTCTATACGTGTTTGTTTTTATATGTATTACATGTTATATATGATATTTTGTTTATATATGTGTATTTTTACATATGATATCATCCACTCATTCAGCATTGCAAGCATATTGATATTTCCTGGTACCAACTGCTCCTATTATCTACTAACTTACTGACAGCAAGAAAAGTTAGAGTAGTCCATTTATTTAATGCTTTAGTATGTTGCTAACAGAGTCTAACCAGGTTAAGGCATTTATATGTAATATTTAATACCTAATGTCTTTTGCCTCTGAATAATCATTAAATTCTATATCAGTTTTTTTCAAATAACTGATGTAATTTCTCAATCTTGCATGACAACCTAACAGTATTATAGAATACATATATTCTTCTAAAAATTGTATAAACTGCAGGTTACTATGATTGTGGCTTACTTTTCTCTCTCTTAGACCGTTTTCTTTAGCATATAATTGCATAAATTCTCTCAAGCTGGAAACACAAAATTCCACTAAGAATGCCTTATAGCCTTATACTTCAAGAAGAGCAGTGAATAGCTCAGTAGCATATAAGGGAACATCTCTGACATGCATGCACTCAGATACCAGTGTTAACATAAGGTTGACTTGGCAGGTAAATTCATCAGTGAGCTGTAAGATCTTGTACAGGATTATGATGTTATTCAAAATTTAAGGTTTTTTATTGTAATAGATTAACATGATTTTGGTAACAAAACAAAATATTTGCTATTGCAGTATTAAAATATACTCTTTTACAGCTTAGTCTTATGATTTCCTTTCTCATATGCAAGTTATCTTTCATAATCCAATTATGTTTTATATTATAAATTTTCCGAATGACACCATGATCTTTATGTAGCGTATGGGAAAACCCCCTTTCTTTAAACTGAAGGCTAATTATTGTCATTGCAGTGGGGACTTTTTAAATTCTGAATGGAAAATGGTTGCCTGAGGTCATGTTGTATTACTAAAATTACCCAAATTGATAAGTCTGGGATTATTGCACTGTGAATTTCTTCACTGTTTCTGAATGTTCAACTCTGTTTTTGGAAAGGAGAAAGCTAATGGTATGGATGAAACTCATAAGATGTGTTAGGTATAAATAATAATATATTAATTAAATAATAATGAAGATATATAGAAAGAGATGAAAGGAAGCAGAGATATTTACTATTTATTGTTTTATATATGTATATATAATCACACCATACTTTATATACCTACTATGTATCTATCAGTTCAGTTCAGTTCAGTTGCTCAGTTGTGTCTGACTCTGCGACCCCATGTCTATATCTGTATCTATATTTGTATTCATATGTTATTGTAGGTATGTAAAAATACACAATACCTTAATCTCATGACCCATTGGTGATACCTTGTCTAACCTTATATTAATATATCCTCTATACTAAAATGCAAATAAAACTTATGGCTGTTCAGCAAGCTACAGCTTTCAGCAGACATCCTTGTCTTGGTGTCTCTCTGATAGGGCAAATATACATCATGGGCCCAAGGAACCTTCTGCCTGTAATCTTTGTTAACTACAACCCTGGTTCTTGTAACTCAAAACATGTAGTTACATATAATACATGTAATTAAGATAAGTACATGTAATGCAGATAAATATAATACATGTAATTAAAATATTATACTAATAGTGGGAGTGGTTCATGTGAGCCAGAGTTGGGATGTAAATAAGTGTTAGGTATTCAGGATGCAGATAATGTGGTTCTTCTATCCACTTGTACCTTATCCTAAGTTTGTTAAAATACCCAAGCTTTACTCTTGTTTCTTAAATTGATTTAGTAGTCTGCATGATTTGATTACTTTAATTCTGTCTATGAACCATTCTGTTCCATAACAGTAATGTTCCACAGTACATAGTAGTATACTTGACACCACCATTGAATCAGTTTCTCATAAAAGAGCTACCTAGGTGAATGAAGCAAGGTCCATATCTCTAAGGATCTTAGAGTAATCCTTGCATACGGCTTCGGCTTGATTTTTGCTCTGTATGCTGTGCTTAGTCACTCAGTCGTGCCCAACTCTTTGCGACCCATAAACAGGAGCCTGCCAGGCTCCTCTGTCCATGGGGATTCTCCAGGCAAGAATACTGGAGTGGGTTGCCATGCCCTCCTCCAGGGGATCTTTTCAACCCAGGGATTAAACCCAAGTCTCCTGCATTGCAGGTGGATTCTTTACCATCTGAGCCACCAGGGAGGCCCAAGAATACTGGAGCAGTAATTGGGGTGCCAATTACATAAGAACTGTAAATTGGACAAATTATGTAATATTATAATGATTTCTCCTTTAAAGAGCTACTGCAAGTAGAAGGCAATGGCAACCAACTCCAGTACTCTTGCCTGGAGAATCCCAGGGACGGGGGAGCCTGGTGGGCTGCCATCTATGGGGTCGCACAGAGTCGGACACGACTGAACTGACTTAGCAGCAGCAGCAGCAAGTAGTAAACGGGATATTCCACGTGCAAGATCTCTGTAAACATTGAACAATATACAATTGCTCTCATACTGTATTCTATACTAGGCTCACTTTCTGACACTGGAGAGGATATCACTTTGTTGCCATCTATGGCAAGGAGGCAATTGTTTTTCTCCCTGTGTCTATGCAAAGTTTGCTTTATAGTTGTTTGAAACATTATGCCAACCATTGGCATAGTGCAAAAATAGGTGTAGATCACTGAATTCCCCCATCATACTGCTGTCAAATGTGTTTGGAATGTTAGAAGGGATAATTAGCAATGGAATATCCTCTATTTTCTGTCACAATACACCAGAGTAAATACCGCTCTTCACACTTAAAAAAAGGAAAATCTAGAATGCTAATTTCATGGTAATAGTCTTAAACGCCACATATTCACTTTCATTCCATGTCTACAATGATGGAACACACACATATTTTCTCTTTTTTTTCCTATTATTTTCCTCTTCTTTTGCCTCCTCCCCTCTTTACCTTTCTCCTTATTTGACATAAAAGTTTGACATGGCTTTGGCTTTCAGCTGCTTTAAACTCTATCGCAATTACTATCATTATGAAAAATTACTTGCCCCCTAAGGATTATATAACAAGCTATTAGGAAAAGAGATACAAAAATACATTCTGTGTTGCTATTACCTTGACTATGTTCACAGCAAATCTCTGGTTGAACATTTTTGAAAACAATTACATTTTGACCTTTTAAGTTTAATTTTTTCCCTAAAAATTCAGCCTAATAATGCAGTGCAAAATATTCTCATATCTAATAACTGAATAAGTAGAAGATAAGGACTTTTTGGAAAATTACTAGTGTTTTTCTTTTTAGAAGCATTTGTTTTATGAATTCAAGGGTCTCAATAATTCCCCTTAAACACTAAAAATGATTAAATGAACAACCAGGTACATTGCTCAAGGTTCTGCTCTCTGGGAGGGTTTCCTTTCTCTACGAATCTTCAGGGACAAGGACTATAGTCCTGAATTTGTCCACTTCCAGGCAGAACCTATATGCCTTGAACCTCAGTAAACCACCACACCCAAGTTTTCTCTTGTTGGCTGTTCAGAAATCTCCATGAGACCATATATGTAGACTGGGAAACAAAAGTTAATGTAGCAGGGGTGAGGACCATGGGAATTTGTGCCACTTCACTCTGCAACTGACTTGTGTCCTTAGGGCCTACCTGAGCCTGACTTAATACATATATGTAATATCTATTTGATGATGGATTGCTTCTATGCCTGCCCAGCTTTGTGGATTACTGGATCAAACAACACTAAATTCATAATGAGCAGTTCAGGTTACATGGAACATGGTAGTTCATGATTAAGCAGCCTCAACTAAAACCCAACAGCACACTAAAAACTGTCTTCTAAAAGGGAACAGTTATCCACAGAAGATGGTAAGACTGCTCCCAGATCCTGAGTCACAATGTGATTCCCCTGTAAGAGCCTGTCAAAAGATCCAAAGAGCATCCCTATTTGCATCTAAATTAGATATGCTGGATCTGGCCAAGTGCTACCTCTGGAACCTTCAAGACTTGATGGTGCCACTAATGTCTGCAAAATATCCAGGTATGCAGTATCACTTTTTCATATTATTTTAATTTTTGTTTGGTTTTGATACACCATCTTTCTAAGTAGGGAGTGGTGAAGCTATTTATTGTCTAATGTTGGATATATGACACTATGCATTTGTAAAAACCCATAGTACTTTACAGAGTAAAAGTTGCACTTTATGCAGAATAAAAAAAAAACAATTTAGGAGATTCTGTGTTCCCAAGATGGAGTACAAAATATGACAAAGCAATCTATCTGTATTCCAAATGTATAAAGAATATTATTTAGGATATATGGGAGACTGTACATACCTAAGTAACTTTGGAAATGAGTGGACTGTATAAGACTGAAGGTAAAAGGAACTCTACATAAACAGTGCACTCTAGTTTATAGTGTTATTTCCCATGAGGCTACAGGTTAGTGACGCTGATATCACTAAACATGTATTCTGAAACTGAACAATTGGATAAATTGGTGGTGCGATATGGGTTTTTCACTGTGAAGTGAGAAGTTGCAGATATTCAAGAGGCTAGGAGGCTGGAATGATCCATGTGGTCATGGGTTAGAGTTGGAAGCATAAGAATGTATTCAAGTTTAGAGTAATGTAGATACAGATTTTATATTTAGACTACTCATAGAAATGTTTATTAACATATGCATAGGTAAGTATAAACACATGTATTTCCTTTCTTCATTGGCTGAAAGGACCTAAAAGCAGTAGCACATTTAGAACCCAGTTTGTGGCTTCCCTTACTGTTCTCCAAAAAAAATAAACTAGCGATACTTGGGGAAATGATAGAATTTAAGATTTGGCAAATAATATTCAAGATGATCCTGGAACATCCTGTAGTGCCAGAGAGTAAGTAAGTGCTCAAAAACATCAGCAACAGCAAACCAACAACACACAATTATGTAGATATGTCAAAGGGCCATTGGTGCTAACTTAAAGAGTGCTCAATGACCAAAGTTGGAGTAACTTTAACAAGCAACAACAACAACAAAATTATATTGGATTACAACTCTTCCTCAATTGATGATGGCGTTACATCTCCATAAACCCATCATGAATTTAAAATATCATAAGTTGGAAATGCATTTAATAGCCTAACCTACTAAATATCATAGCTTAGTCTAGTTTAACTTAATGTTAGTCTCTCAGTTGTGTCTGACTCTTTGCTATCCCATGGTACAGTCGTACCTCACCAAGCTCTTCTGTCAGTGGGATTTGCCAGATAAGATTACTGGAGTGGGTTTCCATTTCTTTCTCTAGGGGATCTTCCCAACCCAGGAATTGAACCCAGGTCTCCTGCATTTCAGGCAGTTTTCTTATCATTTGAGCCAACAAGGAAGCCCCTAGCCTACCTTCAGTTCAGTTCACTTCAGTTCAGTCGCTCAGTGGTGTCTGACTCTTTGCGACCCCATGAATCGCAGGACGCCAGGCCATCACCAACTCCTGGAGTTCACTCAGACTCACGTCCATCGAGTCAGTGATGCTGTCCAGCCATCTCATCCTCAGTCATCCCCTTCTCCTCCTGCCCCCAATCCCTCCCAGCATCCGAGTCTTTTCCAATGAGTCAGCTCTTCGCATGAGGTGGCCAAAGTACTGGAGTTTCAGCCTCAGCATCATTCCTTCCAAAGAAATCCCAGGGCTGATCTCCTTCAGAATGGACTGGGTGGATCTCCTTGCAGTCCAAGGGACCCTCAGGAGTCTTCTCCAACACCACAGTTCAAAAGCATCAATTCTTTGGTGCTCAGCTTTCTTCACAACTCTCCAACTTTCTTCTCCAACTCTCACATCCATACATGACCACTTGAAATACCATAGCCTTGACTAGATGGAGCTTTGTTGGCAAAGTGATATCTCTGCTTTTTAATATGCTATCTAGCTTGATCATAACTTTCCTTCCAAGGAGTAAGAGTCTTAATTTCATGGCTGCAGTCACCATCTGCAGTGATTTTGGAGTCCCCCAAAATAAAGTCTGACACTTTTCCTGCTGTTTCTCCATCTATTTGCCATGAAGTGATGGGACCAGATGCCATGATCTTCGTTTTCTGAATGTTGAGCTTTAAGCCAACTTTTTCACTCTCAACTTTGACTTTCATCAAGAGGCTTTTTAGTTCCTCTTCACTTTCTGCCATAAGGGTGGTGTCATCTGCATATCTGAGGTTGTTGATATTTCTCCCGGCAATCTTGATTCTAGCTAGTGCTTCTTCCAGTCCAGCATTTCTCATGATGTACTCTGCATAGAAGTTAAATAAGCAGGGTGACAATATACAGCCTTGACGTACTCCTTTTCCTATTTGGAACCAGTCTGTTGTTCCCATGTCCAGTTCTAACTGTTGCTTCCTGACCTGCATACAGATTTCTCAAGAGGCAAGTCAGGTGGTCTGGTATTCCCATCTCTTTCAGAATTTTCCACAGTTTGTGGTGATCCACACAGTCAAAAGCTTTGGCATAGTCAATAAAGCAGAAGTAGAGGTTTTTCTGGAACTCTTTTGCTTTTTCCATGATCCAGCGGATGTTGGCAATTTGATCTCTGGTTCCTCTGCTTTTTCAAAAACCAGCTTGAACAACTGGAATTTCATAGTTCACATATTGCTCAAGCCTGGCTTGGAGAATTTTGAGCATTACTTTACTAATGTGTGAGATGAGTGTAGTTGTGTGGTAGTTTGAGCATTCTTTGTCATTGCCTTCCTTTGGGATTGGAAAACACATTACTCAAGTGTAATCATGAGGAAATCGTAAACAATCCAGGTTTAGGGATATTCTATGAGATATCTTTTCACTTTCCCTATTTCTCAAAACTGTCATAGTAATGAAAAGCAATGAAAGTCTGAAAAACAATTACAGACAAAAGAAACCTAAGGAGACATGATGACAAATACAAAATTGCATCATGATAGGGTCCTGCAACAGAAAGGTGATCATTAGGTAAACACCAAGGACACTGGAATACTGTATTGACTGAATAATAATGTCATGATATGGAACATTAATTATAACAAATGTACTGTACTATCATGAGACATTAATTGTGGTACTTGGGTGTGGGGCATAGGTGACTGTTCCATACCATCCTCATAATTTTTTTAAGAATCTATAATTGTTCTGAAAAGAGAACTGTTTTTAAAAAGAGGAGAAAAATTTGAGTACTTAAAAATGATTTGAAGAATTTGTGGAGAGGGAATTAATGTCGGAAAGGCCTTATGTATCGTATCTATGCTTTAAGCTGAATGAGTAAATAAATGTTTATATCCCTAGCTTTATACATATAAATGCATTTCATATTGTATTTTGATGTAGAACATAGAATTATGATAACATAAAAATAATCTTAAAAGAATCAAGTTATGGGCAATATCAGGGCTCACTGATGGCTTAGTGGTAAAGAATCGCCTGCCAATGCAGACTCCATGGCTTTGATCCCTGGGTTTGGAAGATCCCCTGGAGGAGGAAATGACTACCCACTCCAGTATTCTTGCCTGGAAAATCCCATGGTCAGAAGAGCTTGGTGGATTGCTGTCCATGGGTCACTAAAGAGTTTGGACACAACTTAGTGACTAAACAACATGATCTGTATTATAGTTAAAACTGCCTGAGTCTTAGGAGGTATCCTAAAATTGTTATATTCCTTTATATGGGCCATCAACCTTTTAATGGGTATTTTGTGTACAGGATATTCTGGGTTTGAATTCTTATTTCATAATACTAGTCATGGGATGTTTGATAAGTCCTATCATCTTTATGACTCAGAAATTCATTCGTTGTAAAACAACACCAACTTTGTCAGTATTTGAGTGCTGCTGTGAGAACTAGAGATGGTATCTCTCACAGCCCAGTACTGAGACTGGTATGCTTAATAAATGAGATATTTTAATATTTAATATGCAAAGTTAAACACACTCCCAACTGATTCTGATTGGTCTATTGTTTTTCCTATGGGGTTTATAATTTTATAATGCCTCTTTAAAATTTCTTGTTACAGTAGTGAGCAATAGAGACAGCACTCCTTCTTTCATGAGTCTTATGTCCTTAATTGGTAAAATGGAAAATAAAAATGAGTAACTTAATCAGGAATATAGATTGAAAATTCTAGTAGAGAGTGGCTACGTAGCTATTTCAGGTTGGGTGTTTAAAGCAGCCCTCTCTGTGATTTAAATGACAGGAAGGAGACAGGCATGAGAAAGCCAGAAGACTGAGTCTTGCAGGAGATTAGGGACTTATCCCTACTCCCCATTTGGGAAGTGAGCTTGGTATGACCAGGGGAAAAAGGTGGAGCTCTGTGTGTGAGTAGTTGAAGGGGAGAGCTAGCCTGAGTTTTTACAGCAGACTAAGAGTCTGTGTTGTTCATTTGTTTTGTTTTTAATGGAATGGAATGTTCTTGGGGAACTTTATACAAGGAAGCTTAATGTTTTAGAATATTACTCTGTTGTATGTTAAGAATGGAAAGAAAAACTTTCAACTATATTTTCATTTTATATAAATCCACTCAGGGATTTGAACATCTCTGTTGATTATTCTCAAGGAAGAGAATCATGATTTGAAAGTTTGTGGATTTATGATAATTTCTATACATCCTCTTGTGAACATAAAAAGATTACCATATGTATTTATATATAGATATTGATATGCATATTCTTTTAGAAACTGAATGTAAACTACTTGATTCAATGTTTAAGAAAAAATCCAAAACTATAATT
>SJYQ01000783.1:845621-905908 GCA_006410935.1 Redunca redunca | reverse complement strand
TTTCTCTCCACCACGAATTTTCTGGTGGTTCAGACAGTAGAAAAAAATCCACCTTCAATGTAGGAGATCTGGGTAGGAACCCTGGGCTGGAAAGATCTCCTGGAGAAGGGAATGGCTACCCACTCCAGTACTCTTGCCTGGAAAATCCCATGGACAGAGGAGCCTGGCGTGCTACAGTCCACCGGGTCACAAAGAGTCGGACACGACTGAGTGACTAACGCTAACACCCGGCCACTGGCCAGTGCACTGGCTTCTTCTAGAGTTCCCTTAGGGACAACACCCTCCATGGAGCACTCCCCATGCACTCACGCATCCAGGTTATTATCACTTCTGAGTCCTATAATAGCTTCTGGACCACACATTCCGTTCTAAGCCAAAAATGCCTTAGTCATCTTTTATGAAGTTATCTGGTCTCAGCTACTAGTTTACAGACTCAGAATAGATCTTTGCTGTAACCATACATCTCTAACTTTCCAGGACAACAGTGAATCAAAATTTGTGCTTGTTATAAGATCATAAGCCCTGATTTTACTTCAGAAAGTAGAGTAGATTTTTATCTCCAGTGCTTAATGCAAGGGTATATAATAAAAATTGGCCAAGTCTGACTAGGTTTTTCTTTAGCCATGTAACCACACATGTGTCTCTTTTTTTCTTTTGGCCTGCTATTTTTAAATGGTGTATTTGGGTTAAAAGAGGGGTGGTTGTTGTTGCTGTTCAGTTGCTAAGTCATGTCCAACTCTTTGCAAACCCAGAGACTGTAGCACGCCAGGCTCCTCTGTCCTCCACTGTCTTCCGGAGTTTGCTCACATTCATGTCCATTGAGTCAGTGAAGCTATCTAACCAGCTCATCTGCTATTACCCTCTTCTCCTTTTGTCTTCTGTCTTTCCAAGCTTCAGGGTCTTTTCCAATGAGTCAGCTCTTCACATCTGGTGGCCAAAGTACTGGAGCTTCAGCCTGAGCATTAGTCCTTCCAATCAATGTTCAGGGTTGATTTCCTTTAGGATTGACAGATTTGATCTCCTTGCAGTCCAAGGAGCTCTCAAGAGTCTTTTCCACCACCACAGTTCAAAAGCAGCAATTCTTCAGCACTCAGCCTTGCATATGGTCCAACTTTCACATCCATACATGACTGCTGGAAAAACCATAGCTTTGACTATAAGGACCTTTGTCAGCAAAGTGATGTCTCTATTTGTTAATATGCTTTCTAGGTTTGTCATAGCTTTCCTTCTAAGGAGCAAGTGTCTTTTAATTTCATGGCTGCTGTCATTATCTGCAGTGGGTTTGGAGCCCAGGATAATAAAATCTGCCATTGCTTCCACTTTTTCCCTTCTATTTGTCATGAAGCCATGGGACCAGATACCATGATCTTCGTTTTTTTAATATTGAGTTTCAAGGCAGCCTTTTCACTCTCCTCTTTCACCCTCATAAAGAGATTCTTTAGTTCCTCTTCACTTTGTGTGTACATATCTGAGATTGTTGCTGTTTCTCCTGGCACTCTAAATTCCAGCTTGTGATTCACCCAGCCCAGCATTTCACATGGTGTACTCTGCATATAAGTTAGATAAGCAAGATGACAATGAACAGCTTTGTTCTACTCCTTTCCCAATTTTGAACCAGTCAGTTGTTCCATGTCCAGAGGGGTTGTGAAAGTATAAACTCTGGAATTCTTAAAGTTCTAGAGACCTTTTCAAGAGTATTCTGGGAGAGAGGGTAAAAAAGGAGGTAAGCCAAGAGGTAGGTTCCATCTCTTCCAGGTCCTCACTCCTTCTGCAGAGATGCTTTTCTTAAATCTATTTTATAGGTTTATGTTTCACGCCTACAAAGCATTCTTCATGGCTTTAAAATATTTTAAAATTACTCTAATAGATTGTTTCTAAAGTCTTTGTTTTTTCTCTTTTGCCTGTTGCTGAGGATAGAGGAAAGGAATGCATGTACTGAGCCTTACTGTATGCTGGGCACTGTGCTCACTGCAGACACCCTGCTTCTGCTGCTGCTGCTGCTGCTGCTGCTGCTGCTGCTAAGTCGCTTCAGTAGCGTCCAACTCTGTGCAACCCCATAGACGGCAGCCCACCAGGCTCCCCCGTCCCTGGGATTCTCCAGGCAGGAATACTGGAGTGGGTTGCCATTTCCTTCTCCAATGCATGAAGGTGAAAAGAGAAAGTGAAGTCGCTCAGTTGTGTCTGACTCTTAGCGACCCCATGGACTGCAGCCTACCAGGCTCCTCCACCCATGGTATTTTCCAGGCAAGAGTACTGGAGTGGGGTGCCATTGCCTTCTCCGGCACACACTCTGATTAACCCCATTTAACAGGAGACGTGAAGTGTTTGCATTAAGGCTCCATGATGGTGAACAAAGTCAAGATGTGAACTGTGTGCAGTAGCCATTGCAGCAAGTCCCCTACATATGAACAAGTTCAGTTCTGAGAGACGTCATTCATAAGTCCAATTTGTTTGTAAGTCCACTAAGTCTGACTCTTTGTGACCCCATGGACTGCAGCATGCCAGGCTTCCCTGTCTCTCACCATCTCCCAATGGTTCATATCCATTGAATCCGTGATGCCATCCAACCATCTTATCCTCTGTTGCCCTCTCCTCCTGCCTTCAATCTTTCCAAGCATCAGGGTCTTTTCCAATGAGTCAGTTGTTCACATCAGGTGGCCAATGAGTCAGATGTTTGCATCAGGTGTCCAAATTATTGGAGCTTCAGCTTCAGCTTCAGCATCAGTTAGCATAGGTACCCAGCTAACACAACCCGATATATAGTACTGTACGATAATAGGTTTATAGTACTTTGCACACAAATAATACATACAGGACAAACACTTAAATAGAAAAAAACATTTTTAGTCTTACAGTACAGTACCTTGAAAAGTTCAGTGGTACAGTACAACAGCTGTCATCCAGGGGCTGGCATCCAGTGAACAGGCAAGAAGAGTTACTGCCTGGAGAGGGGAGAGGGGACGGGAGATGGTAGAGCTGAAGGATGCTCAGCAATAGGAGGTGGAGGGCAAGCTGTGATTCCACTCACGCCTGATATTGATGGAATGCATGTTCGCATCTTTGAAAGTTCACAACTTGAAGGTTCATATGTAGGGAACTTGCTGTACCTGGCCTTTGTGGGTTGTCCAGAGAGATAGGTAAGGTGCTGGAGCATACCCTTACTTCGCCAGCATTTTGATGAGAAGACGGCCTAAGCGATAAAGCAGGGTGTATGATCTCTGCAGAGCTGCTTGGTGAAGGTGGGTCAGCCAGTTGGTCAACCTATATCTCATCTAAGAATGGAAAGCTTGGATGGGAATGTCTGTGGTGTCCATGGCTGGCATATATTCTCTCTGACTGTGTTGACTGAAGTCTGGAGGAAAACTGGGCTTGCAGGGCCTTAAACTAGACCTGACCTTTCGAGGGTTTAGCATTTCTGGCAGCAGCACTGACCTCTCCAAACCGCAAACCGCAGCATGGCTCAGAACTCGAGGTATTGAATTGAGCCCAAAAGAGCCTTCAGAAGCTTTCCCACAAACCAAGATACACAAGACAGGTGTTTCTAGCCAGTGAATACCTTATGCATGTCTATGCAAAGCCAAGACTTTACCGACGCTCAGAGACGCTAAGAAATCTTAAATGGAAAATGTGGACAAAGGAAGCTGGCAATTTGATTCAGAGAGAACGGGTTCCCAACTGAGTGGTTCCAAGACAACCAAGACTTAACCACAGTCAGACCATTTGCCTAAGAACCCTCACCAGGAACCAAATCACACATTAAAATCTGTAAGTTCCTCATACCCAGTAGAGCTGCCAAGGTGTCTGAGAGTGGCTGGCCCACCTGCCTATCAAGCCCATTGAACCATTTTCCCCTCTGCTGACAAGGGCGCTCTGGGTGCCACTTGATTGGAAGCTAGATTACTATTTAGCAAAAGCTGTTCCATGAAGCCGATGTTCCAGGAGCCATGATTTAATTTTGCTGGGAAGTCGTGAGCCTGATTTTGAAACTGTTGATATTGTTATGGAAATTATGGCTGTACTCAATTCCAATCAATAGTTTTTTTTACTTGTTTTTCTTTTTTAAACTAGGGCAGAGGAATTGAAAGAATGAGGGAAATTAGGCCTTTAGCAGAGAAAAAAAGAGAGCATTTCAGAGGATGAATATAGTAAATTACAAAGCTTAAAGAGAAGAAATGACATTTCTCTGAAATTCTACCCATTTTCCACCTCCTTCTGCTCATCCTTGGAGGCATCTCCTCCTTTTTGCCAAAACACTCACAGTTGCCTTAGCTTCTGGGACCTTTTGATACATCACCTCCTGATGTGGAGGTTGTAGGATGGTGAGGTCTCACAACCCAGACTCTTGAGGACAGATAACAGCCCTTAATGGACTAAAGGTCTATCTTCCTTCTGAAGCTCTCAATGGCCTAGAATAAGGCCCTGTCAAATAAGTATGCATGCTCAGTCGGTCAGTCGTGTCCGACTCTTTGTGACCCCATGGACTGCAGCCCGCCAGACTCATCTGTCCATGGGATCCTCCAGGCAAGAATACTGGAATAGGTTGCCATGACCTCCTCCAGGAGATCTTCCCAACGCAGGGATCAAACCTGTGTCTCTTAGGTCTCCTGCATCGGCAGGCGGATTCTTTACCACTGAGCCGCCTGGGAATCCTGCATGCACTAAATAAATAGAGCAGATGTTACTGAACTTCTATTTTCTGAGCAGAAAATCGAAGGAATTAACACCCAAGCAGAAAGGCCATGGCTCCTATATTAATCTTTTCCAACCTGAGGAGTAACCTTTATGTGTGTGTGTNCCATCTCAAGTTTCATATCAAAGGACAAGCTAAAACCCAGAGGAAAGACCCAGACGTGACATCGTGTGGGATCAGCGATTCCTCTAGAGGGCGCTGCCCGCGGTTCTCCCTGCTCCCCGTTCAGTCCCATCCTGGGGGGACTGGGAACTCAGCTGAGGATCAGTCTCAATATAATCACGATACTGGCTACAAGAGTAATGATTACAATAGCACCCAATAAAAAAACGGGTCAGTCAGTTCAATCGCTCAGTCATATTCGACTCTTTGCGACCCCATGGACTGCAGCAGGCCAGGCTTCCTTGTCCATCACCAACTCCCGGAGCTTGCTCAAACTCATGTCCCTCCAGTCAGTGATGCCATCCAACCATCTCATCCTCTGTCATCCCCTTCTCCCACCTTCAATCTTTCCCAGCATCAAGGTCTTTTATAATGAGTCAGTTCTTCGCATCAGGTGGCCAAAATATTGGAGTTTCAGCTTCAGCATCAGTCCATCCAATGAATATTCAGGACTGATTTCCTTTAGGATGGACTGGTTGGATCTCCTTGCAGTCCAAGGGACTCTCAAGAGTCTTCTCCAACACCACAGTTCAAAAGCAGCAATTCTTCAGTGTTCAGCTTTCTTTATAGTCCAACTCTCACATCCATACATGACTAATGGAAAAACCATAGCCTTGACTAGATGAAATTTTGGACCTTTGTTGGCAAAGTAATGTCTCTGCTTTTTAATATGCTGTCTAGGTTGGTTATAGCTTTTCTTCTAAGGAGCAAAAAATGGTTGGAAGATCTAAACAGAAATTTCTCCACAGAAGACATTCAGATGCCTAAAACAGCACATGAGAAGATAATCAACAACACTAATTAGGAGAGAAATGCAAATCAAAACCACAAGGAGGCATCACCTCACACCTGTCAGAATGGCTGTTATCAAAACCATCTACAAATGAGAAATGCTAGAGAGGGTGTGGAAAAGAAGGCTCCGCCCCCACCTCCTCGGGAGAGTTGGTAGTGTGGGCTCCCACACTGGTGCAGCCACTATGGAGAATGATATGGAGGTTCCTCAGGAAACTAAAAACAGAGGTACCATATGATCCAGCAATCCCACTAATTCACACATATCTGGAGAAAACCATAATTCCAAAAGATATATGCACCCCGAAGTTCACTGCAGCACTATTTGCAAGGGCATGGAAGCAATCTAAACGTCCATTGACAGAGCAATGGATAAAGCAAATGTGATGCAGGCGTAGAATGGAATGAAATAATACCATTTGCAACAACAGGGATGGACCTCGAGTTTGTCACATTGAGTGAAGTCAGAAAAAGACAAATACCATATATCACTTCTGTGCGGAATCTAAAAAGAGTGCGCAAATGAACTCACCTACACGACAGAAATAGTTACAGATGTAGAAAACAGACGGATGAGTGCCAGGAGGTAAGGGGTGGAGGGATAAATTGGGAGATTAGAACTGACATATACACACTGCTACATGTGAAATAGATAACTAATAAGGACCTACCATATAGCACAGAGACCTCTACTCAATATTCCATAATGGCCTATATGGGGAAAGAATCTAGAAAAGAGTGGATACAAGTATATGCATAACTGATTCACTCTGCTGTACGCCTGAAACTAACACAACATTGTAAGTCAACTATACCCCATAAAATTAAAAAAAAAAAAATAGAAAGGACCTAATTGTCCAGTTATAGAGTTGGTTAAATGAACTACTGCATAGTCACCTTCCAGAATCCAATCCTTCTCTTTACCTGAAAGACCTGAAGATTTCTTCTTTGAACTTCATTCATTTAGCTAGTTGATTGTTCACAGTGGATTGTTTCAGATAAATTTTTCCTAGTATTCTTTAACTCTATCAACTTGTAGATTAGGGCTTCCCAGGTGGCCCGGTGGTAAATAATCCGCCTGCCAATGCGGGAGACACAGGTGACTCAGTTCCAGTCTCTGGGTCAGGAAGATCCCCTAAAGGAGGAAATGGAAACCCATTCCAGTATTCTTGCCTGGAGAATCCCATGGACAGAGGAGCCTGGCGGGCTACAGTCCATGGGGTCACAAAGAGTCAGACACGACTGAGCATGCACTCAGCAGCAGGTGTAGATTATGGGACTTTTCTGGACTTACAGTTTTAAGTACCAGCTCTGGTCCATTGTTCTGATTCTCTTTTCCAGTCATAGGTTTGCTGGACCAGCTTTGCAAATTGTTTTGCATTTCACCCACTTTCAAAGGGAAATGCTTTGTTTGTTTCCTCATTTTAACTCACTTTTCTTCTTCCTTTTTCTTTACTACCCCTTGTTAAATTTTTTACTTCATCAGTACTTTGTAATTTAGTCTTCATTGTGTGTGTTAGTCGCTCAGTCGAGTCTGACTCTTTGCAACCCCGTGGACTGTAGCCCACCAGGTTCCTCTGTCCATGGGATTCTCCAGGCAAGAATACTGAAGTGGATTGCCATTTCCTTCTCCAGGGGGTCTTCCTGACCCAGAGATCGAAACTGGGTCTCCTGAATTGCAGAATTTTCATTACTGATATATTTTTTCTCAATTTCTCTCCCAAGTCTAAGTAGTTTCTTTGAAGGAAGGGGGTTAAGGGGAGTCTATTTCTAGTTTTAGTTTTTATATTTCTGATTTTAGGTATCATTTTATATTCCTAAATGAATTTACTTTGGTGTGTTTCTTTCCAGTTGTTTTGAGTTTTCTTCTGCTTCTTTGAATTTTCTGATAAGACTTTTCACCAGGAGAAATGCTTTGATTCTCATTTTCAATTTTTTTTACAATAATTTTATATGGATGTGATCTGCTTTTCTGGATTCTTATTTCTTTCACAGACAGGGTCCCTAGTTTAAGAACTCCTTGGTTCTTCCCCATTTTGTATCATTTCTTTTATGGGTAATTTGGGTTATGGCGGCATGGGGAAATGAGGGTTTATTTCTCTGAGAGTCCTTAATCACTCCCACTTATTTCTTTCATTTTTTCATTGATTTGATTCCAAGGGGTATCACCCCCTCTCTATATATCTGTAATCCCTCCCCAGAAGTAATGCTTCTCAAATTCTACCTTTCCGTTCCCACACACAATCAAACCCTTCCCCATCTCCAGTGCTGTGAACTTCCAAGTTGCAGCCTGTGTTCTGTACTTTCTCATTCACAGTTGACTTTCTACTTCCAGGGTTATTTCATTTGTGTTTTATCAGGGTTCTCTGCTATCTCCCACCCTTCTCTTAAGCCTGCTCTTACACTCACACCCTTTCTGTTGGAATTCATCCTGTCTTCTACTTGCAGGTAAATGAAAGGTCATGGCATCTCTGTCTCCTAGTAACGTCATAATCCTGCATAGTTTTGTATGCTCTCCTGATTGTTTCTATGTGGTTCCCTTTGGGAAGCCTCCACTGTTCTGTAACACGCAAGTCTCCTCTGCCTGGCTTCAGAGACAGTCAGCAAAGCCACACTTCTCCCTAGCTCTAAGCCTCACTCAGTTACAGCTTTGGAGCGACAATATGTTCCAAAGCTCCAGCCATCCGTTTCTTCTTACTGTTTTCAACTTCCCCTCAAAGCACAAAGTTTCCAATGATTTTGTCTACTAAGAAAGAAAATCCTATTGCTTAAGTAATAATTTCTTCATTGATTCACTTATAGCCAACAATATCCTATCTGAAAGCAGTATTAGCGGAGTTGATAAAGCAATCATCAAGCAAAGAGACACTTCATGTAGCCAAAGCTAAACATTTAACAGTGAATGTTCAGTATTCGTTCAAACTATTTAACACTGAAAATCACTTGTGATTGTTAGTTGTTGCCTTTATAAATGCAGTCTCTAGGTTGGGATTAGTGCCCTGTCCATTAAATCTCATTTAATCAGCAAACATTTACAGGCAACTAGGGTTACAGAGAAGGAAGAACTTTATCCCAGCCATGAAGAAGGTCTTTATGGATGGGGCTGGGGGTGGGGTGGGGACAGATAAGTTTAAATTATCATTCAGAGTTATGAGAACCTGAATACGTGTTTGTTCCTGGTAGAGTAGGGTCAAAGGAGAAGAAGGATCAAGTCTGCTGGGGTGAATCAGAAAAGATTTCATGAAGGGTATGTCTAATCCGCATCTTAAGAGGATGAGTAAGGACGTTTATAAACTCAGCTTGTTCCAGGAATCAGTGCCTCTCAAAACTGCCTTCTAAAAACAGTCAGAAACACAAGTTGGAGCCACCCCCACACCTTCTCTCCTTAAACACATAAACACACACACGCACTTAAACATGGAACTCAAGAGAAAGTGAATATATTCTGTTCTTCTTTTGAAGTCATGTTTTTAACTATGGGAGCATATCAGAATCATCTGAAGAACTTTAAAATCTTCAAAACGCCCAAGCCAGAGGCCTCTCTGTTAACAATCTTGCATCATGCAATCACTGACATCAAGGTTTATACAACCTTGCTCTCTGATGCAGAGAGAACTAGACTAAAGGACCCCTGTCTATCACCCTAGATTTCCCCAAGGCACAGAAGACTTCTCTCTGCAGAATTAGATTCTCCCTTTTAGACTGTAAAGGTATGTCAATCAAAATAGCTTTTGAGTATTTCTAGGGTAAGACACGGAAGCCTTCAGTTCTCAAAGAATACATTCATGAGCTCCATGGCGGTGCGGAGTGGGGAGACATGACTATTTCCCCAGCCCCCTGTAGGGTAAATCGAGTCAACAGTACTGTCTGAACACTCTCAGTGAAACAGCAGCAAGTCAATTTTCCTAGTGCTTGCTTTCTTCCAGGAAAATATAAACCCATTGAGTTGGTCATTAGTTCATTCCGCTTTGCTTGATCAACGTGAGCAGGGAGTCTCCTGAGAAACCTCTCGGGTGCAAAGGCCAGCTGAATCCCGTCACCCACCCCTGCCAGTGACGCCCCTAACTGTGTCTGATGAAAAGCTCTGGGGCTTTGTGTGTCAGTCTTCTGGTTTTGCCGGACAGCCGCAGTCGGATGTTTGGCAACAGGTGGTGGGCACATATCCCAGGAAAACGCTTTGGATTTTAAACTCAGGGGCCTCTTTTTTCCAACTTCTTCAGGTCCAAACTGCCTCAGGTCAAGGTGATGGGGGCGTGGGGATAGTAAGAAGGATCAGAGGTGAGTTACTTGTTGGGGAGAACCCCACCCCCGCAAAGCCTGGACCTTTTGTCGGGGACTTGCCGGCAGCTATCTTCTTTCTTTCTCACCTCTCAGGATTTTGTGAACAAGCATAAGACATCTTCTTTTCTCCTTTTCAATCTCAAATCTGGCAGGGTTTACAGACTTCATGAGGGGAGAAGTAAGAACATCTCAGGAGCTGATAACCATCCCCTCGTCGGGCACTTACCATGAGCTGACTCCTCTTTGAACTGCTGGGGAAAAACCATTAGAACAGTCCCTGCCTACTTTTTTTTTAATAGATTGGCACCAACTTTTAAAATATTTATTTATTTCTGTTTGGCTGCACCAGTCTTGGTCGCGGCACACCGGATCCTCTGTTGTGGCATGCAAATTCTTTGTTGTGGTCTGTGGGAATCCAGTTACCTGACCAGAGATCAAAGCCAGCCTCCCTACATTGGGAGCGTAGAGTCTTAGTGGCTGGACCACCAGAGAAGATTTCCCCAGTCCTTGACTTCTTTGAGCTTCCTGCCTAGAAGAGAGAGAGACCAGGACACAGTGGATTTTAAAGCGCTCAGCATCCTTGCAGACACCTAGGCAGGAATGCAGCTGCCCCCAAACCAAGCAGCCCAGTGACCTACGAGCCACCCTGCCTTCCTGCCCAACCTCCCCTCACACTCTCCCACCTTTCGCTCTCGGCACATTGATTTCCTACTTGTTGCTCCAAATCGCGAAGCATTTTCCCAACTCCAGGCCTTTGCATTTGCTGTGGCCTCCGGAGGAAAATACATTTTCCCCAGGTTTTGCTAAGCCTGCCCCATTTTTGTCCTTCGGCTTGTTTGTCTCTTCCTTGAGGAGACTTTCTTTGAAGTCTCCTCCGACTCAGAAGCTATAGGTTTTACTTTTACCATTTTAATTCCTCTTTATAACTTTTAACGTGGTGAAAAAAATCAAAAGGGCTGGACTTTTAACTGAAATATTTTGGCGATTTGTTTGTAACTCCTCCTTTCTCCCTTTCTCAGGCCCCTGGCAATCAACATTCCATGCTTGCATTCTATGAATTTGGCTATTTTAGATCCTTCAAATGGATAAAGCATACGGTGGTTGCTTTTCTGTGCCTGGTTTATTTTGTTTGGCGTATCCTCAGGATTCATCTCTGTTGTCACATGCTGCAAAATTCCCTTCTTTTTAAGGGCTGAGCAGTATTCCATTGTATGTATAGATCGTGTTCTTTATCTGTTCATCTGTTGATGAACGTTTAAGTTGTGTCCACATTACAGCTATTGTAAACAATTTTTCTATGCATATTTTGTTGTTCTGTCACTAAGTCAAGACCAGCTCTTTGCAGTCCCATGGATTGCAGCACACTTGTCTTCCCCGACCTTCACTATCTCCCAGAGCTGGCTCAAACTCATGTCCGTTGACTCAACGATGCCATCCAACTATCTTATCCTCTGCCCCTTTCTCCTCCTACCCTCAATCTTTCCCCTCATCACAGTCTTTTCCAATGAGTCAGCTCTTTGTATCAGGTGACCAAAGTATTGGAGTTTCAGTAGCATCAGTCCTTCCAATGAATATTCAGGATTGATTTCCTTTAGGATTGGCTTGATCTCTTTGAACTCCAAGGGTCTCAAAGAGTCCTCTCCAATACCACAGTTCAAAAGCATCAATTCTTCAGTGCTCAGCCTTCTTTATAAGTCCAACTCTCCATACATGACTACTGGAAACACCATAGCTTTGACTATAGGGACCAAATGAACACAGGAGTGCTAAAATAGAGAGAGGACTGGACTCTAGTTAAAGAATAAAACAAGACAGATTTATTCCTATGACTGCTGTAAGGGAGTCTCCAGCATAGACTGAACTCCACTGCAACTAAGGCAAAGGTGGCTGAGGATTTCCAAGAGAGACAGAAAGGGAATATAAGAAGGGTATTAAGGGAGCTTAAAGGGAGACCACAGAGAAATGGAAGACTGCAGGAGGGGAGTAAGTGGAGAAATACTGGAACTGGCTTGGCAATGTGGCACATTCTGCCCTTCGGCAATATTGTGTTTTCTTGAGTTAAAACTCAGCCCAGAGGTCACCTGTAAGGACACGTCCTACTGCGATTAGACCAGATAAACGTGTGGTCAAATCTCCTAGCACAGTGTTCAGGTGAGTCCTTTGTGCCATATGGGAATTCATAGTTTTCAACTAAAGGTGTTTTGCTTTTTTATTTTATCACTCTCTAGAGTTAATTGGGGCCTATAACTTCTTCCCAAATAGGATGAAATCTAACCAAATTTTAAATTCTCATATTTCTTTGGTCTGCTTTCAGTTACCAAATCTGAGGTTTATTTATCATATATTTTAGTAACCAAAACACTTTTATTCTTTGAAATGCATTTTATTGTTTTTTGTTTTCTCTTTTCTTTTTTTACCCCATATCGTCTTCTTAGATTTATTTTGGTTTGTTTCACCAAGTGCAATTTCTAGCAATTGTTTCAGTCAAATTTAAGGGATGGCAAAACATCCCAGTCACTAAAATGTGCTTATTTTATCCTCTCATTTTTGAATTGAACAATATTTTAGCTGTGTATAGAATGCTGATTAAACAGTTATTATTTTCCTCTCCCATTCAATGATATGGATGAGAAGACTTTTGCTAATATGATTCTTATTCTTCTGTAGAGAAGCTTTTCTCCCCCCTTGTCCAAAAGGTTTCTAGACTTCCTTTTTTTTTGGTGGCCCATTTATTCTATAATATTTCTGGATGTGGTCATTTTATATGCCTCCTGTCCTATACCCAGTGGTCCTTTTTAATTTAACTCATGTATTCCTGAATTAGAATATGTATCTTTCATTATTTGTTAACTCCTTCTATCTATCCTCTGCGCTCTTTTCTTCCAGAGCCCCTCTTAGAACTTCCTGTTTCCAATCGTTCTTTATTCATTGTTGCTATTTAACTTTGCCTTTCCAGAACATTTGTCAGCAACAACAACTTTCCAGCTGTGAGTTCTCTTCTCAGTTCTGTACAGTTTCCTATTCAGTACATCTACTAATTTCTCCTTTTATTTCAACGCTTTCTATAGCCAAAGTCTCCAGTCAAGTCTCGTTTGAATTCAGTATCCTTTCTCCTCTCTCTGTATTTGCTACATTAATTTGATTTCCTTAGTTCTCACAACGAGTGTTGGTTGAGTTTGCTGACTTGACTGCTAGACTGACTTTCTTAACTGTTGCCTAAGTCTTGGTTTTCGGCTTGTCTTTGTATCTTTGGCCAGTTGCCTGTTTGAGGGCTGGGTTATGCTACCTGCTACCAGCGATGAGACACTAAGGTACATCAGCTGGGAGGTCACTAGCTAGTCTTCTAGTCATTTGTGTTGTTTAGTCGGTAAGTTGTGTCCAGCGCTTTGAGACCCTGGTGGCTGCAGCACGCCAGGCTCCTCTGTCCTCCACTCTCTCCCAGAGTTTGCGCAAACTCTTGTCCAGTGAGTCAGTGATGCTATCTAACCATCTCATTCTCTACTACCCTCTTCTTCTTTTGCCTTCAATCTTTCCCAGCATCAAGGTCTTTTCCAATGAGCTGACTGTCCTAGAGATGCCTTATTTTCCTTGAGTATCACCAGCCACCCGGGGGCTTTTGTCCCTCTCAGGTCCAGTGCCTCACTTACTGCTCCAGCCTAGGGAGAGACACTCCTGCTCCCACCTCACGAGTGTGGTGTGATGGCAGTGGGGAGGGGAGGCACCAAGCCGTCTGGACCCTCCTACTAGGGCACTGTGGAAGCCACTTTGACTGCTAAGAGCTCCTTAGAGCTCTCTCATGCTCCAGCATCCAATCCTCAGCATTTAGACAGAGTATCTGAAACCACTCCCTGCTGGGAACAAGCTCCCCAGGGTGGGGCTAGGGCCACAGCCTCATCAATTATTCATACCCCATCTGCCTCCAGCCTTTCAGAAATTCCTTATAATTTCTGCTCTAAGGAGAATAATCCCTTTTGTCTTATAGCACTGTTATAGACAATTTTCTCCTATATATTTAGAGGAGGAAAAGGACATTATAGCATACGCTCAGTTTATCATCTTAATAGCATCTTCTGGGTTTAATTTGCAAATTTGTTTTTGATTAATAGCTGTACAAGAACTATACGCATAAGGGTATATATCCAATTTATTTGTACACATTTAAATAATATTGCAATTAAAATAATTGAACAACACAAGGAAATCACTGTGCATTAAAATATTCTTGGGAATGATGTCTATATATTATTCCTGTTGGAGAAATATTGTCTGGGTTCTTACATGAGAACTTACTTCACCTAGAGTTGACTGAAAAGTTGCAGAGGGAAACACTAAAAATAATACTTCCCCTGCCTCAGCCGTAAAGCCTTAACAACAGAAGCAACACAAGTGCCGATGTCCTTTGTAATGACCCCTGCCTTCAGGCTGAAGCAATATATTTTGGTCCTGCCAATCTGCTGGCTGAGCAGAACAGGTAGAAGGAAGGGAAAGAAAGCTGGCAAATAAATGATAGGGCTTATGTAATATTTTCAGTGTGCCAACTAACATTCAGACATATGACATTGACTTGTCCTGACAATAACCTAGATGCCTTGATGTCAAAGGGTTGGGTATTAACCTCCATTTTACAATGAGAAAAACAGAGGCTCAGTGAAGTCAGGTGACCTGCTTGAGGTGCCCAGCTACCCTTGACTAGGAAACCAAAGTCCTTTACGAGGTATATCAGTCAGTATCCCAGCAGGACACAGAAGACATGCTGAACTTAGGAGAGTTCAAGGAGGGTTTAAGTAAAGGGACTGGACTTCCCAGGTGGTGCTAGTGGTAAAGAATCCACTTGCTAATGAAGGAGATTTAAGAGACGCGGGTTTGATACCTGGGTCACGAAGATCCCCTGGAGGAGGGCACAGCAACCCACCCTAGTATTCTTTCCTGGAGAATCCCATGGACAGAGGAACCTGATGGGCTACAGTCCATAGAGTCACAAAGGGTCAGACATGACTAGTGACTTAGTGTGCACACACACACAGTAAAGGGATGACTTAAATGGTGTGATGGAGAAGGAAATGGCAACCCACTCCAGTATTCTTGACTGGAAAACTCCATGGGCAGAGGAGCCTGGCATGCTACCGTCCATGCGGCTGCAAAGAGTCAGATATGATTGAGTACAACATATGCAAATGGTGTGGCAGAGAGTAGAGAAACGATCAGTGCAGGTCCCCCAAGCCAGCGAGAGGAAAGCGGTCCCCACCACTAGGCTCAGTGCAACAAGGAGGGGAGGTGATTACTGCATGGATTCCTAAACTTTTGTCAGTCTGGGGGACCCAGAAGACCCCAACTCAAGAATAATGTTTTTAAATGAATTTGATAAAATACTTAGAATTGCCAAAGAAACCAAGTCTATTAAAAAATGATGCATAAAATAGTCTAATTAAATATGTGATGAGTGAATGAAAGTCACTCAGTCGTGTCCAACTCTTTGCAGTCCATGGAATTCTCCAGGCCAGAATACTAGATACTGAATATCTAGTATTCAGTAGATACTCAGATACAGAATACTAGGATTCCCTTCTCCAGGGAATCCTCCCAACTCAGGGATCACATCTTCCGCATTGCAGGCAGATTCTTTACCGTCTGAGCCACTAAAGAAGCCCCAAAATACGACATGTTGTATTAAACCAAGATTCTTCTAAATAAGTAAATAGAGGTGTGTTTTTATTTTCTCCATTAGGGTTTACAGACCTTCTGAACTCGATCCACAGGCCCCAGACTAACAACCCTTTGGCTACTGGAACCCAGAAGGAGCAAACGAGGCAGAGGCCACGTTGGAAAGAGCAGTGGCCTTTGGCAGAGGGGCCCCATCCACACAGCCAGCCCAGGGAAGGGCCACCAGGAGGGAACTGGAAACACCTACCCCAGCGTCCTTCACTTCTCTCTGATCACATGCGAACTCTCCTCTTTGGTGTAGTTCTTGTAGGATGCCCTGCCAAGGCAGAGAGCAGGGTGAAGAAGGCTGGAGAGGGGACCTAGGGGCAACTCTTCAAAATGCTGCAGATCTGCCTATTTTTGCGCTCCACTTACATGCAACCTACCTCTTTGCTCCAAAGTGGCAACTGGCTTATTTTAGTTCTAGAAAGCACTCAACTGCTTCCAACTTCAAGAGACACTCCCCACACCCACAACCCACGAAAATTTTGCCTAACCATCATTCATATCCTATTATGCTTTCTCATTGAATAAGCTCATTCCCATTCCATTAAAATATCAATAAGTGTATCATTTATATAAATATTTGTTCAGTGTTTTGGATCAAGGGGAATTTTATTTGGTGGCTTGTAACAAAGTGGCTCAGCTGGTAAAAAAATCTGCCTGCAATGCTGGAGACATGGGCTCAATCCCTGGGTTGGGAAGACCCCCTGGAGAAGGGAAAGGCTACCTGCTCCAGTATTCTGGCCTGGAGAATTCCATGGGCTGTGTAGTCCATGGGGTCACAGAGAGTCGGACTTGACCGAGCTACTTTCACTTTCAACAAAAATCCAAAGCCGAAAACAAAGGTTTCAACATAAATACATGGCCACATGTAAAACAGATTGCTAGTGGCACGTTGCTGTATAACACGGGGGCTCAGCTGGGCGCTCTGTGATGACCTAGAGGGTGGAATGAGAGGGGAGTGGGAGGGAAGCTCAAGAGGGAAGGGACGCACATGCATTTATAGCGGATCACGCTGCTGCACAGCAGAAACCAACACAACACTCCAAAGCAATTATCTTCCAATTAAAACATTTAAAAAGATAAAAAACATATTGAGAGCTTTGCTTTTACTACAGAACAAGAAGTCCCAAAGTAGGCAGGATAGGAATAACTACGTGGTGTCTTGTGATCGTATTGTGGCTTCATGGGCACAGGGAACAGTGTCTGCAAAACTGTGGAGGCTTGAGGACCTCGTCTTTGCAAGCTATCAAAACAGGGAATCGTTACGCTGAGAAGATAAAATGTGGTGAGAGATGAAAGGCGGGGAGGGACAGGGAGCAGGTTCTGAGTGTCTGCAGTGGGTTGGGTTGGCCTCAAAGAGAGTGATTCATGTGGGAAACTGGGCCACAGCAGTTTCTGATGAAGGCGAGGATTAATGGCGATCTGTGTGTTACTGTTCTTATTAAAAAAAAAAAAATTTAATAGTATGACTGTCTTCCTGAAGTCTGATGCCTCTTCCCAATTTGATCTCTCATTTAATTACCTACAGAGAACACGAGCACTGACATGATTGTTGCCTCCGCCTAGTTTGTGACTCATGATGGGAGTTTCGGAGTAACAACAGGTCCTTGTCACCCCGAAACCTCATCTAAGATCAGGCTTTGGGAAAGACAAGCTGAAAACAGTCGGTGCCACCAGCACCTTTGTTAACTACACCTTCTCTCCTTTTTGTCTCGTTTTCTCTCTTTCTTCTTTCCCTGTGTTTTATCTTTCCTTCACTTTTATTCCAACTCAGGTTAGTCATGTAAATGAAAACTATGCCACATGGCAAAGATTTGACCAGCTCCTCAGCAGACAGTCAGCCAGCCCAGCAGATGGAGAAGAGGGGTCACCCGCCCCTCGTTCCTACTGGATGGCTTGACCTTTCTCAGCCCACTCGCACCTCAGTGGGCATGAAATAGAGCAGGGCTGTGTGGTCCTTCCTCCCATGTCCTCTGCCTGCCTTTGCTCTGTGGGAAACTTTAGTTGAAGAATAAGTTTAATCAGAGAAATTAGAACATGCAGAAACAAAGGAAAGTCGTCAAAGGAGACCAGAGAGTCATGATGGAGTCATTAAGCATAGTCGTTTCATTCTTCTCAATGGCTGTTGATAATATTCTGAGCCATCTTCGAGATCCTGGAACACCCACCAGGGGGAAGAAGTTAACTACATGATGGCCAGGTCGTAGTCATGACATAAGCTGCTACAATCCTGAGAACTGGCCTCAAGGAAATGGAAACAAGCCAACCCTGGAACTGAAGACTAACTGTACCTAAAACCCTAAGATGACACTGGTCAGACCATCAGTGATCGATCTGAAGCTGGCTCTCAGAGCTGACCATGCTGTTTCATCATGTAATGCCCTCCCCTGTTCTGTAAGAGCTCTTATCCCCTGCTTGTCATGGAAAATGTCTGCCCCCACAGCAAGCCCCACCCTTCAGTTGTCGGCATCTGAAATAAAGACGCCTCCACCAATCTGTTTATTGGTTTTTGAGCAGCAAGCAGCCAGACTCCACATCTTTCGGTAACAGGCTCACGTGAATAGTTCTAACCAATGGAAGGTAGGGGAAGCAATGTTTTGCCTCCAGTCAGAAAGGCTTAATGTGCATGGGCCGTCCTACACTCTTGCTTCTCCTTTGTCACTTGGCAGGATTCAGAGGAGGATCCCAAGAGTCTCAGAGAAGACATAGACATCGGTAAAGAGAGGACACTGATCCACACTGACTGTGTGCAGCAGAGAACGCCCGAGCTTGCTGCTGCTGCTGCTAAGGCGCTTCAGTCGTGTTCGACTCTGTGCGACCCCATAGACGGCAGCCCACCAGGCTCCCCCGTCCCTGGGATTCTCCAGGCAAGAACACTGGAGTGGGTTGCCATTTTCTCCTCCAATGCATGAAAGTGAAAAGTGAAAGTGAACTCACTCAGTCGTGTCCGACTCCTAGCGACCCTATGGACTACAGCCCCCCAGGCTCCTCCATCCATGGGATTTGCCAGGCAAGAGTACTGAGTGGGTTCCCATTGCCTTCTCCAGGGGATCTTCCTGACCCAGGGGTGGAACCCAGGTCTCTCCCATTGCAGGCACACGCTTTACCATCTGAGCCACCAGGGAAGTGTATATATATATATATGTGTGTGTGTGTATATATATATATATATATATATCCCAATCTCCCAATTCCCACTTCCCCTTCCCCCTTGGTGTCCACTTTTGTTCTCTACATCTGTGACCCTATTTCTGCTTTGCAAATAAGTTCATCTGTACCTTTTCTAGATTCCACGTGTAAGCAATATTATATGATATTGAAAATAAGCAGCAGGCCATGCCCTCAGAGTCTGATGGCTATGGGGCCAGCTTATCAAACCCCCTCAAGCTCAGACCACCACAGACAGTTTTCATTTTTAAGAGCTAGCCTCCTGGGATTAAGGTAGACAGAGAAGATCTGAGATTGTTGGAGGGGTGAGGGAGGGAGGAGGGAAGACAGAACATTTGCAGTCTGTCCATCCTGGCCAGGTCTCAGACTCTGAACAAGGTTGAAGATAAGATGATCTGATGAGCTTTTCGATTCTATTCCATCTAGGCCTTGCTCAGGGGAAGAATGTCAACAGACTTTGATCCTAGTACTACGGATACACGGAAATAAAATGGTTGGCTTTGGATGTCATGGGGCCAAGAAGGATGCACTGGGAATATAGTGTGCCTCGAAACCAGGTCATCTAGAAAAAAATCCTGCAAAGTGAAAGCTGAAATGAAAGTGGCAATTTAGGTACTTTGCACCACCTGACTTATTGGTTCTTGTTCTACCTGAAATCTAGGAAAGGTACTTTCTGGGTCCACATCTCTTTAAAGCTTGTTTGAGCATCTCTTTTTATTATTTTTAAATATAGAGCATACATAGATTTCAAGCTTTAAGTGTCCTTTTCATCACTGTTGGTAGAAATAAAAAAGCCATCCAGCTGTTCAGGCTGTTTGTACCAAGTTGGATCTCTTCTGAACACTACGATTTTGATCCTGCAAGACTGTGCAGATGGACAGAAGGGCCAAGCAGAAAAGATACACTGACAACTCTGAATTTTCTTTCTTTTTTTTTTTTTTAGATTAACTAGTTTAGGGTCAGATTTGTTTTGGTTGAAAAAATACTACCCTTTGTCTCCTGTAGAGATTTTCATCCTAAAAGTCCATTGTTTCATTTGTTTGTTTGTTTAGTTTTGGGGGTGGAGTTTGGCTCCAACAAACATGGCATGTGAGATCTTAGTTCCCCTACCAGGGATTCAACCCATGTCCCCAGCATTAGAAGGGCAGAGTCCTAACCACTGGACTGCCAGGGAAATCCCCAACAAGTCCACTGTTGCAGGGAAGAGTCATTGACACAACACCATGTTTATTGTAGAGAAGAGAAGGGAAAAGAAAAGAGCTACAGGCATTTAGCATGTTCTATCTACCACGTGCTCTTTATTACATAATCATCAAGAAAATCCAGTGATACAGGAATCATTTCTTGTAGCTTCTACAGAATAGGAAACCAAAGTTTAATTTAAGGGACTTACCCAAGGTCATATAGCTGTGAAGGACAGAAAAAAATCAAGTTTATTCTGGCTTGAGAATTCACAGCAATAAGTTACTATCAGGGTTTCCCTTCTGGCTCAGTTCTAAAGAATACACATGCCACTGCAGGAGATGTGGGTTCAAGCCCTGGGTCAGGAAGATCCCTTGGAAAGGAAGTGGCAACTCACGTCAATATTCTTGCCTAGGAAATCCCATACACGGGTGATCCTGGTAGGTTATAGTCCATGGGGTCCCAAAGAGTCAAACACGACTTAGTGACTAAACAATGACAAAGTTGATATCACCAAATATGCAATCCAGTCATTGAGTTTTCAAGAAATGGCCCAAGATGATAAAACAGGCCACATACACATAAATAATGCAGTCAATCTCACCCATAAATACTGAATAAAACTAACGTGAAGTAACAATCAAGTGAGAGTATTTTGAGAATGTGTCCAGGAGGTGGTGAGATTTGAGGAGATTTGAGCCTGCTCATTTACGATTATTATTAATTTGTAAACATCATTAAATGTGAACATTGCAATATAGGATATTACAGTATTTTGCTGTGAAAACTATGTCATGCTCTTTGCTTTATTTATTTTTATTGAGGTATAGTTGATTTACAATCTTGGGTTAATTTCTGCTGCACAGTAAAGTGAGTCAGTTATACATATATGTATTCCTATATTCTTTCCCACCATACACCATAGTTTATTTCAGAATACTTAACATAGTTTCCTGTGCAATGCTCTTTTCTTCATGAATTTATTTCAAAAATAAATTGAGCTCATTGCTCATTGCCTTTAGGCCTGAATAATCCTAATTAAACATGATTCTTGACAGATTTATACACAAAGCTGATCCTTCTTGTATTCATTTGTATATGAATTCACCAAACACTTACTGAATACCTCCTAGGTTTTAAGGTCAAGATGCTAAAGCTTTGTTTTCAAGATACAGTCTCACAGTCAGAAGATAAATAAATATACAGTCATAAAATAACATGGCAAGTTTTATGCTAGAGATTATGTATAAGATACAGGATCCAGACAAGCGGTTCCCATGTCATTTGGGAGAGGTTTCATAGAAATAGTGATGTCAGGAGAGTCTCTGAAGGGTAAGGAGGAAATAGCTAGGTGGACAAACTAGGAGGGTTATTGCAGGTCAGGGCAGAAGTGTGTAGAAAAGCTCAGAGAAGTGACAGATTGTGCAGAGTCTTGACTAGTTTATTGGAGAGTGAAGTTGGACAAGCAAACTGGAGGTAGACCAGAAGGACGAGCTCTGAATGCTAAGGATCTACTGGACGTGTTAAAACTGCCCTTTCTCTCCTTGCTTTTAGAGAAAGTCATCCATGGGATTGCACATTTAAGTTCATGCTTTGCCTTCTCTTTCAAAGTACTTTCTTTCTCCTCATCCCACCACCATCTGGGCTCCTTCTGACATGTGTCTTCACCAGAGAACCAGACCTTCCCTTGCTCAGTTGTCTGCAGTGTGGTCTTACAAGTGAGAGTCTCTGGTCCCTCTCTCAGAACAGACACAAACTCTGATGGCTGGTTATACTTCCTTCTTCCTAAATCTTTCATATTAAAGACAGTTCATCAAGCTCTAAAAGAATTCCAACATTTACAAAGTACTTGATGACTTCTGAGGGTTGCAAGATGCTATGTGTGAGATACGGTGGCAGAAGGCTAAGAGGCCTTGAAAACAATATCATTCATGAAACAAATTAGAAAACCTGGGTCATTGTCACCTTTCATGGTCCTGTCAGAAGACAAGAATTAAGGCAGGACATCCTATCAAGGTCATTTCAGATGCTATTATTCTTCTTGTGAAATGATAATGATAATAAAAATAGCACTTTTTTTCATGACTTACATATTTTCAGAGCTCATTCATCTATGATCTTCTCTGAGCAGCTGATGGGGAAGGTGAACTTGGAAGACCAAAAATGCTCCCAATCAGACCTCATGGTTAAATGATATTTTAAGTGGGAGATGTGATATATGGAACAATTTTTAATCCATCATTCTGGATTTGATACCAAAAGATGGTTTCATGGGCAGCAAAGTTGGCCTCCATGTTTCTAAACTTGAAATTTAGGTATATTCCAAGAATATCCTATTATTCCTATATTATCTATGATTTTTATTTGCTTATACAATATTTAAAGGTATTTAAATTTTCATCTTTTTTTTCTACTATGGAAAAAATTGTTTTAAAACTTGTCATTTCCCCCAACATACTGTAAATTTTTTTCATTTGTACTAAATTTACCCTTTTATACTTGCAAACAGTAGTCCATAGTTATTAATGATTGCAATTTCACTACTAACAAAGAAAATGTGTTTCAGAGACATACTCATTTGAGAGAAATATAATAACTAGAGACAGAAATGATCTAGGAGACTTGGAGGGACTTTCCAGAAAACCATGGATAGGACCAAGAACTAGAAATCTTGCAAAGTGTGTAAACTTTGGAGATAGGGAAAAAGGTAAGACTTGGGTAAAGGTATCCTTCCCCCAAGTGTATTCTGTGGGACCCATTCTGCTTCAGGTTTTATGGTCAAATAAATTGGATGTAGCAGTTAATATATCATATTAGACTATCAAAGGCTCTGAGAAGTCCTGCAGTAGAGTACTTTGCAAATTTTACCTAATCCAGTTTTTCAAACTCTTTGACCACAGATACTAAGGTTTTTCCAGATAGTTTTCAGTGAGGGTTCCACAAAACACACTTTGAGAAATGTTGCTTTGAAGCTGGGGAGAGCATGAGAGAGCCTGACCTATACTCTGGGAGAAAAGGTGATCCACCAGCAGTCCCAGCAAAAGCAAAAGATTATTTTACAGTATTTTCTCAGAAGGTTTTTAGAAACATGCACGGTAAGGTATCTAGGGAGAAGAGTTCTGATGCCCCAACTTAGTTTGAGATGTATCCAAAATAAACGGAATTAATGGTTGCACAGAAGGATAGACAGATATGTGGTAGAGTAAGTTTCACTTCAGTTCATTCGCTCAGTCGTGTCCGACTCTGCAACCCCATGAATTGCAGCATGCCAGGCCTCCCTGTTCATCATCAACTCCTGGAGTCCATCTAGTCGGTGATGCCATCCAGCCATCTCATCTTCTGTCATCCCCTTTTCCTCCTGCCCCCAATCCCTCCCAGCAACAGAGTCTTTTCCAATGAATCAACTCTTCACATGAGGTCACCAGAGTATTGGAGTTTCAGGTTTAGCATCATTCCTTCCAAAAAACACCCAGGACCAAGCTCCTTTAGAAAGGACTGGTTGGATCTCCTTGCAGTCCAAGGGACTCTCAAGAATCTTCTCCAACACCACAGTTCAAAAGCATCAATTCTTCGACGCTCAGCTTTCTTCACAGTTCAACTCTCACATCCATACATGACCACTGGAAAAACCATAGCCTTGACTAGATGGACATTTGTAGGCAAAGTAATGTCTCTGCTTTTTAATATGCTATCTAGGTTGGTCATAACTTTCCTTCCAAGGAGTAAGTGTCTTTTAATTTCATGGCTGCAATCACCATCTACAGTGATTTTGGAGCCCCCCAAAATTAAGTCTGACACTGTTTCCACTGTTTCCCCATCTGTTTGCCATGAAGTGATGGGACCAGATGCCATGATCTTAGTTTTCTGAATGTTGAACTTTAAGCTAGCTTTTTCACTCTACTCTTTCACTTTCATCAAGAGGCTTTTTAGTTCCTCTTCACTTTCTGCCATATGGGTGGTGTCATCTGCATATCTGAGGTTATTGATATTTCTCCTGGCAATCTTGATTCCAGCTTGTGCTTCTTCCAGTCCAGCGTTTCTCATGATGTACTCTGCATATAACTTAAATAAGCAGAGTGACAATATACAGCCTTGATGTACTCCTTTTCCTATTTGGAACCAGTCTGTTTTTCCATGTCCAGTTCTAACTGTTGCTTCCTGACCTGCATATAGGTTTCTCAAGAGGCAGATCAGGTGGTCTGGTATTCCCATCTCTTTCAGAATTTTCCACAGTTTATTGTGATCCACATAGTCAAAGGCTTTGGCATAGTCAATAAAGCAGAAATAGATGTTTTTCTGGAACTCTCTTGCTTTTTTGATGATCCAGCAGATGTTGGCAATTTGATCTCTGGTTCCTTTGCCTTTTCTAAAACCAGCTTAAGCATCGGAAGTTCACGGTTCATGTATTGCTGAAGCCTGGCTTGGAGAATTTTGAGCATTACTTTACTAGTGTGTGAGATGAGTACAGTTGTGTGGTAGTTTGAGCATTCTTTGGCATTGCCTTTCTTTGGGATTGGAATGAAAACTGACCTTTTCTAGTTCTGTGGCCACTGCTGAGTTTCCCAAATTTGCTGGCATATTGAGTGCAGCACTTTCACAACATCATCTTTCAGGATTTGAAATAGCTCAGCTGGAATTCCATCGCCTCCAGTAGCTTATATTCACTATAATTTTAAAACTTTTCTTGATGTCTTGTTTTAAATTTAGATAAAATGTTGGGAAGAGAGAGAATACACACGTGATCAACACTTGCATGAAGTATAGCTCAAAAGGAGGTTGCCACCTTTCCATAACAGTTCCCATCTGTTGACCACATACCAAGTATTACACTGCATACCTGACAAGTGCATGTTATCTCATTTAATGTTCATACCAAATGAAAGGGAAGTTTGGGGATCCCCATTTTAATGATGAGACAAGATTCAGCAAAGCTAAATGTCAGGACAGAATTCACCTTTGTTAAACCATGTTTGTTTTTAAGCAGTGTGCAAAAGGCACCCTAATTATGATTCTCATTTTCCCATTGCATTCTCCACTCAGGAAAATACGGCAATGCCTAGGGGAATTTTCCTCGTCCCTCCAGCCACTAATCTCTCCATCGTCTTCAGCTCTACTTTATAGTTGAATTATTTTATAGTTAAGTTGTAAGGAGAAGCAGAAAAGTAGAAGCGAATTATCTACCCCAGGAAAAGCCAAGATTAACTCTGGGACAGGGAGAGAGGGGCAAAAAGAAAGAGGGAGAAGAAGGAAAAGATAATTTGGAGGACACAGATTGTGCTGGAGCAGATGGAAATGAACTCTCCAGACAGTTTTAGGAACAAGAGGAATGGAAAGAAATCATTTACAATACTGTGGTCACATATAGATGAGATTTCTTTAATATTTTTTGAGAGATGCAGTGTAGATTGAGGTTAGCTTGGTGCCTTTGTTTTCTGGACTGTCTTTCTCAGAATGTGACATTTCTTTGCTTTATCTTTTCGGAACTGTGTGTAAGAAGCAGATTTCTGTTTCTAAGAAGAAGACATTCAGCAATGGCATCTGTGATCACGTGACTTCAGCACTGGCTGGGACAATGGAAGGGATGCGTGTTGGGAGGGTACAGACGATGATGGGGACAGACACCTTCCTCTTCTTAATACAATCTGGGAGCTTGAGGTAGCCAGCCACACCAATCCTCACCACCATTACACCAGCCAAAGTGGTCTTAACTGCAGAGAGCTTTGGGTTACTATCCATGGGATTCCTCAAGTCACCATAAATGGCAACCCACTAAAGTACTCCTGGAAGTATGTCATCAAAATCTTTAGGTCTGGAGAAGACAGGCCTGTCCTTAACCATTTAGCAAGACCAGGCCCGGGCTTGGTTTCTGGCTGCTTCCGGCCTGCAGCCCCAAAAGATAACAGAGTCTTTTTAGCCCAACTGATGATCTTAGGTCTTTATGTTGAGCCAGGAATTTAGAATGATGTACTGAATACAGTTGGACCTCTGAATCCAAAGGTTCTGCACACCCCACACACACCCTGCTTCAACCAACTACAGATCAAAAATAACTGGGAAAATGAAAAAGCTCCAGAAAGTTCCAAAGACTTGTATTTACTACATACCTACTGGCAGCTACTTACATACCATTTGCATTATATTTGCAACTTATTTACATATCATTTACATTGAATTAGGTATTGTAATTATTATAAGTAACCGAGAGATGATTTAAAATATACTATACGGGAGGCTGCTCATCTATCATAGGCAAATACTACACCATTTTATATAATGGACTTCAGCATCCTTGGATTTTGGTATGTAGGAGGGATGACTGGTACCAATCCCCCCTGATAGCTCAGTTGGTAAAGAATCTGCCTGCAATGCAGGAGACCTGGGTTCGATTCCTGGGTTGGAAAGATCCTCTGGGGAGAGAGATGGCAACCCACTCCAGTATTCTTGCCTGGAAAATCCCATGGAAAGAGGAGCCTAGCAGGCTACAGTCCATGAGGTCACAAGAGTCAGGCAGGACTTATCGACTAAAAAGAAAGATACTTAGGGAGGGCTGCCTTGTCTTTAAGCTATGTGTTTCCAGTAGAAGCAACCAACTACTCATACAGTCTCAGAGTTTCTTATTCCAGGTTCTCTGGCACCTTCTACCAGCTCCACACCTTGCCTTCACTGAGCATTTTATTATTACTGATCATGCCTGAAAAATTGGATCCATGGTTTTGCCACCCCCTGGCAGATTGCCAGAGTTCCATCCCTCATCTGGAGCTGGATTTCCCCTTTCTGTGGCCCCAACCTGGCCAAATAGTCCCAATCTTACCATGCAGAGGTCATGAGCAGAGCTGGCAGCAGAAACTGCCTTCGCAGCTCTTACGAAGACCTCTCTCCACTGTTTCCTGCTTCTCCCAGGGACACAGGTCACTCAGTAGAGTCAGCCTCTCTCCATTTTCCACTCGGTCTCATCTTGGTCTTGGTGTTTTCCCCAAGACTCCCGTGTGATGTGGTGAGTGCCTGGGCCCTTTGGGAGGGTAAGTTCACAGGTACTGGAAAGGGCCATGCACAGGAGTTATTCTTGTTTTGTGGGGATTGACCCTAAACTCTATTTTCATTCTTCTATGCGTCAATGAATTAGTGAGCTATGTCTCAGTGTGTCTCCAGAATGAGATCCAGAAATAAGGAAGTCTAAGAAAAGGATCACTCGGATCTCCTCTGGAGAGGCGCTTGATGGATGGGCAGCTCTAGGCCCACCCTTTGGGATCTGCCTCTGTGTCCATGGTGAGGCCACACTTTCACCAGCGAGAGGATGAACACAGCGGCATCCTCTAAAAGCCCTTTACAGTGTGGCCCAAGACTCCTAAGTTGAATGACTTTGGCTCACGGACTCCCCATCTGCCTGATCAGAACTGTAAGCCTGCACCGCAGACCTAGAATCTAGCCAGCCCTCCGTCCTTCCCTTGTCCTCCCTAGGGGCAAGTCTGTATCTCTGTTTTAAGGTTCTCTGCCTGCTTCTGCTCCTCCTCTTTTCCCAAAACAAGCGTTTCTTGCCCAGAGTTTCTTACACGTTTGAACCTATCTGGGCACTTCCTTGGCTAGAAAGATCTGAACTCTGTGGTCATCCCAGATAGACTGAGGGACGGGGCAGAGACAGGGGAGGAAGGAAAGCTGATGGAGGGTGTTGCCATGGTGACCACAGTGGTCCACCAGAGGCTCAGCCCTGCCTGGTACCTTCTGAGAAATCGTGCAGCTCAGCTCAGAATTCTATCACCTGTCTCTCCTTCCCCTGCCCGAGTGTCACTTAGGTTATGAATTGTTTTGCAGGTAATACATCCTGCAGATGGCACTGCCTCTCCAGATGGCCAGATGGGGCCAAGCAGTCCACTCCAGAGCCCGAGCTCTTTGTCGCTAAGCTATGCCCCTCCAATGTATTGCAACATTTAAAAGCTTGACTTTGAAACCAACCTGATGTCCAAGGGTTACTTTTATTTGGTCACAAATTAGAAACAGTTTGGCAGTGAATATCTTTCTTACTACAATATCTCATATTGGCAGGGTGGAAAATCTATCCAGCTAGCAACTGTTACAAGACCATGACTGCTTGCTAGCTGTGTGACCTTGGGAAGATGACTTAACCCCTCTGAGCTTGCGTTTCTTCATAAATCAAAAGTAGATAATCCATCTTCCGACTCCACAGAACCGTTTTGAGGACATGCCTGAGGTGGCACAGCTGGTTAAGAATCTGCCTGCCAGTGCAGGAGACACAGAAAATTCAGGCTCAAATCCTGGGTTGGGAAGATCCCTTGGAGGAAATGGCAACCCACTCTAGTATTCTTGCCTGGGAAATCCCATGGACAGAGGAGCCTGGCAGGCTACAGTCCACGGGGTCGTAAAGAGTCAGACATGACTGAGCACGCACATTACGTATCTGAAGGAACTTTGTAAACTGTAAAGTGCTATCCAGGAAACAGATTCTGCTCCTGGAATAATCTTGACCTTTCTTCCTACTTCCCTGCTCTCTGCTGTTTCTAAAACAAATGCATACTTTGTCTTGTCTCTCGTTCCCTGCACCCACCCCCACTGTGTGCTAGGCGCTTCCTCTGATTACAAAACTGGTTTCACAATCTCACCAGGACAGGTTGTTTCATTCTATTCCAACCTAGTGTAGATAACACAGATTTAAGAGTTGGTAATCCATCCTTCATTGATCAGTGTTCTTGGCTCTTACACGCTTGCCTGAACTCCATCCCATTCAGTCATAGCGTCAAAGGCTTAAGAACAATGAGTGTTTTCATCTCTCTCATATCAGCTGGGAAGCTTTCTCTTAACCCTCTCCTCCTAAAGTGGTTCCCAAGTTTTATTGGGCTTTTCACCTCTCCGAGACTCTCATGAGGGCTAAGGCTCCTCTCCTCAGGAAGAAATAAAAATAAAAGCACACAAGCCTGTGTACACACAGATACGCACATAGGCACACAGATACGCACACATTCACAAACCAGGTACAATTCTGGGGGGATTCACAGATCTTCATAAACCCCGGGGCTGTGGGTGCAGGTCTGAGGTGAAACATGGATCTCTGATATCAGATAGATCAAGTTTTAAATGCTGATTGTAAAGTATTTTAACAATGATCCTGGCCCACAGTAAATGTTCAACAAGTAACAGCTGTATCATTAAAATAACATAGCATCTCCAGAGACATTATTCATTCCCAGGAAATGATCAAGAAAAAACCTGGACAGCTTAAAACAGAGATTTCCGTTTCCTAGAGAAAAGAGGTTTCCATTCAGCCATGGAGGAGCCTAGGGTAGGTTCTCCCCCTGCTGGCCCCTGGTCAACCTGCACCCTTGGCTTCGATTGCACTGGGTGTGGGCGTGGTCCTTGGGAAGGCAATGGGAACAGAGGTGGGAGATGAGGAGTCAGAGGGCTCGTGGGCTACTGCCCTGGAGCCAGGGAACACACTGGAAAAGCTGAAGACAGGGACGTGTGTCTCTCCCTTTGTTTCTCTCCTTTTTCCTTTTTGAAGCCCTAATTGTTATATTTGCTGAGCACATTCTCTCTGGGTATCTGCTGTGGGGAGACGGCGTGATCCCACAAGAATAAGATGCAGCCCTGCCCACAGACCCTGCCTAAGGTCTCACTCTTAGGAAGCTTACCTTCCTTCCTGACTTAGAGTTTCAGTTGAAAGCAGAGAGCACAGATCCACGCTGGACGGCGTAATGATTCAAAGCAGGGGCTTTGAACTCTGACTCACAGCCCTGCCCTTGCTCGTGGAGTGATGGGTACACTGGGCCTCTCTGAGCCTCAGTTTCCTCATCTATAAAACAGGGTTAATAACAGCCTCCCCTCTCCCTCTAGCACGGTTAGGCAGATTTGTAAACAGTAATATGGGTGTACCGTAGAGAGTTTAGCAATAAAAAGAATTTAAGTGGTAGGTATTTGGGCTTCCCTGGTGTCTCAGACGGTGAAGAATCCACTTGCGATGCAGGAGACCCAGGCTTAATCCCTGGGTTGGGAAGTGATTAGCATTATTTTTATTCTAATATAGGAATCAATAATCAATAAAGCCCTTTTTTAAAAAAAAATTCCACAGTAATACTTGCTTGTTACATGAGGTCAAACCACTTGGAAATTGCTAGCATTCAACCAGTTTTGACCTACAAAGCTAGCACATTTCCCTGTGGTGGTGGTTCAGTCGCTAAGTCATGTCTGACTCTCGCGACCCCATGGCCTGTAGCCTGGTTCCTCTGTCTATGGGATTCTCCAGGCCAGAATGCTGGAGTGGGTTGCCTTTCCCTTCTCCAGGGGATCTTCCCGACCCAGGGATGGAGCCCAGGTCTCCCACACTGCAGGCGGATCCTTTATCAGCTGAGCCACCAGGGAAGCCCTGGGAGTGAGTCTTGATCCAATCAGGCTGCTGCTTTTTTAGCTTAATCTGACGAGTGGAGGAGGGGTCAAATTTTCCCGGAGGGTGGCAGCAGGCTTATGAGTGGAGCACGTGGACACTGAAGTCAGCACTAATATCCACTCTGCTTGAGAGCGCTATCCTGCTTTCTGCAGGACTCCTCCAGCAGCAATAGCCAGCCTGTCCGCCTGCCGCCTCCACCTCCCCACCCCCGCCCCTGGCCCAGGGGCAGAGTGCTGCCTCAACAGGTACACTTGGCTTTGGCGAGTGAGGCATGTGGCCTTGGCAAGCTGTTTCATCGGCTCCTAGAGATGAGATGAATTGTTACTTTTGACCTTATAATTTCCCAACCTCTCTGGGTAATCAGGATTTGGGCTAGAGCACAATTGCTTACTGGAGTAAAACTGTGGTAGAGTTAAACCCGCTGTCTCTCTTTATTGTTCCAAGCATTTTGCCAGCATCAACAACTCCTTGCTATTTTTGGAACTGGAATGTTGCTATCAGGGTATGCACAGCCTAGAAGGGCTTAGCCATGTGTATCAGAAGTTTCTTAAATGTACAGAAGTTCCTGTTCAGGGGCGTAGAGGGAACTGTGTCCAGAAGGGTCTGCTTCTCAGTCTTCTGGCCTTGGGGCTGATGAAATTCTCATCAGTGTAGACACAGCTGAACGACGGTGCCGTCACTATAGACGCTGAGTTTGTTCCCACTACTCCATTGAGAGTGAATGTTGGGGTGTAAGACCGCAGGGCTAGGGGACAAGGGCCCTGGGCCCTAACTCTGTTAGCTGAGTCGGTGACTCACAAGTTACCCATTCTTTCTGATCTGTAGTTCCCCAAGAGAAAGAGTAATGGGTTTGAATCAGGCGATAGCTAAATTTCTTTCTGTTATTGTCTTCAAGCTCTCTATACCTAACAGAAATCCTTCCTCCTCCTTCTCTGAGTCTATGCACTAGAAAGTAGCAAGAATTCAAAGGTCTAAGGGGGAACTAGAAATTATGAGAATTTGCGTTGTTTATTAAACACATGATAAAGAGAATAAAGAGGCAACATAGATTATAGTTCATGTATCAGACAAAGGATGTGTACCCAACATATATAAGAAAGAAAGAAAGTAAAGTGAAGTCGATCAGTCGTGTCCGACTCTTTGTGACCTCGTGGACTGTAGCCTAACAGGCTCCTCCATCCATGGGATTTTCCAGGCAAGAATACTGGAGTGGATTGCCATTGCCTTCTCCAGGAGATCTTCCCGACCCAGGGATCGAACCTGGCTCTCCTGCATGGTAGGCAGACACTTTACCGTCTAAGCCACCAGGGAAGATCCAACATATATAAAGAACACCAATACATCAACGGGCAAAAGGGAAGATAATTCCTACCCCCCAAAAAGGATTAAGTATTTCAACCAAAAGGGATATAGAAATAGTCCATAAATTTGATAAAAAGATACTCAATTTTACTAGTTATCAAGGAAATACAAGTTAAAATGACAGAGATACCTTACACACATAGGATGAGCTAACATTGAAGAGATTGATGAGGCCAAGAATTAAAGAAAGTGTGGGGAAATCAGGATTCCATATACTCCAGGTGGGGGTATAAAATGGTACAACCATTTTGGAAAATGGTTTGGAATTATCTGTGAAGCTAAACAAGTATATTATTCATAAGCCAGTAAATTCACTTCTTGGGCTTCCCTGTTGACTCATCCCGTAAAGAATCTGCCTGCAGTGCAGGGACCACCGGCAGTGCCAGAGCCCTGGGTTTGATCCCTGAGGTGGGAAGACCCCCTGGAGAAGGCAATGGCAACCCATTCCAGTATTCTTGCCTGGGAAATCCCATGGACAAGAGGAGCCTGGCGGGCTACAGTCCATAGCGTCACAAGAGTCGGACACAACTTAGCGACTAAGTCACCACCAATTTCACTTCATAGGTATACACTCAACAGAAATTCATACACAAATCTCTCAAAAGACTTATGCTAGAGATCAGCACTATTACTAGGTAGCTAAAAATCGGAAACCTACCAAACTTCCATCAGTCGAAGAATGAATAGATAAATGTGGTATATGTTTACAGTGGATCCTCAGCAGTAATGAGGATGAACAAAATACGTCTAAACACAACAACGTGGAGAATTTCATAATATAATGAAGAGTATAAGAAAAGAGACACAAAAGAGAGCATGCTATCTTATGTACGTGTGCTTGGTCACTTAGTTGTGTCCGACTCTTTGCGACCCCATGGACTATAGCCTGCCAGGCTTCTCCATCCATGGAATTCTCCAGGCAAGAGTGCTGGAGTGGAGAGCCATTCTCCAGGGGACCTCCCCAATCCAGGGACTGAGCCCGGGTCTCCTGCATTACAGGCAGATACATGACCATCTCTGCCACCAGTGAACCCTCCCATTTTATATACACAAAGTTCACTGATAGGTAAAGGTACCTCTGCTGTTAGAACTCAGGACAGTAGTTTCCCCTGGAAGAAGGTGATGACCGAACACGGGAGCATGAAGAGGCTTCTGAGATGTTGGTAACAGTCTGTTTCTTAATCCGGGTATTAATTACAGAAATTTGTTCAGTTTGTAAAATTTATTGAACTGTGTGGTTATTTGCATTGTGATTTTGGACGTGTGTATGATACACCAATTTAAAAGGCTTTTTAGCAAAAAAGTTGCATATATTCTTTCCCTAATACCATCAGAAGCCTTTTAAAACTATGCTAGCTTCTGTTGATCACCCCCTCTGTCTCATACAACCTAGCAGTTGACAACGTGCTATTTTTTCAGTTTTCTAATTATTTTATTTTCTTTAATATTGCAGTGTCAACTGCATTGTGAATTCTAATACGTGGAAGCTGTGTTTTTAGCTCTATACTCAGGCACAAAGTAAAAATGTCAAATCTGCCAACCTGTTCTTCAGATCCCATATTTCGTGGACCAATATTCCCTTGCCATACTATAGTCCTCCTGGCTTGTTCTATCAGTTCAGTTCAGTTCAGTTGTTCAGTTGTGTCCAACTCTTTGTAACCCCATGAATCGCAGCACACCAGGCCTCCCTGTCCCTTACCAGCTCCTGGAGTTCACCCAGGCTCATGTGCATCGAGTCAGTGATGCCATCCAGCCATCTCATCCTCTGTCGTCCCCTTCTCCTCCTGCCCCCAATCCCTCCCAGCATCAGGGTCTTTTCCAATGAGTCAACTCTTCTCGCATGAGGTGGCCAAAGTATTGGAGTTTCAGCTTCAGCATCAGTCCTTCCAATGAACACCCAGGGCTGATCTCCTTTAGGATGGACTGGTTGGATTTCCTTGTAGTCCAAAGGACTCTCAAGAGTCTTCTCCAACACCACAGTTCAAAAGCATCAATTCTTTGGCAGTCAGCTTTCTTCACAGTCCAAATCTCACATCCATACATGACCACAGGAAAAACCATAGCCTTGACTAGACGGATATTTGTTGGCAAAGTAATGTCTCTGCTTTTCAATATGCTATCTAGGTTGGTCATAACTTTCTTTCCAAGGAGTAAGCATCTTTTAATTTCATGGCTGCAATCACCATCTGCAGTGATTTTGGAGCCCCCCAAAAAATAAAGTCTGTCATTATTCCCACTGTTTCCTCATCTATTTCCCATGAAGTGATGGGACCAGATGCCATGATCTTCATTTTCTGAATGTTGAGCTTTAAGCCAACTTTTTTGCTCTCCTCTTTCACTTTCATCAAGAGGCTTTTNTGCCATCCAGCCATCTCATCCTCTGTCGTCCCCTTCTCCTCCTGCCCCCAATCCCTCCCAGCATCAGAGTCTTTTCCAATGAGTCAACTCTTCTCGCATGAGGTGGCCAAAGTATTGGAGTTTCAGCTTTAGCATCAGTCCTTCCAATGAACACCCAGGGCTGATCTCCTTTAGGATGGACTGGTTGGATTTCCTTGCAGTCCAAGGGACTCTCAGGAGTCTTCTCCAACACCACAGTTCAAAAGCATCAATTCTTTGGCAGTCAGCTTTCTTCACAGTCCAACTCTCACATCCATACATGACCACTGGAAAAACCATAGCCTTGACAAACGGATATTTGTTGGCAAAGTAATGTCTCTGCTTTTCAATATGCTATCTAGGTTGGTCATAACTTTCTTTCCAAGGAGTAAGCGTCTTTTAATTTCATGGCTGCAATCACCATCTGCAGTGATTTTGGAGCCCCCCAAAAAATAAAGTCTGGCATTCCCACTGTTTCCTCATCTATTTCCCATGAAGTGATGGGACCAGATGCCATGATCTTCATTTTCTGAATGTTGAGCTTTAAGCCAACTTTTTCACTCTCCTCTTTCACTTTCATCAAGAGGCTTTTTAGCTCTTCTTCACTTTCTGCTATTGGGGTGGTGTCATCTGCATATCTGAGGTTACTGATATTTCTCCTGGCAATCTTGATTCCAGCTTGTGCTTCTTCCAGTCCAGCGTTTCTCATGATGTACTCTGCACAGAAGTTAAATGAGCAGGGTGACAATATACAGCCTTGACATACTCCTTTTTCTATTTGGAACCAGTTTGTTTTTCCATGTCCAGTTCTAACTGTTGCTTCCTGACCTGCATACAGGTTTCTCAAGAGGCAGGTCAAGTGGTCTGGTATTCCCATCTCTTACAGAATTTTCCACAGTTTATTGTGATCCACACAGTCAAAGGCTTTGGCATAGTCAATAAAGCAGAAGTAGATGTTTTCTGGAACTCTCTTGCTTTTTCCATGATCCAGCGGATGTTGGCAATTTTATCTCTGTTCCTCTGCCTTTTCTAAAACCAGCTTGAACATCAGGAAATTCACAGTTCACGTATTGCTGAAGCCTGGCCTGGAGAATTTTGAGCATTACTTTACCAGCATGTGAGATGAGTTCTTTTTCTATACTTGTCCCATTTGTTTGTAAACCTCTCAGTTCACCTTACCCTTGAACTTCCATTCTACAGCATCTTCAGGAAAGCCTGCAGTTTTATCTGGATCATGCTGGCTTCACTGTTCAATTCTGTACAAATTCAGTGGTTGATCCATGTTGGATACCCTCTGAAGCCCCAGAAATGTGTGTGTGTGTGTGTGTGTGTTCAGTTGTGTCCAACTCTTTGCAACTCCATGAATTGTACTCCACTAGGCTCCTCTGTCCGTGGAATTTCCCAGGCAAGAACACTGATCTGGAACCAAGGGACCAAACCTGCCTCTCTCCTGCCTCCTGCATTGGCAGGCAGATTCTTGAACACTAGCGCCACCTGGGGAAGTCCCCAAGAAGTTACGAAATTGAGTCCCCAGCCCCAGGAGCTCCCTGGATGGCCACGTCAGAAATAGAAAATGTCTCACTGATTCATTCACTACATGGAAACAAAAAGAGATATCCAACTCAGACATGGGTAGCTCAGAGAAGTCTTCCAGGGCAGAGAGTTTTCCTAGCATCCAGTCCTGAAGGGTGAGTCAAATTTGACCAGGAGAAGAAAGAAGATAGTCTTTTCAAGCAGTGGAAACAGTGAGTGCAAAATCAGAGAATCACAAAAGAGCAGAGCACTCCTGTGTATGAATGTGCGCACGTGTGTGTGTAAGGGGTGAGGGACAGAGTTATAATAACCAGTTGGGTACTTTTGGATTTTAAGCAGAGGATGGGAAGGAAAAAAGTGAGCAGGGACAGTATTTGAACCTAAAGAGGTGAATAGGGGCTAAACGAGGGGCCCTGAAAGTCAAGCTGAGGAGCTTGGAGTCAGGAATGGAACATAGTACAGGGGTTGGCAAACTATAGCTGGGAAGCAAATATAACCCTCTGCTTGCTTTGTCAACAAAGTTTTATTGGAACATAGCCACAACTACTGATTTACTGTCTGTGACTCTTGTTGCATGACGGTGGCAGAGTTAAGGTGTTGCTATAGAGACCGCGCATCCAGGCCTTGATGACCCTCAAAGTAGAAGATGATGAGCCCCTGAGGTGTTCTGAGCAGGGGCCTTAAGCTGTGCGTCACCCTGACACAGCCTTTGTCCATGCCATGGAATGGAGGTGATGTATTTTTCTTATGTCACAGAAGCATCATGGAGGGCCATCTCAAGTTGAGTACCATACTTTTGAGCCCAGGACCATCTACAGAGATTGACTGATATATGGTACATGATTAAGGAAGCAGCTGGACCCCAAGAGACTCAACAGGGTTTGAATTGAGGTGGAATCCAGCAATCCTGGGCTACTCTCCTCCAACACATGGGTTTAGGTTTAGGGAGCTGTAGGAAATGCAGTCTTTTCCTCTTTTGAATTTGGAAGCCAATTGATAGAAAATCCTAGAAAAAGAGAAGGGGACGACAGAGGATGTGACCGTTGGATGGCATCACCGACTCAATGGACATGAGTTTGAACAAGCTCCAGGAGATAGTGAAGGACAGGGAAGCCTGGCACGCTGCAGTCCATGGGGTCACCGAGTGAAACATGACTTAGCGAGTGAACAAGAAAAGTGAATAGAAATAAAAATATGATCATTATTGTTCATGCTTCACCCAGAATTAGACAAAGTCAAAAACAATGGCTGAGCTGGCTCACCTCAGGACTCTCCCTGCGAAGACTAGTTCCTGAATGGGCTCTTGCGAGGCAGCCTGGGCTCCTTCTCCCACAATGCTGATCAGATAGGTCATGGCTCTGACCCTGGACAGGGAGTGGGGTGAGAGGCAGTAGGGTCACCATGGTGGAGCTCCTCCTCTGTCCTCCTATGAAGGCAGAGGACAGAACCGTGCCGTCCCCAACACTGTTGTCGTTTCCACTGAAGAACTACATCTTTCAGTGACAATCTCGAGTGCGATCGTCCCTTTGGGGCCATCAGGCAGACTCTACATCTGTGAAGGGTGTTTCCCTTTTACAGAACTGAGGCCCTCGCAGTTTGTCATCTGGGAAGCTGATGATGCCAAGAAGAGAACCAAGGTTGTCCAGGCACAAGTCTCAGGCTAGGCGAGGATGAGCTTGGCTCAGAGCCTGAAGTGTGAAGACGCCTGGAGCATTTGTGGTGATAGGAAGTTCACTGCAGGGCAAGGCTTGTGGAGGATGGGCCCCCAGAGGAGCAAGGGGATGATCTAAGAAGACACCCTAGGATGGGAAAGAGCCAGTTGGGAGGAATGATAAGTTATAACCAGCCTGGCACAGTGCTTCCGCTACCCCTGAAACTTCAGTCCAATGCTGTCCCACAGCCTGATGCCAGTTGCTTCATCCACCGTCCTGCTCTGTGATTCAGAGAGTGTAACAGAAGGAAGAACAATCCCAGAATGGGAAGGAGATGAATAATTACCAGCAGCCACTCTTCTCAGAAGAGAAGCTATCCCACCAGTCGTCAGAAGCAAAGAAGTCAGCATGGAGGTATCACAGGAAACCTGTGGTGGAAAAAGTCAGGGTCATGTCCCTGAGCAAATATACATCACCTGGACCTCTTGGAAATGGTCAGGGACACTTTGAGAAGGGCCACTTCCCAGAAATCAAGTGGGACTCCAACTGTCTTAATTTGAGAATTAAGGTAAGTGAGGTATTATTTTGAAATCACAGGCAACATATCCAAGATGCTGAGCCCATTTGCCAGCTCACTGGGGCTTCGCAGGCAGTACAGGGGTAAAGAATCTGCCTGCCAATGCAAGAGACACAAAAGACTCAGGTTCAATACCTGGGTCTTCAGGAAGATCCTCTGGAGTAAGAAATGGCAACTACTCCAACATTCTTGCCTGGGAGATCCCATGGATAAAGATGGTGTCTCAAGGGAAATCCCATGGTGGGCTACAGTCCATGGCGTCACAAAGAGTCAAAAATGACTGAGCGATTAAGCACATACACAACCACACACACACACACACACACAAGTGAGCAATAACTGCTCAACACACAGGGCCTCTTGTCATTTTTACTGTTGCATTGTGATGCTCTGTGCATTTCAGCTTTCATTGCCCCAAGGCGACTGATGGATAGGACACGGTGGCTTCAAAGCTATCTGGGGATCCCCGGACAGGCTCTTAAGAAGGATTTGTAGAGAAGGAGGGCTCAGTGTCTTATTTTCAGAACAGTAGGGTTTCGACTTTGCAGAGTGAAAGCGGCTCTACAAAAGGTGGATCAAGGCCACTGTCTTGGGGGAGGTTTGGCCACAGTCATTCCAATCAAAGGCAGGAAGAAGGTGGGAGTCAGGAGAGGAGGAAGAGAAGCAGGAAGCTTATACAAGGTGATTTTGTAGAAGATCAAACCTGACGTATTTTTAGGACCTGTATAATACATGCAAAACAGCCATCTCACTTAAGAGCCTTCTATGAAATTGCAATAAATTCTCTTTGAAAGATGGAAGTCAATTTACCAAAGCTGCTTCTCAAAGATCTACTTGCTTACCTTGTGGGATCTCCTGTTTAGCCATCTTCTGAAAAATGACTAGCTTTAGGGTGGTCCTGTTTGACCAGCTGCTTACAATAATGTATCTCCTGGGCTTCCCTAGTGGCTCAGATGGTAAAGAATCTACCTGCAATGCAGGAGACCTGGGTTCAATCCCTGGGTGAGGAAGATCCCCTGGAAAAGAGAATGGTTACCCACTCCAGTATTCTTGCCTGGAAAATCTCATGGACAGAGGGGCCTGGTGGGCTATGGTCCATGGGGTGGCAAGGAGTCAGACGACGGAGCGACTAACACTCACTTTTCCCCATGAATTAGGAGTGAGAGCATCTGGAATTAGACACATGGGGACTGAACCCTAGCTCCACCAGTTATTGTTAGTGACGCGATCTGGAGCAGGCTGTTTCTCATGTCTAAAGAGAAGCCACAGAGGTACCTAACTCACAAGGCTTGTTTTGAGGAACAGGTGAAATTAGGCAAGTCAGGTTCTGACACAATGACTTGGCATTCAGTATGTGCTCAATAAACGTCTGAGTATTGCCGTCCTCACCACCCCCTTCAGCACATCACTGTCCTCTTCTTCTTCATTGTTATTTTTATTCTCTACCATTGCATTGGAAGGACTGATGCTGAAGCTAAAGCTCCAATACTTTGGCCTCCTGATGCAAAGAGCCAACTCATTGGAAAAGACCCTAATGCTGGGAAAGATGGAAGGCAAAAAGAGAAGGGGGCAGTGGAAGTTGAGTTGGTTAGATAGCATCACTGACTCAATGGATATGAATGTGAGCAAACTCCGGGAGATAGTGAAGGACATGGAAGCCTGGCGTGCTGCAGTCCATGGGGTCACAAAGAGTCAGACACAACTTAGCAACTGAACGACAATAAACGTCTGTGAGTATCGTCATCGTCATCATCACCATCATTTTCTTCTTCATTATTATTGTTATTCTCCACCTTCTTCAGGTATATCACATTTTTGCCCCAGTGCATGTCCCTAACTTTATTATCAGAGCCTTAGAAATCAAGAGTTGTGTTTTGGAGTTGGGGGAGTTTGAGATGGGGAAGTCCAATGGTTTTTCCCTCTGAACCCGTGGGTTATTCCACCCTGAACAGTTCTGCTGTGTTTGTGTGTGTGCACGTGCCCCCTCCTCATTTAATTTTAAAATCCCATTTTAACTCAATTGCTCAACAAACATCTTTGGAGAGCTTCCATTGGTGCATCCTTGTAGGAACACAGGTCTCCCATGTTGCTACCAATTTTAAAGATAAAATAATCTTTCTGGACTGCCTGTCTTCCTCCAACCACTGCCCATTTATCTGGTCATCTTTACTGCAAAACTTCCCCAAAGAGTTATCTTTAGTTGCTGAATCTTCTTGCCATCATGTCTTTTCAGCACATTCCCACAAGGCTTCCTTCCCCATTTTCACTCGGACTGCCTTTTGGAAAGCCAGCAGTGACCTCTGTATTGCTAAGTTCACTGATCACTTCTCTTTGAGCTACTTGACCCTGACGCGGCAGCCAGGTGAGTTGATCCTCCCTTGTCATATAACATCGGCTTCTACTGGGGTCCACGATCTCACCTTCTCCAGATATTCCTACCATCTAACTAGCTGTGCTTTTTCAGATTTCTTTGTTAATTTCTTCCCAATGGCTTGAAGTGCTCCAAGGCATTTCCAAAGCCTTCTCAATCTATGCTCTCCTCCTAGGATCTCACCCAGCCCAATGGCTTTAAACCCAACCTACAAAACTTTGAATTCCAAATTCTGTCTCAAGATTTAGTTTCTCTTCTTGATAGATCTACATTCAGTTCAGTTCAGTCGCTCAGTCGTGTCCGACTCTGCGACCCCATGAATCAAAACATGCCAGGCCTCCCTGTCCATCACCAACTCCCGGAGTTCACTCAGACTCACACCCATCGAGTCTGTGATGCCATCCAGCCATCTCATCCTCTGTCGTCCCCTTCTCCTCCTGCCCCCAATCCCTCCCAGCATCAGAGTCTTTTCCAGTGAGTCAACTCTTCGCATGAGGTGGCCAGAGTACTGGAGTTTCAGCTTTAGCATCATTCCTTCCAAAGAAATCCCAGGATTGATCTCCTTCAGAATGGACTGGTTGGATCTCCTTGCAGTCCAAGGGACTCTCAAGAGTCTTCTCCAACACCACAGTTCAAAAGCATCAATTCTTCAGCGCTCAGCCTTCTTCACAGTCCAACTCTCACATCCATACATGACCACAGGAAAACCATAGCCTTGACTAGACGGACCTTAGTCAGCAAAGTAATGTTTCTGCTTTTGAATATGCAGATCCACATTAACTCCTATCAAATGCCATCTCTTCTTGAATCTATTTTGTTCTTAGTATGCCAAAGGAAAAAATCAACCACATCACACCCTTATTTGAAATATATCAAAGGTCATCAAGATCTGGCCCCTGCCTCATTCCCCAAGCGTCATCTTTCAACAGAATCTGATGTTTCTAACCTTAATACTCACCTTATACCCTGTGACCAATGCAGTTTCTCCGTAAATTGATGCTTCTTTCCGTGTGGAGGGAACTATTAGGAGAGCAGTTGTATCCTTTCCTCCCCAGGAAAAATGAATTGAGTCTTCTAATTGGAGAGGTTAGAAGGGAAAATTGGCCATATTAAGCAGTTCAGAGCTTCTTTGCTTCCTCGTAAGACTGAGGGATCTGCAATGAGCTTTGCTCTTCTGTGCCAAAAATGCTCCTGTGACTAGAGGGATCAGTCTTTCCAATCCTGGGAATAGGATGAGAGGTTTTCTATGGATACCAATTTCTGATTGTCAATATCAGCTTTATCAGTTTAGCCTTTCTTAAGTGTTATACTGGTCCCTGTCTAGTGACCCTTTTATGATTATTTCTTTTTTATATACCGTTCTTTTTTAAGATTTTTAATTGGAGGATAGTTGTTTTACAACACTGTGTTGGTTTCTGCCGTATATCAGCAAGATACAATTATTTTTAATTTGGTTGAGAGTTCAGCAGGGAGACATGGAGACTACAGCATACACTCTCAAAGACCACAACACTTAACAAAGTCTTCAGTATTATCAGCCCATCCACTAGGTTCCTAATACAGGTTGGTTAAACTCAAAGGAAATGAAGTCTAATATAGGTATGAGTCAAGGTCATGCTTTGGTAACTAATTTGTTAATTTACCATGAAATTCACACACTTGTTTATTTCTTGCATACCATACATCCAGTAGCGCTTGGTGGGGGAGACTCTGTTCCCCAGACACTCTCAAGAGTCTGATCTCATGGAGTCACCACCGTGTTATGATGATACTGTCTTAGCTGGGTGACTTCAGGAGAAAAGGAGACTTTGGGAGCTTATGCCATCCTTTACTGCTACCAACTGAAAATGACATTTTCATTCACAACCATTTGAACCAAACCAGTAATATGGCTCTCTTTTAGCTATAAGGAAGCCTGGGCAATGTCACAGAGCACAAGGGCTACTCAGTAAGCCCTTCTGCCTCTGCCTCAGGGCCCTTGAACATCATAACACACAATATTTGGAGACATGGAACTCTTTTTCTCTTTGTGATGAGGGATACATGGGCTAGCTTGATTCTGGTCATCACTTCAAAATATATATGTATGTCACATCATCACACTGTACACTTAAAAAATCACATGTACAACTTAAATGTATATAATTTTTATGTGTCAATCATATCTCAAATTTGGAAATAGAAAAATGATAAAAAAAAATAGTAAGGTTAATTACCCAAAAATAAAATTTTTTTTCAATGAAAATAGCAGTTAACTAAAAACAATGATGAGGCTAAAAAAAAAAATTCTAGTTCTGGTGTTAGGCAAGACACTTACCAGTGTGTGTGTTTAGCTGCCCAGTCATGTCTCTTTGCCACTCCGTGGACTGTAGCCCACCAGGCTCCTCTGTCCATGGGATTTCCCAGGCAAGAATACTGGAGTGGGTTGCTATTTCCTTCTCCAGGGGATCTTCCCGACCCAAGGATGGAACCCATGTCTCCTGCATTGCAGGCAGGTAAGTCTCTGCAAGGTAAGTCTCTCATCAGAAGAAAAAGTAACACTCCCGGGAGGTAAAGCTTCTTTCCTAGTGCAAGTGTAAACTCAGGCTCATTGCTCATTCAGGGAGGGAGACGTGGAACTCTGGACTGGAACTCATGGCAGACAGAGTGCACGCTGCTACAAGTGAGGCAGGTGGGAGAGGAGATTAGACTTAATGTGCAGCGGAAAGGCGAGAGGAACCAGAGGCACCGCGACCTGGTTCTCAAACTGAACACTCAGTTTCATTATTTATCCAGTGAAGAAAGTACTTTCTGCTTCATAGGATGTTGTGAAGATGAAGTCAGAGAAAATAGAGAGAGCGCCAAGCACAGTACCTGGCTTTTGTTTAGTGTTCAAGAAATACCACTTTCCGGCACCAAGCTGACTTCAAGATCATACAACCCCTTTGATTTCCACCATATACAACACTTATCTAAAGATACGGGAGTTTTCCTCAGAACAAAGGAAGCTCTGTTTTCAAGGGCTTACAAAGACTCTCATATTACGCGAGACCATCTTATGACTGCATTTGGAACAAAGCAGAACTCTTTGTCAAGATACATTAGCCTGAAATGGACTCAATTAACACTGATTTTCAAAGTGATGGAGGTCACCTGAGAGCATTACATTTTTGAAAGGAGGAAAAGGAATTTGACTCAGATTTAGTCATTCTTTCTGGGGGTGGGGGGTGATTTTCCAGATTGTAGCACAGGTTATCATTTTAAACAAACCATTTGAAAGTGACTTTAAAAGCAAATTTAAATGAAAAGAAAATAAAAACCAGTACATGCTGTAACATGGATGAACTTCGAGAACATAACAGAAGTCAAAGAAGCTAATTGCAGAAACATACTGAATAATTATATTTATACAAAGTATCCAGAATCAGTCCTGAATATTCACTGGAAGGACTGGTGCTGAAGCTCCAATACTTTGGCCACCTGATGTGAAGAACTGACTTATTGGAAAAGACCCTGATGCTGGGAAAGATTGAAGGCAGGAGGAGAAGGGGACGGCAGAGGATGAGATGGTTGGATGGCATCACCAGCTCGATGGACCTGAGTCTGAGCAAGCTCTGGGAGCTGGTGATGGACAGGGAAGTCTATTGTGCTGCAGTCCATGGGGTTGTAAAGAGTCGGACATGACTGAGTGACTGAACTGAACTGATCCAGGATAAAGTCCATGGAGAAAGAAAATAGATTGGTGCTTCCCTGGGCTGTGGAGGTGAGGTTGGGAAGAATTGTGTAGTGATTCCTTTTGCATGAAAAAAGAGAATTGGGCCATAAAAGAAGGCTGAGCACTGAAGTACTGATGCTTTCGAATTGTGGTGTTGGAGAGTCCCTTGGTGCAAAGAGATCAAACCAGCCAATCCTAAAAGAAATCAATCCTGAATATTCACTTGAAGGACTGATGCTGAAGTTGAAGCTCCAATATTTGGCCACCTGATGCAAAGAGCCAACTCACTGCAAAGGACCCCAATGCTTGAAAGATTGAGGGCAGGAGGAAAAGGGGGCAACAGAGGATGAGGTGGTTGGAGAGAATCACTGACTCAATGCACATGAGTTTGAGCAAACTCTGGAAGATAGTGGAGGACAGGAAAGCCTGGTGTTCCACAGTTCATAGGATCACAAAAAGTCAGACACAGCTTAGAAACTGAACAATGGTTTCACAACTCTTCTAATATACTCAGACCACTGAATTGTGCACTTTAAATGGGTGAATTGTATGGTTTGTGAATTATGACTCCATTAAAGTTATTATAAAAACAACCTAGTAAGTGGTTACCCCATAAATATTACACATGAAGAATGAGAGAAACCCAGTGCAAACTGATACTAATTGCTTGGAATAAAATTTACAGTAACAGCATCATGGATCCAAAAAGCTTTGAGTCCCAAATAACTTGGGTGGGAATGGAATTGATGTGCTCTGCAAATCCCTCTTAGAGAACTCACAAAGTGGGTCTAGAGATGGCCAAGAAGTTATAGCACAGATGCATATGGAGAACTGAATAAAAATGCTTCATGAAAGATGAGAGGAGAGAAAAATGTTTAACTAATGTATCATTTTATATACTGTTGTTCATATCATGCTATATTATTTATATATTCATGTGCTTTATAAATAAATACAGTAACTAAATGAAAAATGGCGTAAGTAGACACTTGCCCATGTCATCAATATCCCTAACATTTATTTAATCCAATTGGCCACACAGTTGAAGGGAATCTTTATATTAGAAAAACAGTTTCAACTGAGAATATTATCATTTAGTACCAGGACTTGGCATAGAACAAGAGATTTACCTGTAGAGGAATTGGAGAATCCTCCCTGTCTTATTGGCCACTCCATTCTACACATCGTGAGATGTAGGCTATGTCCAGGTTCAAAACTAATTAGAGAAAACATTTCTTGAAAGCATAGACTGCCTCGACTTAGTCTAGACTGCCTAGACTAAGCTCAGTTCAGTTCAGTTCAGTCGCTCAGTCATGTCCGACTCTTTCTGACCCAATGGATCACAGCATGTCAGGCCTCCCTGTCCATCACCAACTCCCAGAGTTCACTCAAACTCATGTCCATTGAGTCAGTGATGCCATCCAGCCATCTCAAACTCTGTCCTCCCCTTTTCCTCCTGCCCCTAATCCCTCCCAGCATCAGGATCTTTTCCAATGAGTCAGCTCTTCACATGAGGTCGCCAAAGTACTGGAGTTTCAGTTTCAGCATCAGTCCTTCCAATGAACACCCAGGGCTGATCTCCTTTAGGATGGACTGGTTGGATTTCCTTGCAGTCCAAAGGAGTCTCAAGAGTCTTCTCCAACACCACAGTTCAAAAGCATCAATTCTTTGGTGCTCAGCTTTCTTCACAGTCCAACTCTCACATCCATACATGACCACTGGAAAAACTGTACCCTTGACTAGAAGGACATTTGTTGGCAAAGTAATGTCTCTGCTTTTTAATATGCTGTCTAGGTTGGTCATAACTTTCCTTCCAAGGAGTGTCTTTTAATTTCATGGCTGCAATCACCATCTGCAGTGATTTTGGAACCCAAAAAAATAAAATCTGACACTGTTTCCACTGTTTCCCCCTCTATTTCCCATGAAGTGATGGGACCAGATGCCATGATCTTAGTTTTCTGAATGTTGAGGTTTAAGCCAACTTTTTCACTCTCCTCTTTCACTTTCATCAAGAGGCTTTTTAGTTCCTCTTCACTTTCTGCCATAAGGGTGGTGTCATCTGCATATCTGAGGTCATTCATATTTCTCCTGGCAATCTTGATTCCAGCTTGTGCTTCTTCCAGTCCAGTGTTTCTCATGATGTACTCTGCATAGAAGTTCAATAAGCAGGGTGACAATATACAGCCTTGACGTACCCCTTTTCCTATTTGGAACCAGTCTGTTGTTCCATGTCCAGTTCTAACTGTTGCTTCCTGACCTGCATACAGATTTCTCAAGAGGCAGGTCAGGTGGTCTGGTATTCCCATCTCGTTCAGAATTTTCCACAGTTTATTGTGATCCACACAGTCAAAGTCTTTGGCATAGTCAATAAAGCAGAAGTAGATATTTTTCTGGAACTCTCTTGCTTTTTCGGTGGTCCAGCAGATGTTGGCAATTTGATCTCTGGTTCCTCTGCCTTTTCTAAAACCAGCTTGTTAGGCACTATTAAAAACCAGTTGCTCAAAGAGTAATGCACCCATGAATTTTGTTTTTCAAGTATTAAAACCCCTTCACAGAAATGGTATGGACCTAACAGAAGCCGAAGATATTAAGAAGAGGTGGGAAGAATACACAGAAGAACTGTACAAAAAAGATCTCCCTGACCCAGATAATCACGATGGTGTGATCACTCACCTAGAGCCAGACATCCTGGAACGTGAAGTCAAGTGGGCCTTAGGAAGCATCACTACAAACAAAGCTATGCTAAGCTAAGTCACTTCAGTCGTTTCTGACTCTGTGCAACCCCATAGACGGCAGCCCACCAGGCTCCCCCATCCCTGGGATTCTCCAGGCAAGAACACTGGAGTGGGTTGCCAATGCCTTCTCCAATGCATGAAAGTGAAAAGTAAAAGTGAAGTCGCTCAGTCGTGTCCAACTCTTAGCGACCCCATGGACTGCAGCCTACCAGGCTCCTCCGTCCATGGGGTTTTCCAGGCACGAGTACTGGAGTAGGGTGCCATCGCCTTCTCCAACAAACAAAGCTAGCAGAGGTAATGGAATTCCAGTTCAGCTATTTCAAATCCTGAAAGATGATGCTGCGAAAGTGCTGCACTCAATATGCAAGCAAATTTGAAGAACTCATCAATGGCCACAGGACTGGATAAGGTCAGTGTTCATTCCAATCCCAAAGAAAGGCAATGCCAAAGAATGCTAAAACTACCACACAATTGTACTCATCTCACACACTAGTAAAGTAATGCTCAAAATTCTCCAAGCCAGGCTTCAGCAATACGTGAACCATGAACTTTCAGATGTTCAAGCTGGATTGAGAAAAAGCAGAGGAACCAGAGATCAAATTGCCAACATCTATTAGATCATCGAAAAAGCAAGAGAGTTCCAGAAAAACATCCACTTCTGCTTTATTGACTACGACAAACCTTTTGATTGTGTGGATCACAACAAAGAGTGGAAAATTCTGAAAGAGATGGGAATGCCAGACCACCTGACCTGCCTCTTGAGAAATCTGTATGCAGGTCAGGGAAAAACAGTTAGAGCTGGACAGGGAACAACAGACTGGTTACAAATCAGAAAAGGAGCACGTAAAGTACATTGTCACCCTGCTTATTTAACTTCTATGCAGAGTACATCATGAGAAATGCCAGGCTGAATGAAGCACAAGCTGGAGTCAAGATTCCTGGGAGAAATATCAATAACCTCAGATATACAGATGGCACCACCCTTATGGCAGAAAGTGAAGAAGAACTAAAGAGCCTCTTGATGAAAATGAAAAAGGAGAGTGAAAAAGTTGGCTTAAAACTCAATATTCAGAAAACTAAGATCATGGAATCTGGTCCCATCACTTCATGGCAAATAGATGGGGAAACAATGGGAACAGTGACAAACCTCATTTTTTGGGGCTCCGAAATCACTGCAGATGGTGATTGCAGCCTTGACAGTAAAAGACACTTACTCCTTGGAAGAAAAGTTATAACCAACCTAGACAGCATATTAAAAACCAAAGCATTGCTTTACCAACAAATGTCTGTCTAGTCAAGGTTATGGTTTTTCCAGTAGTCATGTGTGGATGTGAGAGTTGGACTATAAAGAAAGCTGAGCGCTGAAGAATTGATGCTTTTGAACTGTGGTGTTGAAGACTCTTGAAAGTCCCTTGGACTGGAGGGAGATCTAACCAGTCCATCCTAAAGGAAATCAGTCCTGAATAATCATTGGAAGAACTGAGGCTGAAGCTGAAACTCCAATACTTTGGCCATGTGATGTGAATAACTGACTCATTACAAAAGACCCTGATGCTGGGAAAGATTGAACGTGGGAGGAGAAGGGGATGGCAGAGGATGAAATAGTTGGATGGCATCACTGACTCAATGGACATGGGTTTGGGTGGACTCCAGGAGTTGGTGATGGACAGGGAGGCCTGTCATGCTGCAGTCCATGGGGTCACAAAGAGTCAGACATGACAGAGTGATTGAACTGAACTGATGCTAGAACTGTTCAAATGAAGACAGCATGACCAAACATCTGCTGGTAATTCTGTAATCCTTTGTTTTTAAACTGCAGTTGCAACATATTAGTGAGACATGAAATCCATTTAGTGGTTACCCAGCCAGTATTAACATTTATTGTGTCTTATATGTTTTATATCATGTATGATTAGAATACAATAGAAGAAATTAGAATAAGGTTGAATCGATTGGTATACGTGGGAAGGGGTAAGTATTGTTTCCTGGAAAGTTTTTTCAGTAATGTATGTATGCACGTGTATATGAGCATCCCTGGTTGCCATGCAAAATTTATTTCTTTTATCATTTGCAGTTTAAGAATCTTTGAAACACAGTGGTAGAAGGAATTCCCACAGTAGGTAGGAGTTTGAATGAGATAACCCCTAAGTTCTTGGTAATGATCAAATTCTTGGGCAATAATTCTGGAATTCTCAGCACCAAAGAAGAAAAAACTGTAAGGTTCTTCTGAGACCGAGGAGATGGTGTGTCATCCCGCATTGCTCCAACACACACATGAGAAGCTAGCCACCAACCATGCAGTAATTGCAAGCACATTGCCTGGCCGTGTTCATCAGCTCCAGTGGGAAGCTGCGGGAGAAGCAAAGCCTAGCAACTCTTCCGTTATTGTTGTAACAGGAATGTATTATTTCAGTGGTTTAGTCACAAATCTAATGAATCTAAGTGGTCAGGCTGTTTAAATTTCTAGACAGAGGAGGCTTATAATCAATAAACTTCCTATTCAGAGTTCATCCTAGGGACCCTCATTTGTGTTAATAAAGTTCTCAGCAGCAGGTCCCTCACCACTGATAATATTTTCAACAACACATCAGCCAAGAATGGATCTAGAGTGTGGCGCTGCAGTTGGAGACATGAGTACAATCTGACCACAGAGCCCTGGAACACCTCTTACAAATTCCAAAACAAGCTTTTTTAAAAAGATGAATTAGAGTTTTTTTCCCCTTAAAGGATGATGAGCTGCCATTTGCCAGGTAGCTCTGTGAGCAGTATGTTATTTTAAACGTATTTAGCTTTTGGAGAGTAAAGTAACCGAAACTGAAGCAATCTGGCTAAATCATTAAGTCTGCAACTGTACAACTCTCAAAAACAATGGTCTAAATTAATTTAAAACTTAAAAACAGGTTAATATTTATTGAGCACAAAGTATGTACCAGGCATTATGAGATGTGCTATGAGTTGGATGAAAAATTTATCAGACATAAACTCCTGCTGTGTCTCAAGGATATGGAATGTAATAGTGGAAGCAGGCTGTTTCTGAATAACAAAAACAGAGGGTGGACCACCGCAAGGATTAATCTTTTCTGGATCAAAAACCTCTTTCTGATGTAATGAAAGCCATAGACACTCACACCAGGAAAATGCCCATATTCATGCCATCCATTTGTTTCCAATTTAACTCTACATGTAGATTTAGGGTTTCAAATATTTAAGGGAAGTTTTTTGGGGGGGCTCCAAAATCACTGCAGATGGTGATTGCCGCCATGAAATTAAAGGCGATTACTCCTTGGAAGAAAAGTTATGACCAACCTAGATAGCATATTCAAAAGCAGAGACATTACTCTGCTGACTAAGGTCCGTCTAGTCAAGGCTATGGTTTTTCCTGTGGTCATGTATGGATGTGAGAGTTGGACTGTGAAGAAGGCTGAGCACCGAAGAACTGATGCTTTTGAACTGTGGTGTTGGAGAAAACTCTTGAGAGTCCCATGGACTGCAAGGAGATCCAACCAGTCCATTCTGAAGGAGACCAGTCCTGGGATTTCTTTGGAGAGAATGATGCTGAAGCTGAAACTCCAGTACTTTGGCCACCTCATGCGAAGAGTTGACTCATTGGAAAAGACTCTGATGCTGGGAGGGATTAGGGGCAGGAGGAGAAGGGGACGACCGAGGATGAGATGGCTGGATGGCATCACGGACTCGATGGACGTGAGTCTGAGTGAACTCCGGGAGATGGTGATGGACAGGGAGGCCTGGCGTGCTGCGATTCATGGGGTCGCAAAGAGTCAGACATGACTGAGCGACTGAACTGAACTGAACAAAAGTTTTATGGAAGAGTGGAAAATACATTCACAACAGAAGCTCTCTCATCTAACCTCCTCTTCACCAATTCACCGGCTTAAATACTGCTCTTCATTTCCTTTTTAAAAGGTCCAACTGAGGCTGAGCTGTCTATATTCCCTGTATTCCCTGTCTACATATGGACAGCTCTCTACATGTATTTTTGTTCCCATCACTTAGGGTCTTACTGACCAAGGATCCGAGGTGTTTGCTCCTGTCTTAGCTCTGGCTGTCATACAAAATACGGTAGACTGAGTGGCTTAAAGAACAGAAATGTATTTTCTCAAAGTTCTGGAGATTAGAAGTTACAAGATCCAGGCAATTCAGGTCCCTTTTTCTGGCTTGTAGGCAGCCACCATCTTGCTGTGTACTCTGACTTCCTTTTTGTAGACAAGTGGGGACAGAGAGGGAGAGAGGATGGGAGAGTGAGCAAGCAAGCGCTCATCTCTCGGTGTCTCTTCTTATGAGGACAGTAACACCACCAGATCATGTCCCCACGCTTATGATCTCATGCATGCGTGCTAAGTCACTTCAGTCCTGTCCAGCTCTTTGCGACCCTGTGGACTGTACCCCTCCAAGCTCCTCTGTCCCTGGGATTCTCTAGGCAAGAATACTGGAGTGGGTTTTCATGCCCTTCTCCAGGGGATCTTCTGGACCCAGGGATTGAACCCTCATCTCTTATGTCCACCTGCATTGGCAGGTGGAGTCTTTACCACTAGCACCATCTGGAAAGCCATTTAACCTTAATTACTTTTTTTTGCCTTTTATTTTTTAATTTTTTAATATAAATTTATTTTAATTGGAGGTTAATTACATTAAAATATTGTATTGGTTTTGCCACACATCAACATGAATACACCACAGGTATACAACGTGTTCCTCATCCTGACCCCCTTCCCTCCTCCCTCCCCGTACCATCCCTCTGGGTTGTCTTAGTGCATCAGCCCCAAGCATCCAGTATCATGCATCAAACCAAAACTTTTTTTTTTTTAATTTTTATTTAAACTTTAGTTTACTTTACAATACTGTATTGGTTTTGCCAAACATTGACATGAATTCACCATGAGTGTACATGCATTCCCAAACATGAATCCCCTCCCACCTCCCACCCCATACCATCTCTCTGGCTCCTCTCCTTGCACCAGTCCCAAGCATCCTGCATCCTGCATCGGACATAGACTGGCGATTCGTTTCTTACATGATAGTATACATGTTTCAATGCCATTCTCCCATCTCATCCCACCCTCTCCCTCTCTCTCTCCCCCAGAGTCCAACAGTTCACTCTATAGATCTGAGTCTCTTTTATTGTCTCGAATACAGGGTCATCATCCCCATCTTTCTAAATTCCATATATATGCGTTAGTATACTGTATTGGTTGAGCTTTAAGCCAACTTTTTCACTCTCCTGTTTCACTTTCATCAAGAGGCTTTTTAGCTCCTCTTCACTTTCTACCATAAGGATGGTGTCATCTGCATATCTGAGGTTATTGATATTTCTCCCAGCAATCTTGATTCCAGCTTGTGCTTCTTCCAGTCCAGCGTTTCTCATGATGCACTCTGCATAGAAGTTAAATAAGCAGGGTGACAATATACAGCCTTGACGTACTCCTTTTCCTATTTGGAACCAGTCTGTTGTTCCATGTCCAGTTCTAACTGTTGCTTCCTGACCTGCATACAGATTTCTCAAGAGGCAGGTCAGGTGGTCTTGTATTTCCATCTCTTACAGAATTTTCCACAGTTTATTGTGATCTGCACAGTCAAAGGCTTTGGGGCATAGTCAATAAAGCAGAAGTAGATGTTTTTCTGGAACTCTCTTGCTTTTTCAGTGATCCAGCAGATGTTGGCAATTTGATCTCTGGTTCCTCTGCCTTTTCGAAAACCAGCTTGAACATCTGGGAGTTCAGGGTTCATGTATTGCTGAAGTCTGGCTTGGAGAATTTCGAGCATTACTTTACTAGCATGTGAGATGAGTGCAATTGGATTTCCCTACTTTCTTCAATTTAAGTCTGAATTTGGCAATAAGGAATTTATGACCTGAGACACAGTCAGCTCCTGGTCTTATTTTTGCTGACTGAATAGAGCTTCTCCATTTTTGGCTGCAAAGAATATAATCAATCTGATTTCGGTGTTGACCATCTGGTGATGTCCATGTGTATAGTCTTCTCTTGTGTTGTTGGAAGAGGATGTTTACTATGACTAGTGCGTTCTCTTGGCAAAACGTTATTGGCCTTTGCCCTGCTTCATTCTGTACTCCAAGGCCAAATTTGCCTGTTACTCCAGGTGTTTCTTGACTTCCTACTTTTGCATTCCAGTCCTCTATAATGAAAAGGACATTTTTGGGGGGTGTTAATTCTAAAAGGTCTTGTAGGTCTTCCTAGAACCGTTCAACTTCAACTTCTTCAGCATTACTGGTTGGGGTATAGGCTTGGATCACCGTGATATTGAATGGTTTGCCTTGGAAAAGAACAGAGATCATTCTGTCGTTTTTGAGATTGCATCCAAGTACTGCATTTTGGGCTCTTTTGTTGACTGTGATGGCTACTCCATTTCTTCTAAGGGATTCCTGCCCACAGTGGTAGATATAATGGTCATCTGAGTTACATTCACCCATTCCAGTCCATTTTAGTTCACTGATTCCTAGAATGTCGACATTCACTCTTGCCATCTCCTGTTTGACTACTTCCAATTTGCCTTGATTCATGGACCTAATATTCCAGGTTCCTATGCAATATTGCTCTTTACAGCATTGGACCTTGCTTCTATCACCAGTCCCATCCACAACTGGGTATTGTTTTTGCTTTGGTTACATCCCTTCATTCTTTCTGGAGTTATTTCTCCACTGATCTCCAGTAGCATATTGGGCACTTACCTACCTGGGGAGTTCCTCTTTCAGTATCCTATCATTTTGCCTTCTCATACTGCTCATGGGGTTCTCAAGGCAAGAATACTGAAGTGGTTTTCCATTCCCTTCTCCAGTGGACCAACGTTTTTGGCTTTAAAGATGGAAGAGAGGGGTCATAAGGCAAGGCATGTTGACAGTCAGGGAACATACTCTCCCCTAGACCTTCCAGGAAGTATCACAGCTCTATTCAATTTTACCCCAATGAGACATATTTCATCCCAAAGTGCTGGACTTCTAATCAGAATTGGAAGACAATAAATGTGTGTTGTTTCTAGCCACTAATTTTGTTGTAATCTGTTATAGGAACAGTAAAAAATATAGAGAACAGGAAAATAGAAGCCCCATATAAGAAATGGGGTAATTCGTTAGAAAGACTTGTTAGCAAGTTAAGTCAAAGTAAACATTTGTGCCATATTAAGTGTAGCACAGACCCATTTTAAAACATTAGTGGGAAAAAATGGGGCAGAAGAAAATCTGAAGATAAATGATAGCTAAGATATATATTTTAGCACTATAGAAAGATACTTCACCACAGATTTAAAAGACACTATAAATCCCAATCATAATACCATTATAAACTGATTTAAAAAAAAAACAAATAAAAAGAGAAAATATCAAAAAGGGAGATAGATCAGTTCAGTTCCATTCAGTTGCTCAGTCATGTCCAACTCTTTGCTGCTGCCGACTCTGCAACCCCATGAACCGCAGCACGCCAGGCCTCCCTGTCCATCACCAACTCCCGGAGTTCACCCAAACTCATGTCCGTCGAGTCGGTGATGCCATCCAACCATCTTATCCTCTGTCATCCCCTTCTTCTCCTGCCCCCAATCCCTCCCAGCATCAGAGTCTTTTCCAATGAGTCAACTCTTCTTATGAGGTGGCCAAAGCACTGGAGTTTCAGCTTTAGCATCATTCCTTCCAAAGAACACCCAGGACTGATCTTGCAGTCCAAGGAACTCTCAAGAGTCTTCTCCCACACCACAGTTCAAAAGCATCAATTCTTTGGTGCTCAGCTTTCTTCACAGTTCAACTCTCATATCCATACATGACAACTGGAAAAACCATAGCCTTGACTAGATGGAGATGGATATAAAATAAAATTGTCTTCACCTGACCCTCACCAGAATAATAGAAGCTAAAAAATAAAAATAAAAACAGTATGATGTCTTCAAAGTGGCAGATAAAATTACTGTCAACCCAAAATCTTCTACCCAGGGAATATACCCTTCAAAAAAAAAATAAAAAGATTAAAATGAAGACCAGTTCAGTTCAGTTCAGTCACTCAGTCATGTCTGACTCTTTGCGACCCCATGATTCACAGCACTCCAGGCCTCCCTGTCCATCACATCTCCTGGCGTTCACTCACACTCACATCCATAGAGTTGGTGATGCCGTCCAGCTATTTCATCCTCTGTCGTCCCCTTTTCCTCCTGCCCCCAATCCTTCCCAGCATCAGAGTCTTTTCCAATGAGTCAACTCCTCGCATGAGGTGGCCAAAATTTCAGCTTTAGCATCATTCCTTCCAAAGAAATCCCAGGATCGATCTCCTTCAGAATGGACTGGTTGGATCTCCTTGCAGTCTAAGGGACTCTCAAGAGTCTTCTCCAACACCACAGTTCAAAAGCATCAGTTCTTCGGCGCTCAGCTACTTTTAGGCAAAAATAGAATTTGTCATCAACAGACTAAAAGAAATATCAAAATGAAGGAAAATGGTCACAAATAGAAGCTATATGGAAGAGAAAATAATTATGTGTAACTCTAAGTGAATAAATGGATAAATAAATATAAAATTGCTTATGGGGTTTGTTCTATAACAGGTTTGTCAGGTATAGGTAGAATAGGTAAGTGCAGTTAAAGAGTTTTATCATCCTTATATGGACTGGAACACAATAAAGACAATTATTTATATCAGATTTTTTAAGTCATAAAAACATATGAAGCTCAGAGTAACCAATAAAAGAAAATGTCAGTAGTTTATTACTTCTTTAGTAAAGCTCATTAGATGCAATTTATATAACAATTCTGCATAATGTAAAAAGTTACAATACAATAAGAAAATTATGCATGCGTGCTCAGTTGTGTTGGACTCTTTGGGACCCCATGGACTGTAGCCTGCCAGGCTCCTCTGTCCTTGGAATTCTCAGGCAAGAATACTGGAGTGGATAGCCATTTCCTTCTCCAGGGGATCTTCCCAACTCAGGGGTTGAAACCGTGTCTCCCATGTCTCCTTGCATTGGCAGGCGAATGGCTTCTTTACCACTGAGCCACCCGGGAAGCCCAAGTAAATTATAGTAACATGCTAATAGGGGAGGGGACTGCAATAATGTTTTAAAGAAAGTAGCAAAGAAGAGAAAAAGGTGGGGCAAGTATTTAAATGGAATTGACTCCAAGGAGGCAAGAGGGAGCATTTTGGACTGAAGGAAAAGTTCTCTATACTGATCGCAGTAGTGCATACATAGCTATATGCATTTTTTTCTGAATTAATTAAATTGTATACTTATAAAAGTTGGGAGAAGGGATGACAGAGGACAAGATGGTTGGATGGCATCACCGACTCAATGGACACCAGTTGGAGGTGGTGAAGGACAGGGAAGCTTGGCGTGCTGCAGCCTGGGGTTGCAGTTAGACAGGACTGAACGACTGAACAACAGCAATAATACTTATAAAAGGTGAGTTAACTATATGAAATTATACCTCAACAAGTTGTATTTTAAAAGAAACTGGTGTGACCCAGTGAAAAGTTGCTGTTGCGAGCCGTGTGCTATGCCGGGATTCATGACCTCTGGAGGAGAGATTTCAATCTGGGGCCAGAGATGAGGCTTGACTACTCAAAGCTTTTTGTGTAACAAAGTTTTATTAAAGTATAATAGAGATAGGGAGAGCTTCTGCCATAGACATAAGAAGGGGACAGAACATGCTCCCCTGCTAGTTTTTAGCAAGGCGTTTCATGTCTGTTAGAGAGCTGGTAATCAGATAAGAGACTTCTCAAGGCTGAGGGAGTTTCACCTGGCTTCTCTTCCACCATATGTATTTTTGAGATAGAATGGCATGAGGTGTGTCTTCATTGGCCATAAATTAATTGACATGAATACTGGGTTGTTGAGTCATTACCAGCCCAAGGTTTGAGAAAAGAAAAAAGTTAGTCTTGGGCAGAACCATTATGAAGAAAGGCAGATTCCAAAGCAAATATGTAGTTTCACTAACATTGCTTAAGAAAAAATATTTCCATAAGAAATATGCATTGGTTAGCTCAAGGTTTGAGAAAAGCTCAGGCTGAACCAGGTATCATCAACACAGAATTAAAAGAAGCCTCTTTTAATTTTGTGTAGAGAAGGGAAAAAAAGTCAGCCACTTGCAGTCTATTTCCTCCTGCTGCTTGGGGACCTCTGGTCTTCCTTCCCCTGAACCCGCTCACCAATAGACCTTAAAACAAGAAAATTATTAATTGGAATAGGGTCATTTTATGAAATAAACGTTTTATTTACCAGGAAGACGTAGTATTTATAAACAAACATGAAATAAATGATCTCAAGACATCTAGAGAAGTAACAATAAACAGATCTAAACAGAAAAATAAGCAAATCCAAAATCAAACAGCTGGATTGTTTTCTTTTATTTAAGATTTTTTTGATGTGACCATTTTTAAAGTCTTTATTGAGTTTGTTACAATACTGCTTCTGTATTGTGTTTTGATATTTTGGCCATGAGACAGGTGAAATCCTAGCTCCCTGACCAGGGATTGAACCTGCACCCCCTGTATTGGAAGGCAAAGTCTTAACAACTGCACCATCAGGGAAGTTTCAAAATGGTGGATATTAATGAGCTTTCTCAGTAATTGATAGAACAAAGAGACAAAGCAGTACAAATATAAAAGATTTGACAACATGATAACCACAACCCACCTAATTTACTTACGAAGAATGATACAAACAATAGCTGCATACTACACATGCTGTCATGCATATATGTGAAGTACTTGTCAACATTTTTAAATAAAGCACACCTAAAATTTTTTCGAGATTAAAATCATAAATAGTATAGTCTGCCTATAGTAGAAATGAGCTGGAAATTAATAACAAAAGGATAACTAGAAAATAATCTTATATTTGAAGATAAGAAATATTTTGAATTAACTCCCAAGTCAAACAAGAAATCACATGAAAATTTTTTTAAACCTTGAAATTAATAAAACATATCAAAATTTCTAGAATGTAGATAGGTTATGTTTAGAGGGTAATTTATAGTCTATCAGAAAAAGATAATACATTAAAAATCAATGATTTAAGCATCAATCTCAAGAAGTTTGAAAAAAACAAAAAGAAACAGTAAATTAAATCCTAAGAAGGAAATAACAGAGCAGAAACCAATGAAATAGAAAACAGGCACACAGCAGAATCAACAGTGTCCAGGGTTTGTTATTTGAAAAGACTAAGACAACTGATCGGAGAAGGCAATGGCATCCCACTCCAGTACTCTTGCCTGGAAAATCCCATGGACAGAGGAGCATGGTAGGCTGCAGTCCATGGGGTTGCTAAGAGTCGGACACGACTGAGCGACTTCACTTTCACTTTTCACTTTCATGCATTGGAGAAGGAAATGGCAACCCACTCCAGTGTTCTTGCCTGGAGAATCCCAGGGACGGGGGAGCCTGGTGGGCTGCTGTTTATGGTGTTGCACAGAGTCAGACATGACTGAAGCGACTTAGCAGCAGCAGCAGCAAGACGACAGATAAACTCCTGGCAAGAAAGAACAAAAAGACAAGGTTGAAAAACCAACATCATAAATGAGAAGGATGCTAAAAGCAGAAAATTCTAGAAAAGAAAAACAGATCAATGGTTTCCTGGGGTTAAAGATGTGGGACATTACTGGCTAGCCAGGGAGACAGGAAAGGTTCTCTGTCTTCTTTGGTGTAATACCCCTGGGTACACACATTTGTCTGTGTTCACCAAACTGTACACTTAGAAGTTATTCATTGTATATGAACTTATATATTTTATATAAACACATACTTTTATATATGTTATGCAAATAACATGTATATATGCTATTGTCTATTAATTATATCTCAAAAAAATTTAAGAAAAAAGTAGCAATGATTAGAAAGCGAGAGAAAAACCACCACTATTCAAAGATATGTAAAGAAGCCAAAGGAAATACCTGTAAGATATGGAAATTAATAAGTTAATACCAAAAGGTTGCTGAATATGTGGTCAGTATCACAAAAATCAATTGACTCTTTGCGAGCCCATGGACTGCAGCATGCCAGGCTTCCCTGTCCATCACCAACTCCTGGAGCTTGCTCAAACTCATGTCCATCGCATCAATGCCTTCTCCTCCTGCCTTCAATTTTTCCTAGTGTCAGAATCTTCTCCAATGAGTTGGCTCTTCACATCAGGTGCATGAAGTATTGGAACTTCAGCATCAGTCCTTCCAATGAATATTCAGGACTGATTTCCTTTAGGATGGATTGGTTGGATCTCCTTGCAGTCCAAGGGATGCTCAAGAGTCTTCTCCAAACCACAGTTCAAAAGCATCAATTCTTTGGCACTCAGCTTTCTTTATAGTCCAACTCTCACATCCATACATGACTACTGGAAAAACCATAATTTTGACTAGACAGACCTTTGTTGGCAAAGTAATGTCTCTGATTTTTAATACACTGTCTAGGTTGGTCATAGCTTTTCTTCCAAGGAGCAAGCATCTTTTAATATCATGGCTGCAGTCACCATCTGCAGTGATTTTGGAGCTCAAGAAAATAAAGTCTGTCACTGTTTCCATTGTTTCTCCATCTATTTGCCACAGAGTGATGGGACTGGATGCCATGATCTTAGTTTTTTGAATGTTGAGTTTTAAACCAGCTTTTTCATTCTCCTCTTTCACTTTCATCAAGAAGCTCTTTAGTTCCTCTTCACTTTCTGCCATAAGGGTGGTGTTATCTGCATATCTGAGGTTATTGGTATTTGTCCTGGCAATCTTGATTCCAGCTTGTGCTTCATCTAGCCTGGCATTTCTATGAACAACAGATAGAAAATGATATCCAAGAAATAGTATCACTTACAATAGCATTATTAGTATATATACTCCATGGCTTAACTGTCAACAGAATTTGCATAGTCATTGCAAAATATCCATTGAATATTGATAACCATTTCTAAGCCAATTAGGACAGAATTATAATGATGGGATCTGCATATCTGAGGTTATTGAGATTTCTCCCTGCAATCTTGATTCCAGCTTGTGCTTCTTCCAGCCCAGCATTTCTCATGATGTACTCTGCATAGAAGTTAAATAAGCAGGGGGACAATATACAGCCTTGACGTACTCCTTTTCCTATTTGGAAACAGTCTGTTGTTCCATGTCCAGTTCTAACTGTTGCTTCCTGACCTGCATATAGGTTTCTAAGGAGACAGATCAGGTGGTCTGGTATTTCCATCTCTTTCAGAATAGTTTATTGTGATCCACACAGTCAAAGGCTTTGGCATAGTCAATCAAGCAGAAATAGATGTTTTTCTGGAACTCTCTTGCTTTTTTGATGATCCAGCAGATGTTGGCAATTTGATCTCTGGTTCCACTGCCTTTTCTAAAACCAGCTTGAACATCTGGGAGTTCACGGTTCATGTATTGCTGAAGCCTGGCTTAGAGAATTTTGAGCATTACTTTACTAGTGTGTGAGATGAGTGCAATTGTGCGGTAGTTTGAGCATTCTTTCACATTGCCTTTCTTTGGTATTGGAATGAAAACTGACCTTTTCCCATCCTGTGACCACTGCTGAGTTTTCCAAATTTGCTGGCATACTGAGTGCATCATTTTCACAGCATCATCTTTCAGGATTTGAAATAGCTCAACTGGAATTCCATCACCTCCACTAGCTTTGTTC
>SJYQ01000783.1:797907-845450 GCA_006410935.1 Redunca redunca | reverse complement strand
TCATGTATGGATGTGAGAGTTGGACTGTGAAGAAAGTTGAGCACCAAAGAATGGATGCTTTTGAACTGTGTTGTTGGAGAAGACTCTTGAGAGTCCCTTGGACTGCAAGGAGATCCAACCAGTCCATTCTGAAGGAGGTCAGCCCTGGGATTTCTTTGGAAGGAATGATGCTGAAGCTGAAACTCCAGTACTTTGGCCACCTCATGCGAGGAGTTGACTCATTGGAAAAGACTCTGATGCTGGGAAGGATTAGGGACAGGAGGAGAAGGGGACGACCGAGGATGAGATGACTGGATGGCATCACTGACTCAATGGATGTGAGTCTGAGTGAACTCCAGGAGTTGGTGATGGACAGGGAGGTCTGGTGTGCTGCGATTCATGGGGTCGCAAAGAGTCAGACATGACTGAATGACTGAACTGAACTGAACTGATAATGATGGAAAAGTAAAAACGTAGCAGAGGCAAGAGTTGGGAAGAGAGTTAAACACCCAAATCCAGTGTTTGGAAGTAAGAGGGTTAAGATTGAAAAAGATCAACCATTGGCAATGTAAATAGTTTATTTAGAGATGTAGAGGTAGAAACATGTTTTGACAAAAACATATTTTTGTCAAATTTTACATATTTGCATAGTTTTGACATGTTTTGCATAGTTTTGACTAATATACTACTACTACTACTAAGTCCCTTCAGTCGTGTCCGACTCTGTGCAACCCCATAGACGGCAGCCCACCAGGCTCCCCCGTCCCTGGGATTCTCCAGGCAAGAACACTGGAGTGGGCTGCCATGCCCTCCTCCAGGGGATCTTCCCAACCCAGGGATGGAACCTGCATCTCTTACGTCTGCCTGCACTGCCAGGTGGATTTTTATCACTGATGCCACCTGGCATAATAGCACTTATTTCACAGGGTTCTCATGGAGACTGGAGTAGGTAAAAAAATAGAGTCATGGGCCACAGAATACTTAAAATGCACACTGAATGTAGCCAAAACAAAGAAAGAAAATGACTGTAGTCAACTCTTTCCTCTTAGAGGCAGATAGGAGACACAGAAGAGCTACTTACTTAATTTTTAAAATTTTTAATCTTTCTTATTTTTTTAATTTTAATATTGGAGTGTAGTCCCTGGGTGGGCTACAATCCATAGGGTCACAAAGAGTCAGACAAGACTGAAGTGCCTTAACATGCTTGCATGCATAGTCGACTTACAATGTTGTATTAGCCTCAAGTGTGCAGCAAAGGAGGAACACCAATTAGATCCCGTGGCGGGAAAGATTTCTGTCCAGGAAAACGTCTCTCACAGAATCTTGGGTGGGAGGAGAGATGGCCAGAAGCAAGAGATGCAGAATTGACAGCTCTTCTTTCACCGAAGCGTTTAAATGAGTCATGGTGGCCAGTGGTCATTGTCTTCGGTTCTCCAGGATCATAAACCCCTTCTACGTGTATGGGTCCCCATGGGAGCCAGGAGCAGCCCACAGGGAGCGGGTGTCACAGCAGCCCCGTGGTGGCGGTGGCATTGCCCGCGGGCTGCCTCTCATCCAGCAGCGGCTCTACGCGATTTCACTCTGGTCTCCCAGACTCCTCACTTTTGCCTGTTCATTTCCTGGGCCCGCATCTCCAACAGCCTTGTCAGTTCTTGAGCTCTTTCATTTCCCCTCAATACACTCTTCTGCTTAATTCATCCAGAATCCATCTTTGTTACCTGCAACTAAGAATGGTGTTGGGTACATGAGTCTTCAACATGCGAAAGACGGTCTGGATTTGAACTTGGGAGCAGAGGAAGGAGTTGGAAATGAGCTGGCCATGCCATGCTTCTTACCCTTTGTGACCCCATGGACTGTAGGCTTCCAGGCTCCTCTGTCCACAGGATTCTCCAGACAAGAATACTGAAGTGGGTTGGAATGAGTTGGGTTACTCTGCAAAAGAAGATGGAGAAAATCACTTCTCAGCCTTTTGGATAAGATCAAGAAGATGGAGAAAGCTTTNAAGATGGAGAGAGCTTTTTTTTTTTTTTTTTTCCTTCTGAGAAGACAAGAAAAAAGATGAAGAAATCTTCATGAAGATTGAAGGAAAGATGAAGGAAAGAGAAAATACACAATCAGCTTGACAGAGTGCTTAAAAGACATTTAAAGAAAGGATTTTCGTGACTAGAATTCAGTTTTAAGGGATTTGCATTGTTGTTATAGAATCCCTATCACCATCAGACCAAGCAACCAATGAAGTCAGGTTTAGTCACTTAAATCTTATGTTAGTGGAAATTTTTGATGGAAATCCAGGTGACTCCACATGGAACAGAACAAAGATGGGGTTTAGCCAAGCACTGTGACAATTTATAAATCAAACTTGCATAGGTGCAATAGAAGATTTAGAGACAGTTGAAAAAGTCTTAAAGGAACCCATCTTCCTTCACCCTTAAATTCCCTTCAGAGACTGGAAAAGATGAAGAACTCTCTATAGACAGAATGGAATTCAAGTCTTTTCATTTGAATTGCCAAAGACAGCCTCAACTGACATTTGGGTTCAAAACAAGAGCTGAACCAGAAAGAATTAAATGGAATTATTCTTAAGACATGGTGTTTGAAGCATCTTCAAAAGCCTGCAAAGTGTCTTAGTCACTCAGTGTTGTCCAACTCTTTGTGACCTCATGGATGGTAGCCTGCCAAGCTCCTCTGTCCATGGGATTCTCCAGGCAAGAATACTGGAGAGGGTAGCTATTTCCTTCTGCAGGGGATCTTCCCAACCCAGGAATCGAACCCCAGTCTCTTGCATTGCAGGTAGATTCTTTACTGTCTGAGCTACTAGGGAAGCCTGAAGTTCATCTTTATTTTCTGAATTCACCAGGTGAAAGATGGGGGTGGGGAGGGCCATGTCCAGCCTCATCCAAGAGGCTCAGTGATTGGATATGAGCCTCCAGTCAGAACAGGAGCACAGGAATGACCTTAAAAAAGAAAAAAAAAAAAGGTCAGTTTTCCCAGAAAGAACTAAGGGTCAAAGCCAAGGAAGTTGAGTTCAAAAAGGAAATCCAATCTGAAGCCAAGAAGCTCAGCTATGGGGCTGTTGCCAGGAGTGAAGCAAGGGGTAGCTGGTAAACTGCAGTGCCTGAACAGGAGGATGCCCAGGCTTGTATCTGCTGCTGTCTGGGGGGTTTGGGGGCTTCCCTGGAGGATCAGCAGTAAAGAATCAGCCTGCAACGCAGGAGCCACAGTAGACATAGATTTGATCCTCGGGTCGGGAAGATCCCCTGGAGGAGAGCACAGCAACCCACTCCAGTATTCTTGCCTGGAAAATCCCATGGACAGTTCATGGAGTCACACAGAGCTGGACACGACTGAAGTGACTTAGCACGCATGCACGGGAGGTTTGCGCTAACCTGGAAGTTCAGGTTGAGGAGAATACCCATAATCTATAGTGAACTCTCGGTCACCTATTGATAAACATCGAAAGCCCCACACAGATGCTCCACTTAAGCTGACTCACAATACGTGCTTCCACTATCACTCACTATACTTCTTTCTCTTTCTGTACAACGGTTTCTCAGCTGCTATTTCTTCCTGTTCTGAAACCCATCTTTCAAATGGAGTAATTCTATTGCTTCTGGACTGCCATATCTCCATCATCTTAGCATCCATCTGCTGCGTTGCTCCAGTTGTATATTAATATGATAAATTTTCAGGAAAAGTTGTGAAAGACTTTGAAATGGGCAGAAAATATACTTGAGTCTCTAGTCTAACATACTTTTCTGGATTACCTCTGTCTTTCATTGTCTTTGAACTATCTTACCACTCTGTAAATGGTAAAAAATAATAATAATAATAATTCAGATCATTCTCATCCAGAGAAACACCAATTAATTGTGTTCGTGGTGAAATGCAATTGACTACTGCCCTTTGGGGCCTGGCCAGTACATTTATTTCGGCATTCGTGATTTCCTCATAGCAGATACCTCAGGGCGTCCCCAGTGGTGAGCAGTAAAGAACCTGCCTGCATGCAGGAGACACAAGAGATGGGAGTTTGATCCCTGGGTTGGGAAGATCCTCTAGAGTAGGAAATGGGAACCCAGCCCAGCATTCTTGCCTGGGAAATCCCATGGACAGGGGAGCTTGGCAGTCTATAGTCCACGGGGTCGCAAAGAGGCAGACACCACTGAGCACACAGACAGGCACATGCAGACACTTCAAGGTGTTTGTTGACTGAATACATGACATCTAAGCCTCATATATAAACCGTAAGAACCCACCAACTAAAGTCTGTGATTCTTGGCCATCTCTTGGGGGATCGATCAGGATGGTGGAGTAGGAGGACATGGAGTTCACCTCCCCACTAGGAACACATCAAAAGTATATCTGCCTGAGAACAAGCCTCACTGAAAACTCACTCAGAAATGGCAGAAAGACTCCAGAACAACCCAAGCTGTAAGAAAGCGCCACAGTGATTGGCAGGAAGGAAAGACAAGTGATCAGGTCAGCACGTGTGCCTCTAGGAAGGGATTCGGAGGAAAAGGGAGGATAGGTGGGCTCCGCCTGGGGAGTGAGCTGTGACAGACGCAGAGTGGGTGCCCAGTCCTGGTCTGCTACAAGGAGAACGACAAGCCTGCTCGGCCCTCTGGGGGTCCCCTGGGACTTCCAGGAGGGCTGTGGGAAGCCTGGACTCCGCTCACGAGGGGCACGTACGCCGGCTTGCCCCCTGCCGGGGTAGAGAGGCGCTGTTAGAGGTCTGCAGTAGAGGTTGCCAGGTTTCCGGTGGTGCCGGGGGGCTCGCTGCAGCCCACATCACTGAGCCACGCTGGAGGTGGGGCAGCCACAACGCAGCCGCGGACACAGGGCAGTCTGGGTGGGGATGTTGCGGCCACTGTTGGCACTGATTCAAGCAGCCCCTCAGAAGCCCCCCAGAACTGTGGCCGCGACCGTTCCGCCACCAGTCACACCTGGGAAATCCACGCCAGGTGTGGCTCCCAGCCAGGGAAGGGTGGTGGGGCTGGGGCAGTGATGAAGGAAAAAGACGACTTCCGTGTGATGCTCACTCTGAGGAGAATGAGAGAAAAAAAACTGCAGGTGCTGTGCAGACAGCGCATTGAGGGCAGCCCCGAACTCTGCCTGCAGCCAGCCTTGTGGCGGTATATAATCCAAGCTAGCACAAGGCCAACAGAAGGTTTAGAGGAGAAGCCTTAAAGTACCTCATCCCAGCATCCCCCTCTCCAGCCCCAACCCCTACCAAGGCACCCACTGTCAGTACACCCTGAGAAAGGATGCGACTTCTCCAAGTCCAGTCCAGTCCTCTCATTAGGGACGCTAGGCGCATGCAGTCGGTATAAGGACACTTCCACCTGAGAACACCCTTTCAACATCACATTTTATCCAAATTTATAGAGGCAGAGAAAGTCAAGCACGATGAAAAGGCAGGCCAACTGCTCTCACTTGAAAGAGCAAAAGAAAACTCCTGAAAAAATAACGAAACACAGATAAACAATTTCCCAGATAAAGAATGTAATGCATGGGCAATAAACATGTTAACCAAGTTAGCGTAAACATGATAAACAGTGGAAAATGTAATAAGGAGCTAGAAACATAAAAAAAGACTCAACCAGAAGCGAAGTTAATGAGTTCAAGAACTGAAGTAAAAAACACAGTAAGAGGAATGAATAGGAGACTAAGTGATACAGAAAAACACAGAAGTGATCTGGAAAATAGAATAATGGACATCACGCAGTCAGAACAGGAAAAAGAAAAACAAGTCAAAATATTGAAAACAGCTTAAGAGAGTTTTGGATAATATTAAGCGTACCAACATTTGCATTATTGGGATCTCAGAAGGAGAAGAGAGAAGGGGATTGAAAATGGATTGGGGGAAATTATGGCTGAAAACTGCTCAAATCTGAAGAAGAAGACAGATATTCAAGTACAGGAAACACAGAGGGTACAGAAGAAGATGAATCCAAACAGACCCACACCTGGACGTGCCATACGCATGAATCTGGGTCTCCTGCATTGCAGGTGGATTCTTTACCATCTGTGCCACCAGGAAAGCCCATAGTTAAAATAGCAAAAGTTAAAAATAAAGAGAAAATTCTAAAGGCAGCAAGAAAAAACAAAGTGTCATGTACAAGGGAACCCCCATAAAGCTATCTGCTGACTTCTCTCTAGAAACTTTGCAGACCAGAAAGGAGTGGCAAGATACAGTCACAGTGCTGAAAGGGAAAAGTCTGCAGCATAGGATACTTTATTCAGCAAGAGCGTCACCTAGAATCGAAGGAGCGATAAAAATATGATCAGCAAGGGGTTAATATTCAAAATATATGAACAGCTAATATAATTCAATATCAGAAAAGCCCAACCCAAACAAAAAAATGGGCAGCAGACTTGAGTAGACTTTTTCTCCAAAGAAGCCATACAGATGGTCAACAGGTACGTGAAAAGATGCTCACCAGTGCTAATTATTAGATAAATGCACATCACATAAGCAATGAGATACCACCTCATACCGACCAAAAAATAGCTATCTACAAGCACCGAATGTAGGCAAGGATGTGGAGGAAAGGGAGCCCTTGCAGACTGTTGGTACAATGTATTAATAAATTGGTTTTATGCTACTACAGAAAACAGTATGGAGGCCCCCAAAAAACTAAATGTAGAACCACCATATGACCCGCAATTCCACTCCTGGGAGTGCACAGAGGAACAAATACTAATTTGAAAAGACCTATGCACCAAAAAGTTTATAGCAGCACTATTCACAATAGCTGAGTCATAGGGGCAACACAAATACCCGTCAATAAATGATAGGATAAAGCAAATGAATATACACACAGTGAAATATTACTTAGTCATAAAATAGAATGAAATTCTGCCATTTGCAGAAATATGGATAGACCTCAGAGAAGGCAATGGCACCCCACTGCCTGGAAAATCCCATGGACAGAGGAGCCTGGTGGGCTGCAGTCCATGGGGTCGCGAAGAGTCGGACACAACTGAGCAACTTCACGTTCACTTTTCACTTTCATGCATTGGAGAAGGAAATGGCAACCCACTCCAGTGTTCTTGCCTGGAGAATCCCAGGGATGGGGGAGCCTGGTGGGCTGCCGTCTATGGGGTTGAACAGAGTCGACACGACTGAAGCGACTTAGCAGCAGCAGCAGGAAATATGCTTAGTGAAATGAGTCAGACAGAGAGAGAGAAATATTCTATAATATCATCATATGTGGAATCTAAAAATACATAAATGAATAAAACTGGTGTATATAGCAAACCAAAAACAGACTCACAGATACAAAGAACAAACTGGTGGTTACCAGGGGGGACGAGGAACGGGCGGAAGGGCAAGATAGGAATATGAGGTTACAAAATTCAAATTACTATGTAGAAAATAAATAAGCAACAAGAATATACGATACAGCACAGGAAACTATAGGCAATGTTTTGTGATAACTTTTAGTGGACTTTGATCTATAAAAATCCTGATTCACTATGCTGTGCACTTGAAGCTGATGTATCACTGTAAGTCGGCTGCACTTCAGTAAAAATGCTGCTGTACTCCTGTTAGGAGTGGTGGGCATATTTTCACCCTGAAGAGAGTACATTGTCAACTACCTTCCAAGTTCATATATTGGGTTGCCCAAAATGTTCGTTTGAGTCTTCCTCAGCTTCCTGGATAGCTCAGTTGGTAAAGAGTCCGCCTGCAATGCAGGAGACCCCAGTTAGATTCCTGGGTTGGGAAGATCCGCTGGAGAAGGGAAAGGCTACCCACTCCAGCATTCTGGCCTGGAGAATTCCATCGACTGCATAGTCCATGGGGTCACAAAGAGTCAGACACCACTGAGCAAATTTAACTTTTCACTGCAGCATCTTATGGAAAAACCCAGACGACCTTTTTGGCCAGCCCAATGCCTACATGTCACACTAATAACTGACCTACCTCCCCTTTAACTCTTCCATGGAAGGAAACTGTATACAAATCAGAGATAAATGACTACTGTGTAAATTTGTAACATAAAGTCTATGATTTGTACAGGTAGGATGAAAATAACACAGTACCATTCATCTTTAAGTTGCTAAGAAACACTGTCCACAGTGACTCCAGGGCCTCCATCCTCCCCCAGCTCAGTCACTCACAGCTGCGCACTGCTCTGCAGTCTCAAAAGAGGGCCTCACTCACTGTTTCTTTTCCTCCAGGCTTTGAGATACTTTGCATGAATGAGATCTTTCATATCCGGTTTGCTTAAAGGTAGCAGGCAATCTGGCAGGCAAACTGCATTTATAATAGGTAATCCCCTGGAGGAGGGCATAGCAACCCACTCCAGTATTCCTGCCTGGAGAATCCCATGGACAGAGGAGCCTAGAGTCCATGAGGTCGCAAAGAGTAGTACACAACTGAAGTGACTTAACACACACACACACAACACACACACCTTGCTGTGGAATTTGCAACAATTGCACAGAGGCAGGGAGACAGAGAAGAGGCAGATTGATGGAGAACTTATCTCTGACGTGTAAAGTTACAAAAATAATCTGGAGTTTCCCTGGTAGTCCAGTGGTTAAGAGTTCACCTTGCAACGCAGGGAACACGGGTTCAATCCATGGCCTGGGAAGATCCCACAAGGGCAGAGCAACTGAGCCCCTGCCCAGCAACTCCCAAAGCCTGCATGCCATAGACCCCACTCTGCTCAACAGAAGTCCCTGCAATCACAAGCCTGCCCACCACAAACTAGAGAGTAGCCTCACTCACCACGACTAGAGGACGCCCTGGAGCAGCAACAAAGACCCAACACAGCGAAAAATAACTAACGAAATAAATTCAATTTTTAAAAATATCTAATTCCAGAAAAATGTGTTAGTATGATCCCATTTCTGTTAAATCACACATACATATCAGTTTATTCATTAAATAAAGTGAGCACTATCATATGCTAACCCTTTGAGAGAACTTTGGAATGAGGGAAAATGTTTTTATAGGCCATGCATTTCTGTCCTTGCTCCAGCTTTATTTACAGTAATCATGTCTTACTGTTGTAGTCATAAAAATAAGAAGTTTACAGATTTGAAGAAAAGAAGAAAAGCAGTTGATTCTGCAAACAAGAGCCCCAAGAAGCAGACCCAGGGCAGTTCGGTACAGAAACATCGACCTTCGGTTCAGTCACTCAGTCGTGTCCGACTCTTTGCGACCCCATGAATCGAAGCACGCCAGGCCTCCCTGTCCATCACCAACTCCCGGAGTTCACTCAAACTCACGTCCATCGAGTCAGTGATGCCATCCAGCCATCTCATCCTCGGTCGTCCCCTTTTCCTCCTGCTCCTAATCCCTCGCAGCAAGAGTCTTTTCCAATGAGTCAACTCTCCGCCTGAGGTGGCCAAAGTACTGGAGTTTCAGCTTTAGCATCATTCCTTCCAAAGAACACCCAGGACGGATCTCCTTTAGAATGAGCTGGTTGGATCTCCTTGCAGTCCAAGGGACTCTCAAGAGTCTTCTCCAACACCAAAGTCCAAAAGCATCAATTCTCCAGCGCTCAGCCTTCTTTATAGTCCAACTCTCACATCCAGTTGGAACTAAACGTGAATAACAATGGGGTCAGTAGTGTCATTTTCAAACATGAAAAAAGTAGAATTTTCTTCCTTAATGGCTTTCAAATTACTCTTTGACAGAAATATACCTGGGGGAAAAAAGTGGACAAAGCCCATCAGTAAGAAGTTTTCACTATTTGATAGACTGTTCATAGCTTACTAGGAACCTAGCATCAGGAATGATTCATCAGAGAAGACGTCACATCACTTATGAATCTTGAGAGCTTTCTAAGCTTGGTATAGATACCAATTTTAACAAGCTCGCTCTTAAAAGCATCTGTTAATCTATCACTACTACTTCCCTGGTGGCTCATACAGTAAAGAGTCTGCTTGCAGTGCGGGAGACCCAGGTTTGACTCCTGGGTTGGGAAGATCCCCTGGAGAAGGAAATGGCAACCCACTTCATACTCTTGCCTGGAAAGATCCCATGCATGAAGGAACATGGCGGGCTATAGTCCATGAATTCACAAAGAGTTGGGCATGACCGAGCGACTTCACTTCAGTACTTCTTTCAGGAGCCTATTGTTCATGTCTTGATTCATGTCTTATCTAGCAGATTATCCAGACTTCCCAGGTGGCTCAGTAGTGAACAACCTGCCTGCCGATGCAGGACACTCGGGTTTGATCCCTGGGTCTGGAAGATCCCCTGGAGAAGGAAATGGCAACTTATTCCAGCATTCCTGTCTGGGAAATCTCATGGACAGGGGAGCCTGGCAGGTCACTGCCCATGAGGTTACAAAAGAGTCAAACACGACTTAGCAACTAAACAACAGCAGCAAGTAGGTTGTCCTTTCTTCTTCCATTAGGTGAGAAGACAGAGGTTCAGAGTGGCTACAAAACTTGTCTCAAGTCCAGTTAGTAACAGAAGTGACCTGATTACTGATCACCTTGATAAGAGGTAAAATGAGGAAAGCATGTATAAAGGAAACACTGTTCCAGCCCGAAGAACCACAGTGGTAAGTGGACATGACCCTCCTATTTCATGGAGAGCTCTCCTTCAACAACTGGCCTAGAGTTTCCCAACCATTTGGACCTGATACCTCCCTAACTGTTCTGGGACTAGGGCTCCCAAAGAAAAGTCCAGAGGGTCCCTGAAGTCCACACTTAGATTCCCTAGGAAACATTCCTGGAGTTTAGGGGCTGGGTTCCTGGGAACCCTGATCCATCATGATCCCTGTAAACTCGTGACAGGTGGTATTTGCTCTGATATGATCTGTTACCGGCTTCCGTGAAGGCTCAGCAGGTAAAGAACCCGCCTGCGAGGCAGGAGACACAGGAGACATGGGTTCGATACTTAAATCGGGAAGATGGCCTGAAGGAAGAAGTGGCAACCCACTCCAGTATTCTTGCCTGGAATTCCATGGACAGAAGAGCCTGATGGGCTACAGTCCATGGGGTCGAAAAGAGTCAGACTTGACTGAGCGACTAGTACTTTCAGAGAAGTTTATGAAGTGACGTGATTTTCTCATATCTTTATCACGTTATGTTGAAGGAGATGCTGAACGGCTTAGATTTTCAATCAATCTTCATTCCTACTGTTAACTTTCTCGCCAAAAATATGTATCGAGCATGAGGTTCTTGTTTATTAAGTGTCCACCTCTATGCCGTCAGCTACTTGATACTGAATAAGCAAGCATCAAGGCGACTATCAAAGCAAGTATCAAGTATCAAGCAAGTATTCTATCAGGTCATTCCATCAGTACCTCTCAGCACCCCTCAGGTACTTATAGAGAAGGCAATGCCAACCCACTCCAGTGTTCTTGCCTGGAGGATCCCAGGGACGGGGGAGCCTGGTGGGCTGCCGTCTATGGAGTCGCACAGAGTCGGACACGACTGAAGTGACTTAGCAGCAGCAGCAGCAGCAGCAGGTACTTAGACCACTCTGATGGTTTTAGGTGTTCCCATCTTAAACCTGGGCAGTCACTTCTCACCTATTAAAGCAACTCTATTAAAATTAACTCACCCTTGCAAAACTTCGAAATAGCTGGTCTTCTTTTCAACATTCTCTGCTCCAGGGATGGTGGGGCCTGCCCATGGGCATGTTTTACCCTGTACTGTGCTTAGTCATTCAGTCTTGTCAGACTCTTTGCAACCCCATGGACTGTAGCCCACCAGGCTCCTCTGTCTTTGGAATTCTCCAGGCAAGAATACTGGCGTGGGTTGCTATTCCCTTCTCCAAGGGATCTCCCCAACCCAGGGATGGAACCCAGGTCTTCTGCATGGCAAGCAGATATTTTTACCATCAGAGCCACCATATTTTTCCCTAGAACCAGACAATGTAGAAAGTGAAAGTGAAGTCGCTCAGTCGTGTCCGACTCTTTGCTAACCCCTGGACTGTAGCCCACCAGGCTCCTCGGCCATGGGATTATTCCAGGCAAGAGTACTGGAGTCGGTTGCCGTTGCCTTCTCCACAACAATGTAGAGGTGTGGTTATATTTTATACAACCACGAGGGGGCAGCAATGTGCAAATAACGCCTCTAATGCTCCGGGTCTCCATCACTTGGCCTGGTTTGGGAGAACCTGGCTCCTATTTCCCCGTGAGCTTCTCAGGTTTTAAATAATGTTAATGCAACCACTTCAGTCTTGCTCTGGAAACTGTCAGAGCTAATTCATTTCAGACAAAATATACTGACTATCCACATTCGCCTCCACATCCGTCTTTTCAGGATTCAGGCTCTACTCATTCAGTTATGTATTCATCTAGCCTGTGCCCAGAACTACTGCGTGCCAGGTATTACGACCGCTCTACCTGCCGGGGGGCTTCCCCAGCCGCCTCGTCTAAAATCGCAACCCTCCCTCTTCTTCAGCTCCTCCTAAGTCTTATTCACTTGCTTATTCTACCTTTTTTTTTTTTTGTCTACCCCGCCCCTTAAGACCTGACGCGTTATTAGTTCTGTTCATCAGTGCCTCCTAGAAGGGTGCCTGGCACATAACGAGGACTCAAAACCCCTTTGCGGAATGAACAAACTCCAAGTTAGGGACACAGGCTGCCGTGAAGATGGGCGTGTGCATTCTCCTCGTAAACTGCTGCTGCTGCTGCTGCTAAGTCACTTCAGTCGTGTCTGACTCTGTGCGACCCCATAGACGGCAGCCCACCAGGCTCCCCCGTCCCTGGGATTCTCCAGGCAAGAACACTGGAGTGGGCTGCCATTTCCTTCTCCATGAATGAAAGTGAAAAGTGAAAACGAAGTCGCTCAGTCGTGTCCGACTCTTAGCGACCCCATGGATGTTGCTAAACCAAAGAATCCTCCTGTAACGCAGGAGACCCCGGTTCGATTCTTGGGTGGCGAAGATACCCTGGTGAAGGGATAGGCTACCCACTCCCGTCTTCTTGGGCTTTCCTTGTGGCTCAGCTGATAAAGAATCCACCCACAATGCGGGAGACCTGGGTTCAATCCTTGGACTGGGAAGAACCCCTGGAGAAAGGGAAATGTTACCCACTCCAGTATTCTGGCCTGGAGAATTTCATGGACTGTATAGACATTGGGGTTGCAAAGAGTTGGACATGACTGAGGGACTTCACTTTCACTTTTCACTTTCATGCATTGGAGAAGGAAATGGCAACCCACTCCATTGTTCTTGCCTGGAAAATCCCAGGGAAGGGGGGGCTGTTCGCACAGAGTCAGACACGACTGAAGTGACTTAGCAGCAGCTGTGGATGGGAGCACTGCCCAAAGGGAAGGTTATTTGACATGCGCATTTGAAGAAACTTGGGGGCGTCAGAGAGATGCCCCTTTGGCAGAAGAGAGAAGTGAAGCCTGAGTGGAGGAAAGATTTGCCAAGGCTACATCAATCTTGAATGGTTGAGTCCATCCCAAGCCAGGACTCCTGACCTCTGCTTCCCTTGCTGCTTACCTGACTTCTTCATTTTCCTTAAGAATCCTTAAGAATCATCCCCTGAAACAGTAAGCTGCATTCATTAGTCTGATCTATATAACATTTATTCATATTTGCTAATTGAGAAAAGACTTGGGTGTCTGTTTCCAGATTCCCCAAACCAGTGCTCTCAGAGGCTTCCCTGATCAGACTCTCTTCCGGAGACCCAACCCTCAGCTCCCAGCACCTGTGTTGTGTTGGGTCCTTCAGAAACCGCCAGCCATGTGTTTCTCAAAACACCGCTACATACATACTGCTATCACCCCCATTTTACTGATAAGAAGCTGTAATAATGGTGTACATTGTAGGTACGTGGCACTTGGAGTGGACTTAGGGTTGTCCCAAGCAGTCCATGCATAGAGCTCATTTAATTCCCTCCAGCATTTCTGAAGTAAGTACAGCTGTTATCACTATCAGAGATGTGGACCCAGAAGTCTAAGCAAGATAAGAAGCTTGTCCAAGGCCACTCTGCTATGAAATGGCAAAGCCGCCACATGTTTTATTCCCATGCTCTGCTGCCCGGCAGAAAATAGGGGCTGGGAACAGTGGGCCGCAATGGTACCATCTGACCCCACCGTGGTGCCTAATTAGGGTACAGATTTGGGCCAGAATCCTTTCTTTAGAAAGTCACAGGTCTGAAGCTGGGCAGAAGAGGGGAGGAGGAGGCAAAAGCTGCCCAGGCTGCCATTCACATCTTCTGATTTGCTGTCATCTGCCAAGATCTTCCCCGATGGCACAGCTGCTCCCAGATAACTCTTTAAAAGACTGCGTCAACTGGCCAAAGGATGTGCTGGACTGTCTCTCTGCCCATCCTCCATCTGGGCATCCAGATGCCAGCTCTGCTGTGGGTGTGGGGTGGGGGGCTCCCCGGAACTTGGTCATTCCATGCTCAAGTGGATGGTGAACTGAGGTTACCGCACAGAGACCTGGACACAATGTTTGTGGGAACGAAGCTGGGTCGCTCGGTTATTCTGTCCAATGATTCTGGGCTCAGAGTCCCTTTGAAACTCATCGGAAGAAACATGGTCTAAAAGACAGACGGGAAGCAGACCTTACGCTGGCTGGAGGTGTTCCTGCTGATTGAACTTTTGCATCTGGTTTGAAATAAATGAACAGAAAAGGCTTGGCTTACTAGTTCTATACTTTAGTTCCTAGCTGGATGTCTAGCTGTTGAGTCCTGGAACTATAAGGTACTGGTGACTCACAGTGCCTCTTTCTGATGGCGAAAAACAATGTGATGAACTAAAGCTTCATAGTCCAAGGACCAGGATGCTCTACCCAGTGAATCAGTGTGGGCAAGTGACTTCACCTGTCTGAGCCTCAGTGGCCCCAGCTGAGTCAAAACCAAGCCCTTCTCATGGGGCTGCTGTAAACATCTGACTTTTTTGTTGTTGTTGTTTAGTTGCTAAGTCGTGTCTGAGTCTTTGCAATCCTTTGGACTGTAGCCTGCCAGGCTCCTTGGTCCATGGGATTTCCCAGGCAAGAATACTGGAGTGGGCTGCCATTTCCTCCTCCAAGGGATCTTCCCAACCCAGGAATCTAACTGGGTTTGATCAAGTGGTCTCCTGCATTGACAGGTGGATTCTTAACCACTGTGCTATCTGGCATTCAGCATATGCACAATCAGTGGTGTAAAAGGCTACAAAGGAGCAGACCTCCACCACTTGCTAGGTAAGCGGCAGTAGACACGTCACTCCCTTCCTGCAGGCTTGAGTTCATCCTCCTCCGGGAAGGGGGGAGATTGAAATATCACCTTCTCCGGGGTCTCTGACCGCTGTGATCTCCTGCCAGATGACCACCTATCTCCGGCACATCTACACTGGCTTTCTAAAGCTCTCAGAGGGGTCAGTCCTGTAGATGGAGGTCTTCTGGGTCTCCACTGCTCGTCTCTGGGAGGAAGATAACATTTACTGAACATCTGCTAAGTGGCAGCCATTGATCCAGATGCTGTCTTTGTGAACCCATTTACGTCTGTCTGTAACCCTTGCCAAAGGGTCATGACCAACCTAGACGGCATATTAAAAAGCAGAGACATCACTTTGCCAACAAAGGTTCACATAGTCAAGGCTATGGTTTTTCCACTAGTCATGGATGGATGGATGTGAGAGTTGGACCATGGAAAAGGCTGAGCACAGAAGAATTGATGCTTTTGAATTGTGGTGCTAGAAAAGACTCTCAAGAATCCCTTGGACTGCAAGGACATCAAATCAGTCAATCCTAAAGGAAATCAACTGTGAGTATTCTTTGGAAGGACTGATGCTGAAGCTGAAGCTCCAATACTTTGGCCACTGATGCCAAGAAACGACTTACTGGAAAAGACCCTGATGCTGGGAAAGATTGAAGGCAAAAGGGAGAAGAGGGCGGCAGAGGATGCGATGGTTAGAGAGCATCATCAGCTCAATGGGCACGAACTTGAGTAACTTCTAGGAGATAGTGGAGGATGGAGGAGTCTGGCTTGCTGCAGCCCTTTGGGTCACAAAGAATCAGACACAACTTAGCCACTGAACAACCACAGAAAAACTCTTGATGCTATCAAGATATCTAGGGATAACTCTGCTATCACTATCATAACCTATCACTAGGTTATGAAGGAGGAAACAGACTGAAAGCATGGTCAGAAAGTCACAATAGCCGAAGGTAACAGAACCTCCACCTCCACACACATCTACCTCTTTCTCAACCATCCCTGCCCCAGACAATCTCAAGTCGGGGAAATGAAAATCCTTCTTCTATAAAGGTCAGGGGCCTCTGTTCTATGAAGGACTGACATCAAGTCCTGCTACTTCTAATACTGGTTTTTCCAACTCTAATATGAATGCTCATGCTTTTGACAATGGACCTATCTACAAGTTGATTTAGCCATGTTGGTCTTATAGAGTAATAGATCATTTAGATTTAACAACAAACTTTGTGGTAAACAATCCCAAGTAGCCTTTGGAATTCTCCCAGATACAAGGATTTGGAGATTCCCATATTTTGGCTGATCGTCTCAGCTGTCGTAACATTGGCCAGTTCACTGCATCCTGTACGTGGCAGAAGAAAAGGCAGATATCAATTGGAGCAAAAAAAACTACAGAGAACAAAATGAAGTTGAACTTCCTTGGTTTTTCCCCTATTATATTTTTGATGATATCTCCTAGAGAAATGATCAAAACAACTAGGAAACCACTTGATGCTTTCCTCACTTCACATGCCCTGGGCAGCAGCTGGTGGAGAACCAAATTGCTGAGATGCGTGAGGTTGCTGGTTAATTAGGGGGAGCATTCCCTACCCGAGGATTTGGACATGATATAGCTGGCATGTTCTGCAGGGCAGAAACCTATCTGTTCTTTCCTCATTGTTAAATTCTCCTCTTAAAATCCTTCTCCAAGGGAAAACTTTAATTTAGAAAGGTCATAAATTGGAGCTTCGGCCAAAAACAGCACAGGCTGGAAGAACAGACCATAATTTTGCCATAGTAATCACTGGCCACCAGAGGCGATGGAGATAGCTTCTTTTATCCCCTTAAGATGTTATTTTTCTATTTGGGTCATTTCAGTTGTAACAACACATACCACATTGTGTGTGTGTGTTAAGTCGTTCAGTTATGTCTGACTGTTTACAACCCCATGGACTGTAGCCCACCAGGCTCCACTGTCCATGGAATTTCCCGGGCAACAATACTGGAGTGGGTTCCCATTTCCTTCTCCAGGGGATTTTTCCAACCCAGGGATCAAACCCGTGTCTCCTACATTGGCAGGAGGATTCTTCACTCCTGAGATGCCCGGGAAGCCCTGACGAAAGTACAGCAGTTTCTTTATCACCAAATGTATTGAGCAGCTATCATGACAGTGCGTGACAGTCTCTCAGGACAGATAATTATGGCTTTTTTGTTGCCAAAGACATTTAAATAGTCTAAGTATGTTAACTGGGGTTTCCCAGGTGGCACTAGTGGTAAAGAACCCTCCTGTCGATGCAGGAGTCTAAGAGATGGAGGTTCAGTCCCTGGGTTGGGAAGATCCCCTAGAGGAGGGCGTGACAACCCACTCCAGATTCTCTCCTGGAGAACCCCATGGACAGAGGACCCTGGCAGACTACGGTCATGCATGGGGTGGAAAAGAGTCAGACATGACTGAAGCGGCTTAGCACGCATACACATAAGCACTTCTGTTCACGAACCCTTCAGCTTTCCTGTAGAAGTTAAGAAAATGTGAGTTAGGGAGGAAGTAAAGGTCAGAAGTTAGATGAGGGTGAAAGAGGGAAATCCGTTTGTATCGTTTGCTTCTTGGGTGACATCAGAAAGGCTGCATTTGGGCTGCAGCCTCCTGCAGCAGGCAGAGGCAGTGGGTGAATGTGGCCTACACAGATGGCGATTGTCAAGGGCCAGTTCAGAGCAGCCAAACCCATCGCTGGGTCCAAGCAGAAAATATGGAGCCGGAAGTAGAAAATTTAGTCAGAAGGGGTTAACGGCCAGGAAAATACAGAATCAACACAGGATAGAAGGCAGCGGTCATGAGGAGCCAGGAAACTCTGCCACAAACATTTACTTCCTGCAGTCTCTAAATGTTCCTTAAGCACCTTGTATGTGCCAGTTTCCATGTGGGAGAAGTCAGTCTTTGCCTGCAGGAACCCAGCATTCTCTTTGGGTGGACTCTTTGCGTGGTACTTGGGCGAGCAAGTCTGACCTCAAGTTCAAGGTCAAGGGGAGAGGCAGAGCTCTTCAGGAGATCTGACAAAATGACAGCTTTAACAGGTGCTAAACTTTCAAACGAAAGCCCCTTCTTCTGAGATTGTTTCCATCCTTCCTAAGAGTTCTAAAGCCATCCCAGAGCCAGCCCACATTGTGGAAATGCTGAATTGGGGAATTTAAAAGTTGAAAGAGCTCTTATAAATCATTGAGTCCGGAATTTTTTGTTTTCAGCAGAGGAAAAGAAGTCTTTGATACAGCAGTTCCCGTAGGACCGTGGGTAGACCAGCCCCAAAGACTCACATTTTTACACCACGATCTGTGTTCAGCCCTGTTCCCTTGATATGTGATCTACATGGCATGGAAATGATTAAAACTGTTTCACTTCACAAGTACCTGCTGAACTCTTGCCTCTGAGACCCACTCCCTCTCCTTGGCGATCGCCCTTCACATATCTCTTGTGTCTTTTTCTTTAAACCTGATGCTATGTTTCACTTAAGTTGCCCCCCAGTGGGCTTGGTTCTCCTTCCTGGAGCTCTACAGAACATGTCTGATCTTCCTTCCATTTTCATATATGTGATTAAATCTTATCAAAAAACCTGCTGCGTCCACTGGGAATCTCAGCAAGTCAGAGCCAGCACATTCAGATGGAGCCACTGAGAAAAATTTATAAAAGTACTTAGGCACACAGCTGTGCCCTAATCTTTGCACTCCCATGGACTGTACCCACTAGGCTCCCCTGCCCATGGAATTCTCCAGCCCAGAATACTGGAGTGGGTAGCCATTCCCTCCTGCAGGGGATCTTCCCAACCCTGGGATTGAACCCAGGCCTCCCACATTGCAGGCAGATTCTTTACCATCTGAGCCACCAGAAAAGCCCACCCAAAGACTTGGATAGGATTGAAAAATTAAACATGGTGTGATGCCCTAAGCCGCGTTGACCACAGAGGAGAGCCATTACCACGATCAGCACCCAGGAGTGGCCGGGGTAGAAAGTGGTTAGCTCCAGGAGAGAGCCAAAGACTGAACCTGTGGTTCGGGATAGAAAGATTCAGCCAGCACTCCTGGATCTACCTGAGAAGGGGCAGAGGAAGGAAAACAGACATCTCCCTTCTCCTGCCTGCCCCTCTCATTGTCAGAACCTGACCAGGAATCAGAGGTCTTACTGATGCAGGGAACGGGCTTCCCCAGAGGCTCGGTGGTAAAGAGTCTGCCAATGCAGGAGGCACAGGTTCCATCCCTGGGTTGGGAGGATCCCTTGGAGAAGGAAGTGGCAACCCACTCCAGTACTCTTGCCTGGAAAATCCCTTGGACAGGGCAGTCTGGCGGGCTACAGTCCATGGGGTCGCAAAGAGTCGGACACAACTGAGCGACTAAACAGCAACAGCAATGAAAGTCAGCTTCTCTGTTCCAGAACAGGAAAAAGAAGAAGGCGTGGGTGCAGAGGGGCAGATGGGAATGCCAAGCCAGGCACTGTCATTGCCAGGCACTATCCTTGAATGTTGGAGAAGGAGACGGCAATCCACTCCAGTATCCTTGCCTGGAGAATTCCATGGACGAGGGAGCCTGGTGGGCACATCCTTGAAGGTGGAGGAGGTGGGAGGAAAGTCTTGATCCATGACTTCACCGAATTCACAGGTCAGTGAGGGAAAGAGGAAGTAAACCAGTGCCTGCACCCATGAACTTGGCTAAGCATTTGCAGGAAAGAGTGGGCGCCACAGGGTGTAATCATAAGGGATCAACTGTTGTTTTAAGATTCTTTTTTTGATGTGGACCATTTTTAATGTCTTTATTAAATTTGCTGCTCCTGCTGCTGCTGCTGCTAAGTCACTTCAGTCGGGTCCAACTCTGAGAGACCCCATAGACAGCAGCCCACCAGGCTCCCCCATCCCTGGGCTTCTCCAGGCAAGAACACTGGAGTGGGTTGCCATTTCCTTCTCCAATGCATGGAAGTGAAAAGTGAAAGGGAAGTCGCTCAGTCGTATCCTACTCTTAGCGACCCCGTGGACTGCAGCCTACCAGGCTCCTCCGTCCATGGGATTTTCCAGGCAAGAGCACTGCTACAATATTGCTTTTGTTTTATGTTTTGGACTTTTTTGGCCTCAAGGCATGTGGGATCTTACCTCCCAGACCAGAGATGGAACCTGCACCCCCTGCATTGGAAGATGAAGTCTTAATTGTTGGACCACCAGGAAGGTCCCAAGGGATCAACTTTAGATTGGATATCCAGAGGTCTTTCTGTAGATATACCATTTCAGCCGAGCCAGCCAAGGGGATGATGCAAAATCAGCCTTCCAGAGAGAGGCAGAGCATGGACAAAGGCCTCCAACACATACAGCTCTTCAGATACTTGATTGCTTGAGAAAAATAGAAAGTGTTAATGGCTCAGACATGTACAACTGCCTCCAACACATACAGCTCTTCAGATACTTGATTGCTTGAGAAAAATAGAAAGTGTTAATGGCTCAGTCATGTACAACTCTTTGTGACCCTATGGACTGTAGCCCACCAGGCTCCTCTGTCCATCGGATTCTCCAGGCAAGAATACTGGTGTGGGTGGCCATTTCATTCTCCAGGGGATCTTCCCAACCCAGGGATTGAACCCTGGTCTTCTGTATTGGCAGGTGGATTCTTTAGCATCTGAGCCACCAGGGAAACCCTGATTGCTTGAACTTAATGTGAATTTCCATGAAATACATGGCTATTATTTCTTAGCAGTTATTCCCAGAAGTGCCCAGATCAGATGGAAAGACGGTGGCCTGGGAGTCAGGAGGCCTGCTCCAGCAGCCTTGGGTCTGGCCCTCACTGTCCAGGAGATGAGGCTCAGGTCACCGGGCCTTTCTTTGCTGCCATTTTTTATCTGAAAAGTGAAATATATGCTTGCTGGCCCTGAGTCCCTTTCATTTCTAAAATCCAGTGTGGGTCATAGACTTTATTTATCTTTTTAAAGATGCTTTTCAACACTTTTCAAAATTCTATTTTCTGCCACGTGAATGCCCAAGAGCAAGTTAAATTTCCTTTAGCTCGGCAGATGATGGCAGTTGAATGAGAGCTGTGCTGAGCCCAAGCTGAGTTCTATGCACAGTTCTACAGGGATTAAATGATATTCTTTGGTGTTTGGCCAAAGGGAAAACACCAACTTGTTGTAAAACTAAGGAAAGAAGCTCTAGTTGCGTCTGTGGTTTTTAGGAAGAGTGTGTTTCATAGGATCAGAAAGCATCTGGGTCATCTCTCTGACCCCCTCCCAAAGCCCGATTTGCCCTCTCACAACACCCCCCAGCTGACACACAGCAGGGAAAAGCTCCGAGAAAGGCTACACTGTCACCAGTCAACTCTGGCTTCTCAGAATGTCCCCTTGTATCAATGGCATGTGTCTCCAGGGTGTCCCATCTGACTCTCCATCCTTCTGCTTCCTGTCCTATGGAATTGGATGCCCTTCAGAAACCAATTGCCATTAGTTCCTAATTCTTCCCTCTTCCCTCCAGATTCTCGGACTCTCCATTCCATCATCCTGGAACACTGCTCTCTTCCTCTGCAAAAAGCTCCCAGCTTCTCCCTCCCAAGAGCGTAGTTCCAGTCTCAGCTGCCGCGTCTCCTCACAGGACAGACGTCTCCCCACGGGGCAGGCTTCCAACCCCGAGTTCAGTCGGATGCTCTCCTGTCATCCAGGCCGAGCAGTGGTCACCCGTCTTTGCTCCGTCGCTTGTCTCCCCTCCAAACTCACGCTAAGGGGAGCCCAGACTACTTGGACTGCTCTAACCCTCATGCGAAGAGCTGACTCACTGGAGAAGACTCTGATGCTGGGAGGGACTGGGGGCAGGAGGAGAAGGGGACGACCGGGGATGAGATGGCTGGATGGCATCACTGACTCGATGGACGCGAGTCTGAGTGAACTCTGGGAGTTGGTGATGGACAGGGAGGCCTGGCGTGCTGCGCAGAGTCTCAAAGAGTCAGACATGACTGAGCGACTGAACTGAACTGAACTGAACTGAACCCAGCACCTAGAGCGGCAGGGAGGGACGCTTGGTTAATTGCCTCTGGCCTGAGGAATTTCAAGAAGACCTGGGCTTCACTAAGAATTTTGGAGTCCACAGAAACGAGTGAGACCTAGGAACACCTTACCGCAGAGCTTTAAAAAATGACCTGTCCCAGGCACTGGGTGCCTTTAGGCGTCTGTCTCCCCTTGGTGTGTGTGCCGCTAAGTCGCTCAGTCTTACTGACTCTTTGCAACCCCACAGACTGTAGCCCACCAGGCTCCTCTGTCCATGGGATTCTGCAGGCAAGAATTCTGGAGTGGGTTGTCATGTCATGTCCTTCCCGACTCAGGGGTTGAACCTGAGTCTCTTACATTTCCTGCATTGGCAGGTGGATTCTTTACTGTTAGGGGAGCCTGGGGACACTTTAGAAGGCAGGATAAAAAGCATAGTCTCTGTTCTGGCTGATTATGAATTATTTTCTGTCACACATTGTAAACAATGATTTGTTGTTAAGTTGAATGAGCAAGTTTCTAAACAGTGTAGGCTGTGAACCCTGTTTGTGTGAGAAAAGGCTTATCCACACACACACACAAGAGGAGGTCACAGCTTTTGTGGATCTATAGCTGTGGCATTAGAGAAATTTAGAGTCTCGTAACAAAGTCGAGACTATAAAATCCATACAAAATATGTTCAGTCTCGGTATAAAATCAAAATACTCTAAATCCCTCAAGACTTTTAGAAACTGTCATGATTCAAAGAACTTGAAATCTAGGGGGCTGAAGAAATGTTCATCGATGACTATGCTGTGGAGAGGACCCTCTTTGCTGCTAACTAGGAATCTTCACCATCCTGGGTCCACACGGCTGTTGGTGCCAGACCATCACATGGTTAGTCTAAGATACACTCTTAAAAAAAACAATGCTTCAAAAAAGTATATTGATTTACAATGTTGTGTTAATTTCTGCTGTACAGCAAAATGACTCGATTACACATATACACATTCTTTGCTATATCCTTTTCCATTAAAGATTATCCCAGGATATTGAAAATACTTTCCTGTGCTATACAGTAGGACCTTGTTGTTCATAATTAATTTATTTGATATCCTCAAAAAATGTTAACCAAACTCATTAGACAGTGCTACTTTAATGGAAGAACGTTTCTAAATAATCAACAACTTTTATTAGGTGTAATTAAGTGTTACGAAGAAGGCCATAAAAGGAGCCTGAAATGAGATCTTGCAGTGTGAACTTTGGAGTGAGAAAAGTCTGAAATGAGACAATGGTTTACCAAGGTCATCATGTAGCCAGGAAAGAATAACTAAAGACTGGACCAAAAAAAAGCTGATTACTTGATTACAAGACGTAAAAGTGTCCTTTAACATAAGGGTTACAGATTCATGTGACCCAAGAGCACAGTCCCTGGTGAGAGAGAGAAGTCGCTCAGTCGTGTCTGACTCTTTGCGACCCCATGGACTGTAGCCTACCAGGCTCCCCCCTCCATGGGGTTCTCCAGGCAAGAGTACTGGAGTGGTTTGCCATTTCCTTCTCCAGGGGATCTTCCCGACCCAGGGATTGAACCCTGGTTTCCTGCATTCCAGGCAGACACTTTAACCTCTGAGCCACCAGGGAAGTCCCTGGTACTTCATATTTAATTCCTATGAAAGAATCAGATTCTTTCAAAGGTTTGCTATTTTTATTTTTATCTTATTATTATTATTTATCTTATGGCAGTGCCATGTGGCATGTGGGACCTTAGTTCCTGGACTAGGGATTGAACCTGTGCCCTTCTGCATTGGAAGCAGAGTCTTAACGACTGGAGCACCAGGGAATTCGTGAGGTTTACTGTTTTTAAGTTAGGTGAGCTCTTCAGAAACCCATCCCTCAAATGAAGTGGGATTATGTAGATTAAAGCTGGGATGATATACATCAAAATATTAGATGTGGCAGGTTCTTGGGGACAGGATAAAATGAGTAGCTTGTATTTTCTTCTTTATAGTTATATTTTTTTCTAGTTCTTAAAAGTTAGTATTTATTGACTGTAAATAAATAAATGAAGTGTTACACAATCTGTTTTTAAGACAGTACTAGTGCCAGAGGCGGGAGACGGCTGAAGCCAGCAGAGTCTGCACGGCTGAGACATTTCCTCACGCCAGGGAGTCATGGCAGCTTGACGCAGCACAGATGTGCCCGGCGTCCTCACTGGGCGATTCTCCTCTCCCCCAGAAGCTGGCTCCTGAGGGGACAGGCCCTTCATGACACACATCATTGAATGCAGGCAGGAACAGGAGAGGGGGCGGGGGCGGGGGAGACAAAACCACCACCCACTGCCTTTTGGCTTTTTCAGAGCCAAAAAGTTAGGAACTGGTCTGAGCTGTGGCTGGGATGGTAAAGAATCTGCCTGCAATGCAGGAGACCCGGGTTCGACCCCTCAGTTGGGAAGATCCCCTGAGAAGGGAATCGCAACCCACTCCAGTATTATTGCCTGGGAAATTCCATGGACAGAGGAGCCTGGTGGGTTACAGTCCATAGGATCACAAAGAGTTGGACATGACTAAGCACTCAGGACAGTCATTTTATACAGTTAAGTCCCAGAAGGCACATTTTATTCCTTCGCCTAGAAAGGAGACGAACTTTTTAAGTCCTTGATTTGAAATAATCTATGACTAGAGCTTCCACCCCAATGTCCATCTCTAAGGATGAGGGTCTGAATTTTTCTTCTGTCTGAATTTCTAAATTGCTAATTGTGAGAAATCTCTGCTTCTCCAGAGGGATATGGCCCTCTAGGGANCATTGAGTTGGTGATGCCATCCAGCCATCTCATCCTCTGTTGTCCCCTTCTCCTCCTGCCCTCAATCTTTCCCAGCATCAGGGTCTTTTCAAATGAGTCAGCTTTTCCCATCAGGTGGCCAAAGTATTGGAGTTTCAGCTTCAATATCAGTCCTGCCAATGAACACCCAGGATTGATCTTCTTTAGGATGGACTGGTTGGATCTCCTTGCAGTCCAAGGGACTCAAGAGTCTTCTCCAACACCACAGTTCAAAAGCATCAATTCTTCTGTGCTCAGCTTTCTTTATAGTTCACCTCTCACATCCATACATGACCACTGGAAAAACCATAGCCTTGACTAGACGGACCTTTGTTGTCTCTTCTTTTCAATATGCTATCTAGGTTGGTCATAACTTTCCTTCTAAGGAGTAAGTGTCTTTTAATTTCATGGCTGCAACCACCATCTGCAGTGATTTTGGAGCCCCCCAAAATAAAGTCAGCCACTGTTTCCACTGTTTCCCCATCTATTTCCCATGAAGTGATGGGACCAGGTGCCATGATCTTAATTTTCTAAATGTTGAGCTTTAAGCCAACTTTTTGACTCTCCCCTTTAACTTTCATCAAAAGGCTCTTTAGTTCTTCTCCACTTTCTGCCATAAGGGTGGTGTTATCTGCATATCTGACATCAGGCACCCCCATAAAGTGATCTTCCCTGAGCTCTTGAGGTTCTTCGTGTTGAACTGCCCTCCTCAGTGCATTTATTCCTCCTGATTCTGTTCTCTTCTGATTCTATTTCATGCTATCTCTCCTTGCTACCGTCTCGACTCTGTCCTTTGCCAGTTCCTGCGCTTCTCTCTCCTTTCAGAGGTGGGCTTGTTCCACTCGCCATCCTGGGGGAACCACTGTTCCCCATTGACTCGACCCCCACAGCCGCCCCTCTCCAGGCCAGCCTCCCTGGGGCTCACTGTCCTGGGCTGGTTCTCACGGGATCGGCAAGTGGCAGCTGGATCATTCCATCTGAATTCCTGGAGGAAAGCAGGATGAGACAATTGGCAGGTGTGTTAGTGTAGGTTTTCTGAGAAGCAGATGACAAGGGAGGATTAAGTGTCCCAGGGTTTTATTGGGAAGATGCCAGTCAAGCAGAATGAAGAGGGAGCTGGGAAAAACTGGGGGGCCATTCGAACATGATGAGAGTCTGATTAATTGAAGGGGAAAGGGAGAGGAGGTTGTGTAGAGGCATCATGGATGATCTGTCATCAAATCAAAAGAGAAATTGGCCAAGGCATCAGTGAGTCCCTAGTCTCCTTAGCATCCCCAGCATCATGGTCAGACCTAGGCAGGAGCACCCAGGAAAACACAGCCTGAACACAAACGCAGCAGTGGTTTTCCAAGCCCCGTGGGATTCAGCTGTCAGCGGTCGGGGGGTCTGAGACATATTCTCATGGCCCCCATGCCAGGCCACTCTTGCTAGTATTTGCCTCTGATTCTCTAAACTCTGAAGGCCCGTGCTTGGGAAACACAGAACATGAGAAACGTCATTGAGTCACACATCGAGGCAGTTCCCACTGTGGGGAGGTGAATTTCCAGTTCTTCCAGGCTGCTCAGGGGTTCCCGGGGAATGGATTCAGGAGCATCCTTGGAGTCAAGAGGAAGTCAGTTCCAGACATATCAACAGCGCATCAACCAGAGCAGCTGTCCATTATTTCATACCCTGGAATCACGAGTAGGAACGTTTGTTAAAAGAGCAGAACACTTACAGAATTTTCGAGACAGAGGCAAAGGGATCCAATGGTCCAATCCTCCTGCATCTCTGTTTCCCAAGTTCCCTAACACAGAATCTCCCTACAGAGCCTCCCCCAGCGGCTCAGCTGGTTAAGAATCTGCCTGTCAGTGCAGGAGACACAAGAGACATGGGTTCGATCCCTGGGTCAGGAAGATACGCTAGAAAAGGAAATGGCAACCCGCTCCAGTATTCTTGCCTGGGAAATCCCATGGACAGGGGAGCCTGGTGAGCTACTGTCCATGGGGTCCCAAGAGTCAGACATGACTGAGCGTTCAGGCACATGAGCAACCCCTACAGAGGCACTCGGTAAAGGTCTCTACTATTATCTGAGCAAATAGTGAATGAATGGAGTTGGTCCATGGAAATTCATTCTCAGGATGGCTCTGTGAAATAGATTATCATTGTCCTCACTTCCCTGATCCCAACTTGGTGTTCGCAGAGCTGATCTTAACTGGTCTCAGTCATCTGAGCCCAAAACTAGAGACCTTGGACTGCACTCCTCTGCAGACAGTGTGCTAGGGCCTTCTTTAAACCGCCAGCTCTGCATCTGCCGCATCTGCCGCAGACAGCGTAAAGCCCAGACATTTTCAGGTCTTCACAGTTTGTCTCTCTGTGGGCCTTTGGCAACAGCTACTCTCCATTCTGGGTTGTCAGCAAGCTTAAAAAATAGTCTGCTTTATGCCTGTGTCTACATTCCTCAGAAGGTTTTCAAATGCTCAGAGGCCGTATCCTTTCGTGGTGCAGATGGATTGCAGGCCTGGGGCGAGAGGACTTGCAGCCTCATTGGTTCTCTTCTCAGGATGTTTTCTCTGTACTTGAAAATGTGCACCATGCCCAGAACAGAATTACTAAATTGTGTGCTGCTGCCGATGATAATATAAAAGGTACTGAATGAATGGGACGAACCTTTGCTGTGGCTCTTGGAGGAAATAAATCTTCTTGGTACTTGAAAGTTTGGATTGCGTCTTTGATGTGAAATTTACAAGAAAGGAAAAACCTTGTACAATTGTGCTGGCTTGGACCATTGAAAATCAAAAATAATAATAATTACTCTCTCTGGGGACCAGATGCCATGCCAGCACTCCGTGAAATGCATCTCAATTAATTCTCCAACTGCCCTAACAGTAGCTGCAATTAATATCCTGGTTTTATAAATAAGAAAACTGAGTCTCAGATGATAACTTGGCAAAGGAAATAGAACTGGTAAGTAATCAAGATGACATGGAACTCTTAGCAGTGCACAATTAAAAGCAAATGCAAGCATTAAAGGCAGAATTCTGAATTAATGCTGGCATGCTTTATATGCTGTAAAGGCAAGGATGATGCTGTTAGCATATTTTAAAATTTTTCTTCGGTTAACTGGATTGCAGCTCTTCAAGGCAATAAGGGTATTAGTCAATATGTTGTATCACTGGATTGTAGGATGGGTTTAAAAAGCTAACCTTGGAAACCTCCTTAGAGTCCCTGACTTCTCAGCGTCTAAAAGCTTTTTCCATATTGGAAACATCCCACATGCTGACATGATAAATGATAACACTTTCATGAGCCTCAATTCCCACGTTTGCTTCGGTTCTTCCACTAAATCTACACAATTGTTTGACATCTTTGAAAATGTTCTTGAAAAGTGTCTGTTCATAATAAAAGTTTCACTCTTAAGATAGATTGATGGCAGAATATATCACCTGTGGAGTTCAACTCTTCACTAACGCTCTCTTCCAAATTCCTTAAGCCAGCTATTAGTGATACTTCTGAGAGCTTCTCTTAAGAAAAACCTCATTATATTATGCCTGGTTGTATATCATGCATGTATACATATATTTATGCTATATTTGTGTGCACATTATATATATATACATATATTATATATATATATAAATTTTAAAGGCATACACATTTTTTTTAGTTTGGCCCTCGGTTAGGGCTTAATATTTTATTTCATTTATATATATTTCATCTTCTTTTGGGCCCATGCAGAGAAATAAGTAAAACAGCCTGTTAAGGGTTCATTCAATCCCAGGTACAAGAGAGACTCCTATGGAAGACAACTCCTATTAAAAATGAACTCATATTCTTAAATTTACAAAGCACCCAAAGATCACAACTGTTAAAGGAAAGAGCTAATAGAGTCAGTAAGTAGTATAATTCACATCTAAATAATAAGCGATCATAGAGTAACATAAAGGAAGTTAAACACAAGTAAAGCATGTTTAAATAGTCAAGTTAAGAAATAAGAGGATAATATAATGCAGAACTTTTTGAATAAAACAGGAGGTATAATCAGTCCCCCATATCTGTCCATTTCATCTCTGCAGTGTCAACTGAACTTTGATCAAATATTATTAGTTCCAGGATTACCATGGATACTGAAGACAACTGCAGATTTCAAAATGAATCCTAAAAGAAAACTAGAAATGAAGAATTATAGTAGATGAAATAAAAACTCATTAAATAATTACATTCAACTAAACACAGTTGAAGACAGTAGAATAGAACTTCGTATCTTGGAGTTCAAAGTCAAGTAGGTCTTAGGAAGCATCACTATAAACAAAGTTAGTGGAGGTGATGAAATTCTAGCTGATCTATTTCAAATACTAAAAGATGATGCTGTGAAAGTGCTGCACTCAATATGCCAGCAAGTTTGGAAAACTCAGTAGTGGCCACAGGACTAGAAAAGTTCAGTTTTCATGCCAACCCCAAAGAAAGGCAACGACAAAGAATGCTCAAACTACCGCACAATTGCACTCATCTCACACGCTAGTAAAGTAATGCTCAAAATTCTCCAAGCCAGGTTTCAGCAATACGAGAACCGTGAACTTCCAGATGGTCAAGCTGGATTGAGAAAAGGCAGAGGAACCAGAGATCAAATTGCCAACATCTGTTGGTTCATCAAAAAAGCAAGAGAGTTCCAGAAAAACATCTACTTCTGCTTTATTAGCGATACCAAAGCCTTTGACTGTGTGGATCACAACAAACTGTGGAAAATTCTTAAAGAGATGGGAATACCAGACCACATGACCTGCCTCCTGAGAAATCTGTATGCAGGTCAAGAAGCAACAGCTAGAATCGGACATGGAAAAATAGACTAGTTCAAATTGGGAAAGGGATATGTCAGGGCTGTATATTGTCACTCTGCTTATTTAACTTATATGCAGAGTACATCATGAGAAATGCTGATCTGAATGAAGCTCAAGCTGGAATCAAGATTGGAGGAAGAAATATCAATAAGCTTAGATGCCTGCAATACCACCGTTTTGGCAGAAAGTGAAGAGGAACTAAAAAGCCTCTTGATGAAGGTGAAAGAGGAGAGTGAAAAAACTGGCTTAAAGCCCAGCTTTCAAAAAAACTAAAATCATGGCATCTGGGCCCATCACTTCAGGCAAGTAGATGGAGAAACAATGGAAACAGTGAGAGACTTTATTTTGGGGGGCTCCAAAATCACTGCAGGTGGTGACTGCAGCCATGAAATTACAAGATGCTTTCTCCTTGGAAGAAAAGCTATGACAAACCTAGACAGTGTATTAAAAAGCAGAGATACTACTTTGCCGACAAAGGATTCCAGTCAAAGGTATGGCTTTTTCAGCAGTCAGCATGTGAATGTGAGAGTCAGACCATAAAGAAAACTGAGCATCAAAGAATTGATGCTTTTGAACTGTGGTGTTGGAGAATACTCTTGAAAGTCCCTTGGACTGCAAAGAGATCAAACCAGTCAATCCTGAAAGAAACCAATCCTGAATACTCATTGGAGAGACCAATGCTGAGGTTGAAGCTCCAGTACATTGGCCACCTGATGGGAAAAACTGACTCACTGGAAAAGACCCTGATGCTGGGAAAGATTGAAGGTGGGAGGAGAAGGGGACGACAGAAGACAAGATGGTTGGATGGCATTACCGACTTAATGGACATGAGTTTGAACAAGCCCCGGGAGATGGTGAAGGATGAGAAGTGTGACGTGCCTCTTTCCATGGGGTTGCAAAAAGCCCTATGCTGCTGAGTCACTGAACAACGAGAAGAGAACTGAAGATTCCACCAGAAAGTAATCAAGGAGACAAGGAGACAAAAAATATGAACGTGAAGTTAAGAGACAGGAAGGAGAAGAGGACAGGGTTGAACAGGTATCTTACGCAAGTTCCAAAAGCTGAGAAGAGAAAGGACATTGAGCACAAGACTGTCTGTCTACTCTGTTTACTAATGAATCTCCAATTACTAGAGTAGTGGCTGGCCACGGTAAATGCTGTGTGCGTGTGCGTGAGTGTGAAGCAAATAGCGCAGATGAGCACTTAGGTACATAGATAGTAAAAAATAACTAAAATCTGATACAATACCAGAAGTAATCTTTGTGAGATTAAGATGGTAGCTTCAGGCTTAGACATCAGACCTCCATTCAAGGCAAGAATAAAGAGGAAAAGGTCAAAATAGACACTGCAAATTCTAAACTGAGTCAAACTATTTTTGGAGCTACAAGGAAGATTGGAAAATCAACTACTTCACTTTTATAACCCCTATAATGGAGGCAATTATGGAAAATGGGGCTGACTTTGGAGCTTAGGTGAGCCAATCTGTGTCAGTCCCATTTAAAAACAAGGGATTTGAACCTAACAGGAAGGAGAGGAATATAAGAAAGAAAAAAAAATTTTTTTAATAATTGAAACATCCTAACTTAACAAGAAAATAAAGCAAGAAATTCATTTTCATAATATCTCAAAGGTCGCAATCTGAAGAAAGATATGATACCCTGGTGGTCTAGTGGATAAGACTTTGCCTTCCAGTGCAGGAAGTGCAGATTTGATGTCTGGTTGCTTCCCTGATACCTCAGCTGGTAAAGAATGTGCTTGCAATGCCGGAGACCCCGGTTCGATTCCTGGGTCGGGAAGATCCCCTGGAGAAGGGATAGGCTGCCCACTCCCGTATTCTTGGGCTTCCCGTGTGGCTCAGCTGGTAAAGAATCCACCTGCAATGTGGGAGACCTGGGTTCAATCCCTGGGTTGGGAAGATTCCCTGGAGAAGGGAAAGGCTACCCACTCCAGTATCCTGGCCTGGAGAATCCCATGGACTCTATAGTCCATCGAGTCACAAAGAGTTGGACACAACTGAGAGATTTTCACTTTCACTGGGGAACTGGAACCCTTGTGCCTCTTGGCCAAAAAAAAAACCAAAAAAAAAAAAAAACAGAGGCAATGCTATAGCAAATTCAGTAAAGACCTTAAAAACTGGTCCACATCAAAAAAAATTTTTAAAAGAAGCTATGATGGCCAGAAAAAAAGGAGTACAAAGGGGAACAGGATGCTCCCTATGATACCATGGTCTGCCTCATGCAACAGCTGGAAAAGCAGCTTCTTCTCAAATCTCCCTCCCTACCAAATCAAAATTCATTCCCAATAGAACCAAGGCTCTTAACTACCCACAGGCAGAGGACCCCTCCCTCCCACCTGGATAAAATTTTTTCTGTGATGTGTCAGCAGCACAGTAGTCTTCAGACAGCAAGCTAAGAAGGAACCAGCCACTGAGCTGGGAGACAGGGTACCCTTTGGCCAGATGGCTGGAGTTTGACACCATTCTTCTCTGCTGAGAAACTGTGGAATGTGGTCAGGTTTCATTCAAGAGTTAAGAGGCTGCAACTGGTGATTGGGTTTTACCTTTAAGGACTCCTTGGAAATTCATCTAGAAATGTATACACCTGCACCCAACACCACCAGAGGAGTGGAGGAACCACTTAAGCCACACCTTCCAGCCCAACCCCTGGACACATCCCTACTCATGTCATGTGAGGAACAAGCTCACTGCCCCCTAAGGGGCAAACGAGCCAAGGGGCCTGCAACAGGGAGCTGATAAAGCCTTGCTAGGAAATAAAGAAAAATATATATATTGATCAGCATTGATATATATTTATCAACATTGTCACAATTTATCAACATGTGACATGCCTTCCTGGTGATTCAGTGGAAAAGAATCTGCCTTCCAATACAAGAGATGTGGATTCGATCCATGGGTTGGGAAGATTTCCTGGAGGAGGAAATGACCACCCACTCCAGTATTCTTGCCTGGGAAATCCCATGGATGTAGGAGCCCGGCAGGCTAGAGTCCATGGGATCGCAAAAGAATCAGATACAACTTAGTGACTAAACAACAACAATATGTAATGATTACTCTCTTAATAATACTAAAAGTCTGATTTTCTAAAATACGACACAAATGAAACTATCTGTAAAACAGACACAGACTCGCAGACATGGAGAACTGACTTGTGGTTGCCAAGAAGGAGGGGATGGGGCGGGAGAGGATTAGCAGAGGAAAGCTGGGATTAGCAGATGTAAACTAGTGAATATGGGCTTCTTCACTAGCTCAGCAGCTAAAGTGTCTGCCTGCAATGCAAAAGACACAGGAGATGAGAGTTCAATCCCTGGGTCCGGAAGATCCCCTGGAGAAGGAAATGGCAACCCACTCCAGTATTCTTGCCTGGGAAATCCCATGGACAAAGAAGTCTGGCAGGCTTTGGACAATGAGGTGGCAAAGAGTCAGGCACGACTGGACCAACTGAGCACAGAAATTAATGTATATAAAAGGGATCATCGACAAGATCCTACCGTGTAGCACAAGGAACTATATCCAATATTCTGTGACAAACCATAGTGCAAATGGATATATAGTTTAAAAAATGTCTGTATGTGTATAACTGAGTCACTTTGCTATACATCAGAGACTGGCACAACATTGCAAATCAACAATATTTCAATTAAAAAGAATTTTTAAAGTCTGATTTTAAAAGAAAAGAGGCTGAAACATCTCCTTCCGAGAGGAAAAATGTCTAGAGGCCCTTGATTGAGACCAGGCCTGGCTCAAACCCCTTCTCTGTCTCTACCCCAGGGTTCTCCGTGCCGTTCTCACAAGCAGTGCCATCCGTGGCTCTGGCGACCTGACTCTGGCACCAGAGAAGGACATTTTAAAAGGAGCTTGGAAGGGAGAAAAGAAGGACTACATCCTACCTGAAAGTGAAAGTGAAGCCGCTCAGTCGTGTCCAACTCTTTGCAACCCCATGGACTGTAGCCTACCACACTCCTCCGTCCATGGGATTCTCGAGGCAAGAGTACTGGAGTGGGTTGCCATTTCCTTCTCCAGGGGATCTTCCTGACCCAGGGATCAAACCCAGGTCTCCCGCATTGTAGGCAGACTCTTTTACCGTCTTAGGGCTGATCTATTTGAAGCCAAGTCATACCAAGATGTGGATGAAAACTTACTGGCAACAGAAAGAAACCCACACCAAAGGCAGGGCGTGGGAAGGTGGGGGGCAGGGACCCACCCGCCTGCTGGGCATCAGCGGTCCCCGGCGAACCCCAGCGACAGCAGTTTCTGTAGCTGTTCCATCGACAAAGTAGGCCTCGGTCATTTCCCAGTCGGCCCTGTTTTTCTCACCAAGTCATTAGGCAGGGCGATACCCTGTGTGTGGCCCTGGATGCCAGATTCGATTTTTCTAAGTGCAAGTCATCCTGCGGTGGGAATCCAGGTTTCTGTCACTGAGTGCAGAATCCCATCTCCCCTGAAGGGGGTTTGCACGCAGGGGCTGTGGACTCCACTGTCTTTCTGTTCCGGCAGCGCCTGCTGCTGTTTCCCTGTGAGATCTACAGAGCTGTCACCCTCTTTCCACACACACCTCCTTCCAAGCAGGGAAGAGATGAGCTATTACCGCAGGACGCAGCGGTCAGAGGGGAGACTGGGAAACAAGCTGGAGCTGACTTGGAAGCCTATTTTCTGAGAGTTTCTTCATTCTCAAGGATAATACCCATCCATCCTGCTGAGTTATTGTGAGGACTACAGAGTTCTTGTGAGGACTGCAGACAATGCATGCAGTGTTCTCAGGATGTGCTCAGATGGACCAGATTCTCAAGAAATGACCCCTGTGTTCCTAATTTTACCGGGCTGGACTCTTTCCTGTTACCCCACCAGCTTCACACACACACACACACACACACACACACACACACACACCGCTGAATCTCCTGATCTCATTGGGTGGACAAACTAGGGAAATACTGTGTGTGTGTGTGTGTGTGTGTGTGTGTGTGTGTGTGCACTCAAAGTGAAAGTCACTCCGCCATGTGCGACTCTTTGAGAACCCATGGATGATACAGTCCGTGGAATTCTCTAGGCCAGAATACTGGAGTGGGTAGCTTTTCCCTTCTCTAGGGGATCTTCCCCACCCAAGGACCAAAGCGGGGTCTCTGCATTGCAGGCAGATTCTTTCCCAGCTGAGCTTTCAGGGGAGCCGTGTGTGCGTGCGTGCGTGACGGGTGTGTTCGCCTGTCTGGCTCTTGGGTCTCAGCGGTGGCATGTGGGCTCTCCGCTGCAGCACATTCTCCAGTCGCGGCGCAGGCGGGCTCAGTAGCTGCGTTGCTTGGGCTTCGTGGCTCTGCAGCTTGTGGGATCTTAGCTCCCCGACCAAGGATCAAGCCCACGTTCCCCGCCTTGCAAGGCAGACTCTTTAGCACTGAAACCCCAGGCCGTCCCGCGGTGTGTGCTTTATGCTGATTCTGTGTCCCCACCAGGCACTCTGCTACGGAAAATGGTTAGAAACGCAGTGCTAACCACACTGAAGGCCGCCCAACCCTGTGCAATAGACTCATGCGTTTAATCATGGAAGAAAGAAGGGGCTAAGGCTCTGGGTTTGTGGGCTTGCTTCTGCCAACACCATATATTATCTTTATATCAACAACATGCAGTGCCAACGGCATCAAAGGAGGACTTTACATGCAGCACCTCATTTAAAGGCCCCTGAAGGACAATGATCTGAGCACGCAGGGCTTTTCTCCTCTCCTCCTGTCCCCTCCCCAAGGGAGAAAGAAAACCTTCCCTAATGTGTGCTCTGAGAAAGAATTTAGCCACAACTCCTGGGGCCTACCCCAATTTGTGGACACACATACTCTCTGATCTCGGATTTGACAAGCTTCCAGGGGACCACTCTGCCCCTTCTTGAGGCATTTAAGTGATTCTTGGACTGCACTTGGGACTAGCAAAGGAGATAGGATTCAGGGAGGACATTTCAGAGAACCCATCTGGGTATAGAGTCACACCCCACTGTTTCAAGTCAGCCTTGATGCTGATAAAACTGAGGCTTCCAGCTCCACCTGTGTGTTTCTTGTAGCTGTCTTTCAAGGGGCTCCAGACATGGTGGAAGTGGCAGGGATGGTGTTTAGTGCTTCCCTTAAGCCCCCCAAGCAAGTACTTCCATCCCCATTTTAATATATGAAGAATCTGAAGCTGAGTGAAATTAAGTCACTTGCCCAGGGCTGTTTAGACAGAGGGTCATAAAGGTGAAATTGAACCCAGTCCTTCTGGCTTCAAAGCCTATGGCCCATGCTCGTGCAAAGCTGCCATTCCAGAAAGCAAATACTCCAGCTGAGGAAACCTGAACCAGCAGTCTTCTTTTTATAACACAGTCTGGGGAGAAAATCAAACCTCCCCCTCTTGCTCTTGGTTTTGATATCAGTAAAATCAAAAGCTTGGACTAAACACCAAGAAAGTCCCTCCCAGATCAAAGACTTGCTTTCGGTTCCTGCCACTCAGTCTATCTTCAGTGCCGTGGTTCCACAGATTCTAAAGCTCTGAAGGCAGAGGAAAGTAAGTTCTCCACCTTTTACTGTAATGACAGGGATAAACCTAAACTTACAGATTAATGATTTTTAAAACTAAAAGCAGAGCTGGTCAGGTTAAAATGTCAGTTGAGAAGGTGTACTCAAACATTTCTAGTCAACACCAACCTCTCAACACACTGAGAAAGCTCAGCGCAAACCCGGAGCACCCTGAAATCCACCTAGAAATTCACTCAAGTAACAGGAATAAGATGGAACAACAGACTGGTTCCAAATAGGAAAAGGAGTAGGTCAAGGCTGTATATTGTCACCCTGCTTGTTGAACTTCTACGCAGAGTACATCATGAGAAACACTGGGCTGGAAGAAGCACAAGCTGGAATCAAGATTGCTGGGAGAAATATCAATCATCTCAGATATGCAGATGACACCACCCTTATGGCAGAAAGTGAAGAGGAGCTAAAAAGCCTCTTGATGAAAGTAAAAGAGGAGAGCGAAAAAGTTGGCTTAAAGCTCCACATTCAGAAAACGAAGATCATGGCATCTGGTCCCATCACTTCATGGGAAATAGATGGGGAAACAGTGTCAGACTTTATTTTTTGGGGCTCCAAAATCACTGCAGATGGTGACTGCAGCCATGAAGTTAAAAGACGCTTACTCCTAGGAAGAAAAGTTATGACCAACCTAGATAGTGTATTCAAAAGCAGAGATATTACTTTGCCGACTAAGGTCCGTCTAGTCAAGGCTATGGTTTTTCCTGTGGTCATGTATGGATGTGAGAGTTGGACTATGAAGAAGGCTGAGCACCGAAGAATTGATGCGTTTGAACTGTGGTGTTGGAGAAGACTCTTGAGAGTCCCTTGGACTGCAAGGAGATCCAACCAGTCCATTCTGAAGGAGATCGATCCTGGGATTTCTTTGGAAGGAATGATGCTGAAGCTGAAACTCCAGTACTTTGGCCACCTCAGGCAAAGGGTTGACTCATTGGAAAAGACTCTGATGCTGGGAGGGATTGGGGGCAGGAGGAGAAGGGGATGACCGAGGATGAGATGGCTGGATGGCATCACGGACTCGATGGACGTGAGTCTGAGTGAACTCTGGGAGATGGTAATGGACAGGGAGGCCTGGCATTCTGTAATTCATGGGGTCGCAGAGTCAGACACGACTGAGCGACTGAACTGAACTGAACAGGAACAACATGAACTTTGGGGCCAGAAGGCCTGGGTTCCAGTATAAGCTATTACATTTATGAGCTGTTTGCCCCAGACAAATCACTAACATTTCCGAGTCGCCGATTGTCATCTATAAATTAAGAGTCTATTTTCAAGGTCACTAGGATGCAAACTGCTTTGGAAAATGTCAAACTGTACAAATGTGAGTCATTAGTATCAAGTATTCCGTCACTAAGTCTTGTCCCACTCTTTTCGACTCCATGGACTGCTGCATACCACATTTCTATGTCCTTCAGTATCTCCCGGAGTTTGCTCAAACTCACAACTTCCCAGGTGGCTCAGAGGTAAAGGATCTGCCTGCAGTGTAGGAGACCTGGGTTCAGTCCCTCGGTCGGGAATAACCCCTGCAGAAGGGAATGGCAACCCACTTCAGTATTGTTGCCTAGAGAATTCCGTGGACAGAGGAGCCTGGTGGGCCACAGTCCATGGGGTTGCCAACAACCAGACATGACTAAGCGACTCACACTTTCACGTCCATCAAGTCAGGGATGCCATCCAACCAGCTCATCCTCCGTCGCCCCTTCTCCTGCCCTCAAATTTCCCCAGCATCAGGGTCTTTTCAGATGAGGGGGGTCTTCACAGCAAGTGGCCCAAGGACTGGTGCTTCAGCCTCAGCATCAGTACTTGCAAAGAATATTTAGGGTTGATTTCTTTTAGGATCGACTGGTTTGATTTTCTTGCTGTCCAAGGGACTCTCAGGAGTCTTCTCCAGCACCACAATTCAAAAGCATCCATTCTTCAGCTCTCAGCCTTCTTGATGGTTCGACTCTCACATCTATACATGACGACTGGAAAAATCACAGCTTTGGCCAGACAGACCTTTACTGGCAAGGTGATGACTTTGCTTTTTAATATGCTGTCTATATTTGTCATAGCTTTGATTAGTATAAATAAGGTAGTATTTTATCATTAATAAGACCCTGATCATTTAGGGGATGCCACGTTAGAGATGGTATCTTAGAGACTCAGGGAAGCTTTGTGAAAATTCAGCAACTTGGACCAAACAGGGATCAAAACAAATGAGATTGAAGAAGCTGATTGGAGTGATGCTCTGAGTCTCTCCCTTGGGTCAAGCTGTCAGCAGGGCAGCAGCAGACCTTCCAAGTCTCACTAGTTCTCAACTATCCCCTAAAAGGCTAGTCATCCACATGCAGTTGGGTAACACATGTGTTTTCAATGTTATGCAACTTTGTGCTATGACTGGAAAATCTAGTGTGTGGCAAAGAGCTCAATTTAAAAACGGAATGTTAGACTATTGATCACCCCTCCCCCTCCGACTGCCCTGAGCCGATTGGACATCATTTTCCTAATGAACTTCCAGATGCATTTTAGGAAGTGCCCCTCCTTAATAACATTTAACCTTTGCAAAGAAAATGGATCCCTTTTTCATTCTCTGTTTCTATTGCAACCTGTATTCTTGTATCATGATTTCCAGGAGTTATTTTCTCTAAGGTCACCATTAGAACTCATTTGGTAAGTACTGAGCAATTGCTTCTAAGGAAGATGCATTTAGGTTCCTGCAAACCTCTGGTCACAACATTCTTGTCAACTGATCAATACATAATCTTGTTTCATGCACATTTCTGTCTAGAACACCTTAGAAAGAAAGAAAGAGAAGTCGCTCAGTCGTGTCCGACTCTTTGCGACCCCATGGACTGTAGCCTACCAGGCTCCTCCCTCCATGGGATTCTCCAAGCAAGAGTACTGGCGTGGATTGCCATTTCCTTCTCCAGGGGATCTTCCTGACCCAGGAATCGAACCCTGGTCTCCTGCATTCCAGGCAGACGCTTTAACTGTATTTGGTTGATCCGTTAGCACCAAACTGCCAGTGGCTCAGCAGTGAAGAATCCACCTGCAGGGCTCGGGACATGGCTTCCATTCCTGGGTCTGGAAGGTCCCCTGGAGGAGGGCATGGAAACCCACTCCAGTATTTTTGCCTAGGAAATCCCATGGGCAGAGGAACCTGGAGGTCTATAGTCCATGAGGGTCATAAAGAGTTGTACACGCCTGACCAACAGCATTGTAACTCATATTTGAAAAAAGCTTATCTAACACAAGTATTTTCTCCAAAAGGCACACCACATCTTAAGTGTTCTTGTACTCAGGAACACTAGACTGCACGGTAGCACTGCGCCTGGGGGCCATTTTTAACAGCAAAATCACCACAAAAGGCACAAAAATGCAAAATAAATCACACTAAGCAAACCATGGAAAGAACAACGTGTTTACAGGAGAGTTAAAACAAGAAGGCAAAACAACCCTTAATCCAGCCTCAGCTGGAAATGTGTATCAGGAAACTTGAATTTTTCACTGACCTGTGTGTATCTGCAAATAACACGGAAAATGCCATCATTTGGGAGTTACAAGTGAATTTAGCAAGCAGGCACATTTGCAAATATGGTGCATGCATGCTCAGTTCTGTCTGACTTTTTGCGACCTCATGGACTATAGCCCTCCAGGCTCCTCTGTCCATGGAGTTTTCCAGGCAAGAATACTGGAGCGGGTTGCCATTTCCTTCTCCAGGGAATCTTCCCCACCCAGGGGCTTAACCCAGGTCTCCTAAATTGGCAGATGGATTCCTTACCACTGGCACCACCTGGTGTGTGTGCTGTGCGTGTGCCCAATGGCTTCGGTTTTGTCCGAGTCTTTGAGACCACATGGACTGTAGCCCACCAGGCTTCTCTGTCCCTAGGGTTCTCCAGGCAAGGATACTGGAGTGGGTTGCCATGCCCTTCTCCAGGGGATCTTCCCCACCCAGGGATCAAACTCATGTCTCCTGCATCTCCTGCATTGCAGTCGAATTCTTTACCTGCTGAACCACGGCGAAGCCAGCGCCAATCTGGACTCCCCTGCAAACATGGATTTCATAGTTATCTGGAGGTGGGCTATCTCTACGATTGAGCACTTATAAAGTTAATGGACCATACTAGGTAAACTGGACCTTTTACCTAGTAACTTGACATATAATTACTTTGCAGATACTTTCTGCACATCTCTAGTTCTAGCCCCAAACTTGCTCCCATCTGCTCAAATTATGTTCCCATCTGATTGTGGCAAAGGAACACAAGTTCAACAATTCCAAAGCTGAAGTCACCTGCACTTTCCCTAAAATTTGTCTTTCCTTCTTTTATTTTTCAGTAAAGATCCCTTCTTTTCAGGAAGCTTCAGTGTCTACCATCAGAGATGTAGTTCCTGAGAAGCTACCCTTCTGAGCACTTTATTCTTTCTTTTGATCTTGAAGAGAATTCTGTGAAATAACATACAACTATTACTTCCATTTTGCAGATGAAACAACTAAGGCCATGGGAAGTAGAAGGGCATGGTCCCAGTCTTCCAGCAAGTAAGCTGTAGAGCTGGCTTTTGTGAAGAGCTGACTCATTTGAAAAGACTCTGATGCTGGGAAAGATTGAGGGCAGGAGGAGAAGGGTATGACAGAGGATGAGATGCTTGGATGGCATCACTGACTCGATGGACATGGGTTTGGGTGGACTCCGGGAGTTGGTGATGGACAGGGAGGCCTGGCGCGCTGCAGTTTATGGGGTTGCAAGAGTCGGATATGACTGAGCGACTGAACTGAACTGAGTCTGATTCCAAAACATGGGTGCTTTTCTTAACCATTCTGTTATACTGATGCAATCTTGTTAACTGTAAGCCATTTTTATAGTCATCTGCTTAAAAGTCTCCAGTGACTCTGTATGACCTGCAGGAGATAGACAGATAAGTCAACAGATAGAAAATGTTCTTCCACCGAGAAATTCAGGACCCCTCCTGATCTTGTGCTAAATTTTCTTCCCTGATTTAGCTTCATTTATCCCCCTGGTGGTTCAGATGGTAAAGAATGCCTGCAATGCAGGAGACCCCGGTTTGATCCCAGGGTTGGGAAGATCTCCTGGAGAAGGAAATGGCAACCCACTCTAGTATTTTCGCCTGGAAAATTCCACAGAGGAGCCTGGTGGACTACAGTCCATGGGGTTGAAATGAGTCAGACATGACTGAGCAACTAACACTTTTCCGCTATCATCCCCTTCATGAATGTCACTACCGATGCCAAGGATTGCTATCTTTTATTCAATACACTGTTACCTTGCTGCCTTTGTGCTTTTGTGCTTGCAGACAGTCCTTTCCACCTGGAATAACTGCTCCTGCAATGTCGAGGTTCTAATCCTACCCATCTGTGTGAACTTTGCTTCATAATGCAATCAGCAGAAGAGCCCAACACAATAGTCAGAAGCAATGTGTTTATTCTGTAGCACAGGAGGTAGGAAGTTTCTGCATGGCATAAATCTTCAAAGCAGGAGGAATCACAGCATATTCCTGGCTGGAGGGACAGCACCCCACTTCCCCATGGGGGTGCTAATGTTGGGGCCAGTGTGAGGAAAGCAGGAGAGACTCTATCTCGAAGCCTGTCATCCATCTTAAAGACACAATGTGAACCAGGCCTGAGTCCTGCCCAAGAGTGAGGAGACCGATACTAGTGAAAACCAGGTCTCCTGGAGACTTCCCTCCCTGCTGCCGCTGCTGCTGCTGCTGCTGCTGCTGCTGCTGCTGCTGCTGCTAAGTCGCTTCAGCCGTGTCCGATTCTGTGCGACCCCATAGATGGCAGCCCACCAGGCTCCCCCATCCCTGGGATTCTCCAGGCAAGAACACTGGAGTGGGTTGCCATTTCCTTCTCCAATGCATGAAAGTGAAAAGTGAAAGTGAAGTCGCTCAGTCGTGTCTGACCCCATGGACTGGAGCCCACCAGGCTCCTCCGTCCATGGGATTTTCCAGGCAAGAGTACTGGAGTGGGGTGCCATTGCCTTCTCTGTTCCCTCCCTATGAAGAGGGAAAGTTCAGTTTTTACATAACCTCCTGCTCCTTCTGCCTCTGTAACTCCGCTTGCTCCTTGCAAAGTCTGGATCATGTAGGTCATGTAGTCTCAGAAAGTGGGGACTCAAAATACTAGGAACTGGAGCTTATCTCATTCACTCCTGTCCTGCTCTTTGCAATTGCCAAGCCCCTGCAAATCTGCTTAGTCATGAATGTCCGTGTAAAGATCAGACAACCCCCCCACCCAGTCTTGACCACTGTTCCCACACGCGCATGAAAAACCCCTTAGTTCAAACCAGCCTATTAGCAGCTAGTGTTGTGCCCTATAGTAGGTCTATAAAAACTCTGTAACCCCTTTGTTCAGAGCTCAGAGCTTCAAGTGTTAACTCCTCCGGGCCTGCCAGCATAATAAGCCTGACTTCTCCAACTCTCCGAGTGTGGTGCTTGGCTTCCTGAGTACCGGTTTCTGCAACACCTACAGATGACAAATGGAGATTGTAGTTGAGGTCAGGCTGCCCCTGTTAGATTAACCATGGAGACATCCCCCCTTGATGTTTAATCATTGCCCCCGCCCAACCTTCATTGTTTGTTCTCCTAGCACCTACGTATTATAAAACTCAATCATATCCAACAAAGAGGTTGCTGACATGTAACCAGTCATGTAGTGGGGGGTATAATACTGGACCTTTCAGAAACCTCAGGGTCCTTATTGGGAATTGATTCCCCTTGGACCCTCTGGCATAATAAACTGTACTCCACTGTCTTGAGTGTCCTCTGAGGTGTGTTTTTCGACACCAGATTCCACAACACTAATACCATACGTGATACAAGAGCCTGCCGTTCTCCCTAGGCTCTGGTGGAGGGGCAAGAGCCCATGTTCTCCCATCTTTCTGACTGTTGTTGGACTCCAGGAAGTATTCCTGCCCATTAAGAGGTGCAGTGGTGACCTCCAAGTATCCCTGAGGGTTTTCTGCAAAACTGGTTAGTCAGGGAGGAAGTCTCGCTTATTCTTAGGTATTTGAACACTGGTAGAACTCAGGATCCCTGGACCTTGCTTCCAAAGCCACCATCCTCATTGGCCTTGTGTCCTGGTGGTGCTCACTCTGAATTTGTTTGGTGGCCCATGACCCCCTGGGCTTCCCAGGTGGTGCAGTGGTAAAAGATCTGCCTGCCAAGCAGGAGACGCAGGATACACGAGTTTGATCCCTGGGTCGAGATGATCCCTGGGTCGAGACGATCCCCGGAAGGAGGGCATGAAACCCACTCCAGTATTCTTGCCTGGAGAATCCCACTGGACAGAGGAGCCTGGAAGGCTACAGTCCATGGGGTTGCAAAGAGTTGAACACAACTGAGCAATGGAGGACCATGACCCTCATATCCAGCCTACAATGTATTTTAAAGACAACTTTAAATATGGTACAGTGAAAAGGGAAAAAGAGGAATGAGTTTCTTTTCTTCTTTCCTGAAAACCAAGAAGATAAAGAGAACAGTGAGCAGGCCTGAACATTCCTACTTAACCTCCTCTAACTCTGCCTGTCTGTAACTAAGTTTGCTTTTCTGCCCCCTAACTCTGCAGGAGCTTCATTCTGCACCTATTATGTCTTCCCCTGTAGTTCTTCTCTTTTACATTTCAGAAAGAAGTCCACAGAGCCAGGAACTACCAGACTCCATTACTGGATTACTCACTCCAGCCTATGACTGTTTTTGAAGCAATGCAAGAGGAAGAAGACAGGATCCTATCACCTTTGTTCCTCATCACTGACTCCTGACTATGATCCCTCATCTTGTATAAGCCTAGACTTCTCGTGGAGGGGTGGGCACAGTTCTTGAAGCACAAGCTTCCTCTGTTCCCCTCTTTGCAGACTGAGAATTAAAGCCACCTTTCTATTTCCTCCAAACTCCATGTCCGCATTTTTTATTTTGCCATTGTCTAAAAAACATAGTCACAACCTGCAAGTAGACGGTTATTTCATTTGGTGGGAATATTTAGGACTCTGAGCCCAGGAGGCAGCATCCCAGGAGCTCTGAGAAAGCTGCTCAAGAAGCCAGGAGGGGAAGTCAGGCTGTATGCAAGTTTGCAACAAAAGGAGCAGGCAGTCTGAACATCAAAGATCAGGTATCAGTTAAGGAACTTAGCATTCTGTGCGTGGGAAGATGCAAGCCTCTGGGCTCACTGAGTCCATTCCTTGCATAGGCTCCTCAGCTATCTGGGATCAATCCTGTTTCCTTGTTCACCTTGCTTCTTGCATTTCCCCAGCTCCTCAGCAATCGCCCTGGAAGTGGCAGCATCCATTGGATTGCAGTTTTGGGAGCTCTCATTCACACTTGGAGGCCAGAAATCACTGATGGCTGTGACCTTTCTTGTTTATTAATATGAAAGGAAGTGAAGTGAAGTGAAAGTCACTCAGTTGAGTCCGACTCTTTGCGATCCCAGGGACTACACAGTCCATGGAATTCTCCAGGCCAGAATACTGGAGTAGGTATCCTTTCCCTTCTCCAGGGGATCTTCCCAACCCAGTGACTGAACCCAGGTCTCCTGCATTGCAGGCAATTCTTTACCAGCTGAGCCACAAGGGAAGCCCAAGAATACTGGAGTGGGTAGCCTATTCCTTCTGCAGGGGATCTTCCTGACCCAGGAATCGAACCGGTGTTTCCTGCATTGCAGGCAGGTTCTTTACCAACTGAGCTATCAGTGAATATGGCAGGAGATATTTTTATTTCACACGGGCAGAGAAAGCCAAGATTTGGGCCAGCAAAAAATATATTTGTCCTTCCAATGACTAATATAGGACAGTCAAGGGTGGCCCTAGATTTCTGACTGAACTGGAAAGATTCTGTGGCCATTCATTAAGAACAAGAGAGTGGAAGGGACGTAGGTCGGAAAGCATAAGAGAAATGGTGAATTTGGCTTTGGACTTGGTGAACACAAGGTGCCTTTGAATTTCCCTGGTGCAGAAGCTGAGTGGAGAGATGGAAGGGAGGCCTTGACTGACATAAAGACATAAGTCACCAACATACAGATGAGGAAAATGAAGCCATGAAGATGAGGAAGTTGTGGGAGAGACTAAGAAAATGATCTGGTGGAGTTCAATGAGCTCCAATTTATCAGGAAGAGAAAGGGGAGGCCAAGCCTGCAAAGACTATCACAAACAAGGAATGTATTGTATCACTGAAAACAAAAGGAAGAGCGTGCTGCAAAAACGTGAAATTCTTTTGACATCAAGTGAGATTATAATTGAAACGTGAAAGTGAAAGTGAAGTCACTCAATCGTGTCCGACTCTTTGCGACCCCGTGGACTGTAGCCTACCAGGCTCCTCCCTCCATGGGATTCTCAAGGCAAGAGTACTGAAGTGGGTTGCCATTTCCTTCTCCAGGGGATCTTCCTGACCCAGGGATTGAACCTGGGTCTGCTGCATTCCAGGCAGATGTTTTAACCTCTGAGCCATCAAGGAAGCAGGCATAATTGAAAAAGATCCTTTGAATCTAGCTGCTTAGAAGCCATTGGTGGCAAGTAGCAAGAACCCTTCTGGAAATGATTATCCAAGTCAGATTAAAGTGGCAAATCAGGAAATCAAAATGAAAATTATAGATGACTGGTCTGAGGAGGATGGATATCACAAGGACCATAGGTGGACAGGGCCCAATAACAATGGTCATGACCCTGATCACTTCATGACTTCTCCGCCTCTTAAGACAATGAAGGGATTCTAGCTTGACTTGGTTGGCTTCCCCTTGTCTTCTGGCTACTCAGTGGTAAACTGAGTTAATTACAGCAGCAACTAACACAACATTGTAAATCAACCATACCTCAATAATAAGCAAGTAAATAATATCTTTATTCTGGAAGGTGAGGAAATGGTGAGACAGTCAATTCAGAAAAAGAAACATCTAAGCAACTAAAGGCAGACAGCTTTCAACTCACACTCTCCTCCCAAGGGCTTCCTCTTCCCTGGTGAGAAAAAAGAAGTCTTTAGGGGGAAAAAATACTCCCAGGCTAATGTTTTTATGAGTAACTATTTTTATGACCATACCATACAAAATAAATTTTACAAAACCAATTTGGGGTGGGCCAGCCTTTCAAAAATCACTTCAGGCAGTCAGAAAAAATGTTGCATAGAAGCCAAGTTCTTAAAAAGGTGCTAAGGCAATTTACGTCTATTACTGAGGCACATAGCTGGTGTCCTGGGGGTTGGTTTCCACAAGAAATGGCACTTCCCTGCTCCCTCAGGATTTCTCCTGAGCACTTGTCTCCCGATTGCATTTGAGTAACAGATAGTCATCTGTACACAGAGCAAGGTGACTCATCCTGAAAGAACCCATTTGAGAATGTTTGCCTGGCTCTGAACGTGTTTCATTGTTTTGAGAACTATGAGGCTTTGCACACACCCAATAGCACACAACATCCAAGTTTCATATTTTTGCCTCTTTCACTCTGGGTCCAAACCTAATACCTTTGTTTATACGCATCTTATATAACCTGCTCATGTTACTGTGTTGACTGAGCTAAAAGCATAAATTATCTGCCTCCTGTTTCAACAACTTTCAAATTAGAAAAACATTGCCCAGTGGACAGATCGTATTCACTGTTTGGCCAGGTGATTTGGACCAGGTTGAAATCGTCTCAGGATGCTTCAGTGTCTAACCTCAGGAGAAGGAAAATTAGTCAGGCCTGCCTAAGGAAAAACATCTATTTCTGCTTTATTGACTATGCCAAAGCCTTTGACTGTGTGGATCACAATAAACTTTGGAAAATTCTGGAAGAGATGGGAATAACAGACCACCTGAACTGCCTCTTGAGAAATCTGTATGCAGGTCAGGAAGCAACAGTTAGAACTGGACGTGGAACAACAGACTGTCTCCAAATAGGAAAAGGAGTATGTCAAGGCTGTATATTGTCACCCTGCTTATTTAACTTCTATGCAGAGTACATCATGAGAAACGCTGGACTGGAAGAAGCACAAGCTGGAATCAAGGTTGCCAGGAGAAATATGAATAACCTCAGATATGCAGATGACACCACCCTTATGGCAGAAAGTGAAGAGGAACTAAAGAGCCTCTTGATGAAAGTGAAAGAGGAGAGTGAGAAAGTTGGCTTAAAGCTCAACGTTCAGAAAACGAAGATCATGGCATCCGGTCCCATCACTCCATGGGAAATAGATGGGGAAACAGTGGAAACAGTGTCAGACTTTATTTTTCTGGGCTCCAAAATCACTGCAGATGGTGATTGCAGCCATGAAATTAAAAGACGCTTACTCCTAGGAAGAAAAGTTATGACCAACCTAGATAGTATATTCAAAAGCAGAGA
>SJYQ01000783.1:717947-791260 GCA_006410935.1 Redunca redunca | reverse complement strand
GGGGGGGGGGGGGGGGGGGAGGCTGTGACAATAGGAGTGATTACACATCTCATCACCTGAGATGCATGTGAAGATGGAGCCCTGAGGCTAGGATGGGACAAGGAGGAGAGGGTGCGTGTATCGTGTTGTTTGTAGCTTTGTTACCGATGACAAGTCGCAGATTAATTTTTTTCATGAGGCTTTTGTGCACCAGCAGCTTTTTGGCACAAGTCTAACTTCTCTGAAATGGAAAAAGAGGCTTCAAGAAGTCAGCCCTGGACTGTCAGCTATGACTGATGGCTTAGAAGGGATTCTGTGTCATCCAGGTTACCACCGTCATTGGATAAAAGGAAGAGGCGGAGATGATGTCATCTGGGACCTGAAACCCCTCCAGCAAGTGAGTGCCAGACAACAGCTTGAGTTAGACATGTATGAAGATCTCAAGATAACTTAAATACATAAAGTAGCATATGAGGAATGATTCAGTGCCTAGAAAAAGTCCTTGTATCTGATAGGTAGTTTGTGAATGCGTGTGTGCCTACTCAGTTGTGTCTGACTCTTTGCAACCCCATGGACTGTAGCCCAACAGGCTCCATGGTTCTCTAGGCAAAAATGCTGGAGTGAATTGCCATTTCCTTCCTCAGGGTACCTTCCCATATCAGGGGTCAAATCTGTGTCTGACCTGCATTGGCAGGCAGATTCTTTACCTCTGAGCCATCAGGGAAGTCCAAATGAGGGAATACTGATCTCCTTTCTTTTCTATCTTACAGCATCCCAGAATCACAAATATTTTCAAGTTTAAGCTAATTGGCCTATGAATTCCTTTCCTCTCGAGAGTTGAGGAATCTGAGATAAGATGAAGCTAAATGATTTGAAGATAACACTTAATAAATCCCGGAGGTGGACAGAAACCATATCTCCAACTTCCTGCTTCGCCTCCAGAGAATATTCTGATTCTTTCACTTTCTATCAACTTGCTGCTTAAAGACACTCTATGGTATAACAATATGTGTAAGAAATTTGATTTTTTGAAATGTGATCCAGAGTGAATCTGTCTCTCAGTTCATTTAAGAATGATGCCAAGAGAAATGTCCTTCCTCTCTTCTCATAAACTTAAATTGTCCCCTTGCCTTCTTTGGAGATCATTGCACTCCTGATAAGAGTTCACACTAAACTGTCAACTTAGAGTGGATTCTCACATCAACCAGCTCCTCTGGGAAAATGCTTCAGCCCAGTCCAGGAGCATCCACCTCCCCCTGGTCCCGGATCTGGACTTGTCCCAACCCAGACAATAGAGCCAGAGAGGACCTGAGAAAAAATCCAGATGCCCTGAGGAGATGGGTGTGACCTCAGCCCACACTTGTCCTTCCCCACCTTCTGCAGATGAGCAAAAGGGGTCTGCAGAGTGGGGAAGCCTTGTGCCAGGGCCAAAACCACGCCCGGAGTGTGCCCAGTTCACCCAGAACCCTAGGCATCTCCAGAATCACAGACAGCACCTCTAGGGAGGGGCTGGTTATTCCATCATTGTACGGGCTTTCTTGGATTGTATGCTTTGTGAGGTTAAACAAGTTACTCTCCCTCATCTTTATTTGAGATGCACTGGACATTGAAGAAAATGGGGAAAACCACTAGACCATTCAGGTATGACCTAAGTCAAATCCCTTGTGATTATACAGTGGAGGTGAAAAATAGATTTAAGGGACTAGATTTGATAGACAGAGTGCCTGATGAACTATGGACAGAGGTTTGTGACAATGTATAGGAGACAGGGATCAAGACCATTCCCAAGAAAAAGAAATGCAAAAAAGAAAAATGGCTGTCTGAGGAGGTCTTACAAATAGCTGTGAAAAGAAGAGCAGTAAAAAGCAAAGGAGAAAAGGAAAGATATACCCATCTGAATGCAGCGTTCCAAAGAATAGCAAGGAGAGATAAGAAAGCCTTCCACAGTGATCAATGCAAAGAAATAGAGTAAAACAACAGAATGGGAAAGACTAGAGATCTCTTCAAGAAAATTAGAGATACCAAGGGAACAAAAACATGGGCTCAATAAAGGACAGAAATGGTAGGGATCTAACAGAAGCAGAAGATATGAAGAAGAGGTGGCAAGAATACACAGAAGAACTATGCAAAAAAGACCTTCACGACCCACATAACCACAATGATGTGATCACTCACCTAGAGCCAGACATCCTGGAATGCAAAGTCAAGTGGGCCTTAGGAAGCATCACTACAAACAAAGCTAGTGGAGGTGATGGAATTCCATTTGAGCTATTTCAAATCCTGGAAGATGATGCTGTGAAAGTGCTGCACTCAATATACCAGCAAATTAGGAAAACTCAGCAGTGGCCACAGTACTGGAAAAAGTCAGTGTTCATTCTAATCCCTAAGACAGGCAATGCCAAAGAATGCTCAAAGTGAAAGTGAAAGTGAAGTAGCTCAGTCATGTCCGACTCTTTGTGACCCCATGGACTGTAGCCTATCAGGCTCCTCCGCCCATGGGATTTTCCAGGCAAGAGTGCTGGAGTGGATTGCCATTTCCTTCTCCAGGGGATCTTTCTGACCCAGGAATTGAACCTGGATCTCGCTTTACCGTCTGAGCCACCAGGGAAGCCCAAGAATGCTCAAACTACTGCACATTTGCACTCATCTCACACGCTAGTAAAGTAATACTCAAAATTCTCCAAGCCAGGCTTCAGCAATACAAGAACTGTGAATTTCCAGATGTTCAAGCTGGTTTTAGAAAAGGCAGAGGAACCAGAGATCAAATTGCCAACATCTGCTGGATCATTGAAAAAGAATTTCAGAAGAACATCTATTTCTGCTTTATTGACTATGCCAAAGCATTTGACTGTGTGGATCACAATAAACTGTGGAAAATTCTGAACGAGATGGGAATACCAGACCACCTGACCTGCCTCTTGAGAAATCTATATGCAGGTCAGGAAGCAACAGTTAGAACTGGACATGGAACAACAGACTGGCTCCAAATAGGAAAGTCAATAGAGTGCGTCAAGGCTGTATATTGTCACCCTGCTTATTTAACTTCTATGCAGAGTACATCATGAGAAACACTGGGCTGGAAGAAGCACAAGCTGGAATCAAGATTGCCGGGAGAAATATCAATAACCTCAGATATGCAGATGACACCACCCTTATGGCAGAAAGTGAAGAGGAACTGAACAGCCTATTGATAAAAGTGAAAGAAGAGAGTGAGAAAGTTGGCTTAAAGCTCAACATTCAGAAAACTAAGATCATGGCGTGTGGTCCCATCACTTCATGGGAAATAGATGGGGAAACAGTGGAAACAGTGGCTGACTTTATTTTGGGGGGCTCCAAAATCACTGCAGATGGCGACTGCAGCCATGAAATTAAAAGACGCTTACTCCTTGGAAGGAAAGTTATGACCAACCTAGATAGCATATTAAAAAGCAGAGACATTACTTTGCCAACAAATGTCCATCTAATCAAGGCTATGGTTTTTCCAGTGGTCATGTATGGATGTGAGAGTTGGACTGTGAAGAAGGCTGAGCACCGAAAAATTGATGCGTTTGAACTGTGGTGTTGGAGAAGACTCTTGAGAGTCCCTTGGACTGCAAGGAGATCCAACCAGTCCATTCTAAAGGAGATCAGTCCTGGGTGTTCATTGGTAGGACTGATGTTGAAGCTGAAACTCCAATACTTTGGCCACCTGATGAAAAGAGCTGACTCACTGGAAAAGACCCTGATGCTGGGAAAGATTGAGGGCAGGAGGAGAAGGGGACAACAGAGGATGAGATGGTTGGATGGCATCACTGACTCAATGGACATGAGTTTGAGTAAACTCTGGGAGTTGGTGATGGGCAGGGAGGCCTGGCATGCTGCGGTTCATGGGGTCTCCAAGCGTCTGACACGACTGAGTGACTGAACTGAACTGAACTGAACTGGACATTCAGAGTGAAAGATTCTAATCTATACTAAACCATCAATGTGCTTAGCTCTTGAAATATATATTCAGAAATGAAATGGAGTCAGAGATGAGGAAGCCTTCTTTATCATTATAGCAGCACTAAATTAATTGCCTTTTGAGTAATATTCTTTATTATTTTATTCTTTATTATTCTTTATTCTGATGCAAATGCTGGGCAGCTGGTCTCAGGCCAAATAATTTTCCGCCTTAGAAATTTAAGACCTCTAGACATATTCAGAATTCACTGGTTCAAATCCATACTAGCTGCATGAGCTGGAGCAAATGTATTCAGAGTGTGGAGTTCTTTGTCTGAAATGTGATCTTCCAGATTTCCTAGGTTTGTTTGAGGATTCCATGAAATCTGGTTTCTCTAGGGCCTGTGAAAGGCCCTAGAGAACATACTAAGTCTCCAAGAAGTTGGTGGCCTTTCTCTTTCAAATACAACTGAATTATTATTTTCCTCTGACCTGGTCTGGGGAGAGATGAGCTTCTGATAACACCCCCTTGCTGCTGTGTGATAAAAGCTAGTCAGCATCTCTCTGGGCCTTATTTTCCTTCTTTGTCAACAGAGGGTGAAATCGGGCGGTGCTTGGGATTTCTGTGGACTGTGCTGTTGTGACCTCCTCAGAGAAGGTGTCTCCTAAGGGAGGTGCGCAACAGTTTCTGCTCCCTCCCAGTGTTATTCTTATCCCTCTACCTGGGAGGTGTGGTGTGTGTGCATGGGTATGTGTGTGTGCTCAAGCATGTCCAACTATTTGAGACCCCATGGACTGTAGCCCACGAGGCTTCTCTGTCCATGGAATTTCCCAGGCAACAATACTGGAGTAGGTTGCCATTTCCTCCTCCAGGGGTTCTTCCCGACCCAGGAATCAGACCTGTGTCTCCTGCATTGGCAGGCAGATTCTTACCACTGAGACACCTGGGAAGCACTGGTTTTCTATTGTTTGTGGCCACAACACTGCCTACTTTGCCTGAAAGGCACAAGGAAGGAACACACTAGTGACTCTTCGCTGCATGCTCACACCGGAACCTCCGGTGCAACTGTGAGAAAGGGGTCCTGAACTTCCGCTTCCGCTTCCGCTTCGGTAACTCTTTAGTCCAAGGACACTCAAAGATAGGGAAGAAGCTACACCGGTATCAACGGAAACTAACTGCAGAAAGTCACCCACTCATTATTTCATCCTTATTTCATGAAATGCTTTTGCTCTCTAGAGACTGACTAGGACCGCAGATCAGAACCCCAACTTTCTGCAACTTTGAGCAAGTTATTTGGCTTCTCTGGACCTCAGCATCCATCCGTAAAAGAAAAATGATAAGAGAACTTGCCTCATAGGGTTGTTGTCAAGATTTTAAATGTTATACACGTGAAGCGCTTCCAGTGCCTGGCGTACAGGAAATGGGCTCACTGTTGTGTATGCGGTTCTTTTTTATTTTACTGCTCTGCTCCAGAGTCTTTGCTGAGGTTCAGCCAGCAGTTGTAGGTAGTATGGCCCCTAAATGACAGAATTCACAGCCTCATAAGACAGAGCTGCACGTAGCTTGCTTCTGTTTGTGATCAGTCTAGAGCTAGAGCTAGAGTTAGAGCTTCTAGAGTTCTTGCCACATGCTGAGCACCCTGTTGGGTACTCAGGACGTAGAGATGGACACACGTGGTCCCTGAATCTATAGAGCCCGCGGAGTTGTGGGGAAGCCCATGTGAAGTTGGGCTGCCTTGATTTGAATCCAAAGTGCCAGTTGCTAACCATATGTGTGACCTTGAGCATGTTCCTTAATCCCTGCCACCTTCCATTTCCTCATCTGCAAGATGAAGAAGACAATGGCATTGACCTTGAGCTTTGGATTAGATGTGATGCATGAAGACCTGGCCCAGGACACAGCCCGAGGAGACCCAAGCAGCTCCCTCTGGGTACCTAGAGCAAAGGGTGGGGAATGCCATGAAGGCAGTAGACCTCAGGGGCTGTCGCAGCCCAGAGGAGGGCCACCCAACTCAGACAGACTCAGAGGAGGTAACAGCGAGGCTTTCTGGAAGAGGGGTTCCTTGGGGTGACTGTCAAAAAACCAGCCAGGGCTGACTAGAAATGGCTTTGAAGAACACTCCAAGCAGAAAAATCACAAGATCCAGAATATTATGCAGATTGAGTTTTTGGCAGAATTCTCTCACCAAGGGACACCTGCAGGATAAAATCACTCTCCTGCCTAGTTCAGGTCGAAGGAAATAGAATTTTGAAGCTGAAAAACTTGAGCTTGAGCTAATTGTCCACGAGGGACCAGTCTAGCTTCAATGGCTGAGCCAAATCTCCCAGATTTGTTTGGGATACTGGAATCCAAAGAGGAGGATGGAAGGTCTGTCCCTGAAGTAAGACCATCCCATCCCTTGCTGTCTGCATTTGATGTGAAATTTGACATGAAATAGAGCCAGCTTAGCAAAGCCTATCTTGAGTGGTTCAAAACTGAGTTAGGCTATATCCCTCCACGCTCTTCCTCAGAAGATAAAAATTAGTACAGCGAGGAGACACAGTGTGAGGAAGGTCAGCCCATTCCTCATCTAAGAAACTAACAACATTGAAAATTCTGGCAGCTTCTCTCCTGGCCCAGGAGAATCCTACGGACAGGCTACAATGCCAAGCACAATTACATTCTGCAGACACGCACCACGGGGGGGCCAATGTTCAACATGCAAAGGACACCTTTAAAGACAACAGTTACATCTTCGGCAACAAATGACCCCAGGAAGCCAAGTCACCCCCACAGTCACCCCCACTGAAGCTGTAAACTAAAAGTCACATAGGGGAAGCGGAGTTGGAGAGGTCAATGGCATACAAACTTGTGTATTTCAATGGAGTGATAGTTGCTCAGGCGTGCCAGACTCTTTGTGACCCCATGGACTGTAGCCTGCCAGGCTCCTCTGTATATGGAATCCTCCAGGCAAGAATACTGCAGTGGGTTGCCATTTCCTTCTCCAGGGTGTTTTGAGGGAGCAGTGGACAAACTCAAGAAAACACAGGGAGGAAGATGAAAAGAATGACCAGTGCAGGATGCTGAGTGCCCCCTGCTGCCCTTGTCTCAGCTTTAAGCAGCCCCTGTTTAGTAAAGAGATGTCTGATGTGCGTTCACCTGAGTTTTGTGTGTGTGCTGGTCTGCACATCCTTTCACTGGTTCCTTGGTAAACCCAGCTTCAGAGTGTTAGGTGACCCAGGAAAACCCAGAGTTGGCATCTGCTTCCCTTGGCAGTAGTTCTGTATGGATGAAAGCCATCAGTCCCTATCCTACCTGACTTTATAGACCAAACTTCAGGATGTAAGCAGTTTTCACCCCCAAACCTCCCTCTGTCCACATTTCCACCAGCGTATCCCCCCATACCCTGCACACCGTTTCTCCCATCATTATTGGTCTCATCACTAATAACCCCCTTCATCTCTGCCCTTCTATCAGCCCACATTACTAATGGAATGACTTATAGGCAAGAAAGACATTCCAGACAGAGGTCAAGGTGTGGCTGAAGAAAACAAGGCTGACTTAAGGGCAGATTGTGGGAGTTGGAGTGAGAGGGGATCACAGTAGGGATTTATTTGTTGAGCTGGCATTAAAGGTTCCTTCTTGTTTGGGAAGCAGTAAAGTTGGAGGTGGGGAGCAGAAAGGCTATGGTCAGACAGTGGTGGACCTTAAATAATAGGCTGAGAAGTTTGTACTTCTAACCTGAAGGCAACAGGGAACTTCAGAAGACTTTTCACCAAACGATCTCGTGTTATATTGAGTGAAGGGGGAGAGGAGTCATACACTGCACTGGTATAAATTGTTGTTTAGTCACTAAGTCATGTAACTCTTTTGTGATCTGATGGACTGAGTCCACCACGCTCCTCTGTCCATGGGATTTCCCAGGGAAGAATATTAGAATGGCTTGCCATTTCTTTCTCCAGGGGATCTTCCTGACCCAGGGATTAAATCCACATCTCCTGCATTGGCAGGTAGATTCTTTACCACTGAGCCACCTCGGAAGCCATGGTTTAAATTACATGATGCTGAATAAAGGAAAGTGTGAGCAGAACAAGCAAGAGAGGAAGGGACCCAGAAAACATGGAAGAATAGCCATACAGTGTAAGGATGGGCAGTCATGCTCATGACTACGTGTCAGCTGGTATGTGTTGTATGTCAATAATGTGGTAAGTCCTTCATATATGTTCTCTCATTTAGCTTCATTAATCCTCACAGTAGCCATGGGAGTTAGATACCATTACCCACATTCTCCAGTGAGAACTGAGGCCCTTGGAGATTTGTTTGAACAAGATTGCACAGCTGCTGAGAGATGGAAGGGAGGCTCAAGTCCACAGTTATTCTCTGACGCCTGGAAGTCTAACAGCAGGACCCTGAGCAGCCCCACATGGGCTGAATTTAGACAAGCTCTTCCTCTCCTAGCTGTTCATATAGAAACATGTGCTTGGTTAGCCTCCCGTCTGCAATTTCAGGTCAAAGTGGATTTTATTACCACATTCTCTTCTTTCGCGTTCCAACCTCTGTCTCTGTCATTGGCTTTCAATTGGAAAGTGACCCCAGAAACCTCCGTGGCCAAAGTCTCCTCTCTCCTTTTGCACGAGGGTGATATGATGATTTACTGGTTGAGTTTCCCTGTAGATGGGGAGCGAAGGGGTGACCTGTCTTCTTGAAGGAGTCCGTTAAAGCCCAGTTACTGAGCCAAGTGCAGTTACGTCTCTTCCCTGAGGCTTTCTCTTTCTCACACCTGCAACCATTTCTCATCCTGTCTCCACCTGTTTTTTGTCCCTCAGGCATCCTCTGCCCTCCCTCCCTCCATCTTCAGCCAGTCCGGGCACTTGCCCTGAGGTGCAGAGATCCCCACCTCACCCTGGATGTCTCTCTTGCTTTGGGATATTTGCAACCCCAATATCTTACATCCTAGCCATGAACATCCAAGGCTTTGTGCTTCTTTCAAACTCAGCTGTCACTCTTTCCTCTCAAACCTGGGTCTTTACTATTTCCTCCCAATTGTCCCTTGTGAATCACTGATAATTCATGTGTAGTCACCCAACGAGATTGACTGAATGATGATTGCTCAAAGATGTTCACAACCTAATCCCCCACTACCTGGGTGAAGAGGGGCCCTGCAGATATCATTAAATTAAGGACCTTGATACGAGAAGATTACCCTGGGTTTTCTAAGCACCCCGAGGTAATCATAATGGTCCTTACAAACGGAAGAGAGAGGCAGGAAAGAGCGTGATGCAACGTAAGGACTCAAGATGTCGCCGCAGACACTGTAGACGGAAAACAGGGGATAAGCCAAGAAATCAGATCAGCTTCTGGAAAGTAGAAAAGACCAAGAAATGAGTTCCCTATTTTCTTGGGCTCCAAAATCACTGCAGATGGTGACTGCAACCATGAAATTAAAAGGTGCTTCCTCTTTCGAAGAAAAGCTATGACAAACCTAAACAGCATATTAAAAAACAAGGACATCACTTTGCTGACAAAGGTCCAGATAGTCAAAGCTAGGGTTTTTCCAGCAGTCACGTGTGGATGGAAGAATTGGACCATAAAGAAGGCTGAACACCAAAGAACTGATGCTTTTGAGTTGTGGTGCTGGAGAAGATTTTTGAGAGTTCCTTGGACTGCAAGGAAATCAAACCAGTCAATCCTAAAGAAAATCAACCCTGAATAATCATTGGAAGGTTATTATTATTCAACAATAATCAAGTTGAAGCTCTGATACTTTGGTCCCTGATGTGGAGTCAACTCATTGGAAAAGACCCTGATGCTGGGAAAGATTGAAGGCAGGAGAAGAAGGGGGCAATAGGGGAGGAGATGGTTAGATAGCATCACCAACTCGACAGATATGAACTTGAGCAAACTCCAGGAGATAATGAAGGACAGGGAACCCTGGCATGCTGCAGTTCATGCGGTCACAAGGTGTCAGATAAGACTTAGTGACTGAACAGCAACTAAAGCCTCTAGACAGAAAGCAGAGATGAAGAAACTGAGGCCAAAGACCATCTGGGCCACAGAGGACGAGGGTAGATCTTCCTAGCACCAACACCTGAGTTCTTCTATTCAACTTTATGTCTCTGGAGAGTTTGTTGAAAAATAACTCTATTGTCTTAAAGAAGCTGAAGCCCTTAAGTCTTCTGAAGACCCTTCATTGAGCACAGATGCCTCTTCTTATTGAGTTTATTCCACTATCAATACACTTTTGCATATCTGCCTTCCAGGTCTGAGTGAAATTTTATATTCCCAGGGTTTGGCATAGTAATCAATAGCATTCAGTAAAGGCTGACTGAATAAGTGAATAATAGTAATATCCAGTGGTTATTGCAAGTTTGGACTTCCCATGTGTCTCAGTGGTAAAAGAATCCACCTGCCAATGCAGGAGATGCAAGAGACACAGGTTCGATCCCTGGGTTGGGCAGCTCCCCTGGAGAAGGAAATGGCTACCCACTCCAGTATTCTGGCCTGGGAAATTCCATGGATGGAGGAGCCTGGTGGACTATAGTCCATGGGGTCGCAAAGTTGAACACAGCTGAGCACTCACACCCAGCTGCAAGCTTACTCTCTGTCAGGCACTCTTCACTTCATCCTTGCTGGCCTCAGGCTCCTGCTTTATAATGGCTGGCTGGATGAAGAGTTACGTAGAAAGGGATGTGTGAATGGATGGGTGGATGGTTGGATGGATGGACAGATATTTGGATGGATAGCTGGATGCTCAGATAGGGGAAAACATATCTTACTACCTAGAAAGTTTTTGTGTTTTTTTACCAAAGTATTAAATTTTATTGCAATCCTCCCACATTTGCGTAAATAATAGTGAAAGTAAAGTCGTTCAGTTGTGTCTGACTCTGCAACCCCGTGGACTGTAGCCCACCAGACTCTTCCGTCCATGGGATTCTCCAGGCAAGAATGCTGGAGTGGGTTGCCATTTCCTTCTCCAGGGGATCTTCCTGACCCAGGGATCAAACCCAGGTCTCCCGCATTGCGGGCAGACACTTTAACCTCTGAGCCACCACAATCAACAAAGTAACGAGTTGGAAATGCTTCTAAGATGATCTTGATCCAACCAGAATTGGAATTAATGAGTTATAGACTAGAAAGTGCTTTAAAAATAAAATTTGGAGATTTCATGAAGAAATAACAAGTGAATTTCTAGACTCCACTACAGTGTACGGGCTTCCCTGGCGGCTCTGCCTGCAATGAAGGAGACTCAGGCTTGATCCCTAGGTCGGGAAGATCCCCTGGAGAAGGGAATGACTACCACTCCAGTATTCTTGCCTGGAGAATCCCATGGACAAAGGAGCCTGATGGACGACAGTCCGAGTATACACAAGCCTCATTTTAGGGCTTTTTTTTTTCTTTTCAGTTCAATTTTGTGGCTTTCTTTAAAGTTGATTGTTTAACTGTTTCTCACAACATACAAGGATATTTTATTCATTTCTGCACTTCTGCTATAAAGCATAGAATCTGAAATATATTGTTTGCCAATAACTAATGAATGAATGAACTTAACTGCTCTCAGTACACGTTTAAATATCGAGAGTTTATAAACTTGTCATTCTTTCAACAAATGCTGATTTTAAAAAGCCTGCTGTCCTCCAGGTCCTGTCCTGCTCACCCTGAGGGAGGCACATGAGCCTTCGAGGCCAGCATAACTACCCATGGGCTACATGCGGAGAAACTGAGAAATCAGGCCGCACATTCAACAGGTCCATCTATTGACCACCAACTACACCCCTGAGTGCTGGCGACTTTGTGAAGAGTCAGGGGTCGCAGGTCGTCATTGGTGGGCTTTGTGTTAAAATCAGAGCTGAGATGCAGAAAGAAAAGGGAGACAATGTGTTGCTATCCAATTGAAAAGTACCTAAACCTTTTCTCTCACAAATGCTGAGCTGTGTGCATCTCCATCATCTCTGTCAAGTTCAGTCTGATTTTCTAAATCTCTGGCTAAGAGCATGGCAGGGATGGACCTGAGGAAACTGGAGAAACGCCAGCTGGAGCCCAGCTCTCCCTGCCAAGTGCAAAAGGGAGACAGGCCTGTGACAAGTTTATTCCTGAAAAATAATAGGAATGAATTTATATACAAACAGAGATAGACTCACAGCTATAGAAAGCAAACATGATAACCAAAGGGGAGAGGGACTTTGACTCTGGATTTTTAAACTTCTTGGACCAACGACAGAGGATGGCATTTTGCTGTTTTATTTTTGGAAAAGTGACCTTTAAAAGTCTGAAAACCTGTTGTTCTTTCTTTCTGTAATGAATAGTAGAGACCTTTTCTGTAAAGGATCTACGCTATTCTCTACCATTACTGCATGGTATGGATAACATGAATTCTGAGGTTAAAAGGACCTGATTCTGAGACCTGGCTGTGCTTCTGATTAAGAGTATGATCTTGGACAAGTAAGGCTCTCTCAGGGCCTCAGTGTTCACATCTGCAAAATGGGAGGAATAATGTACCATTCATATGGAGTTACAGTGAGAATCTGACGAAGTAACAGATGTAAAGGATGTTGGTCTGTGCGTGGCATAGGGCAACCACTTAATGAACGGGGGCGCCATAGACACTGGGTGGAGAGGTCAGCCAGCTATGACAAGTTCTCCACTGGGTGCTCATGCACCCATTTATTCAATGAAATGTGTGTGTGCGCCTGTGCTTAGTTATGTCTGACTCTTTGCAACCCCATGGACTGTAGCCTGCCAGACCCTTCTGTCTACAGGATTTTCTCCAGCCAGGAATACTGGAGTGGATTGCCAAATGCTCCTCCAGGGGATCTTCCTGACCCAGGGATCGAACTCACATCTCCTGCAATGCAGGCAGATTCTTTGCTGCTGAGCCACCAGGGAAGCCCTATGTAGTGAGCTTTATTATGCCTTTCCTAGGAACCAGGCACTGTTCTAAAAACTGAAGTCACAGCAGTGAAAAAAGCAGAGCAAGAGCAAAAGTCCTTGCCTGCAGGGAGCTTCTGTCATAGTGACGCTGTTTATCCTCAAAGCATGCCTCAGTTTCCCCATCTGTGCCGTAGCAACAAGGACTGAACTTTCCTCCCAGGGTTGTAAGGGAAATTCAATTTTTAACTATGAAGCGCTTCAAACAATATCTGGCACAGAATAGGGGCTACGTAAGGATTTGCCTCCTAAATAATAGCTGTTGCTATTATTATGATTATCTGCCTTCTGTAACGCTGGCACCAGCTACAGAGCTAACTGTGAGGACTGTCACCTATCTTTCACAAAGAGGCTGAATAGTTTTATTAAAATGACGCAATGTCTAAAGGCGGAGCCAAAATTTGAGCAAAATCTGTCTCCAGAATTGATATATTGAAAATTTACCCACTATAAACATTTTCGGCTCCTTCTCCACCTGCCCTTGAGAAAAAATTTATTTTATATACATTGATTAGTATAGACCATTATATCATATACTTCCTTTCCCAGAGTCATTTAAGTTCTTAATAAGTGGGTTTTCCTGATTTTTTCCAGAGATGAATGATATCATTGGCAACTGCTGTTTAGTCACTAAGTCATGTCTGACTCTTTATGACACGGTCAAGTGCAGCACGCCAGGCTTCCCTTCTCCATCTCCCGGAGTTTGTTCAAACTCACGTGCAGTGAGTGAGTGATGCCATCCAACCATCTCATCCTCTGCCCCCCTCTTACCCTCTTGCCCTCATCTTTTCCGGCATCAGGGTATTTTCCAATGAATCGACTTTTCGCATCAGGTGTTCAAAAATTGTAGCTTCAGCTTCAGTATCAGTCCTTACAGTGAATATTCAGGTTGATTTCCTTTAGGATTGACTGGTTTGATCTCTTTGAATTAGCACAGCCTTTGGGATTTTTACTCCCAGGCTGACCTCATTAGCCCCATTTATGAATTAGGCAGACAATATTAAATCCTATAAAACAAGCAAAGAAGGTCGTATAGGATGGGGCAGCTTGCTTTCATTAACCATTTTGGACCACAGAAGCCTGTACAGTAGTGATTTTATTAAGTGTTTTAATATGAACCAGTGAGACAGCTTTGGAGTCCCAAAGTGCAGGCAGGGATAGGGTTTTGTTTTTGTTGGGGTTTTTTTTTTTTTGAAAAGTGACGTTTAGGAGTCTGAAATCTGTTGTCCTTTCTTTCTTCCAGTAATGAATAGTAAAGACCTCAGAGAAGGCAATGGCAACCCACTCCAGTACTCTTGCCTGGGAAATCCCGTGGACAGAGGAGCCTGGCGGGCTACAGTCCATGGGGTCACAAAGAGTCTTACATGACTGAGTGACTTCACTTTCACTTTTCACTTTCATGCACTGGAGAAGGAAATGGCAGCCCACTCCAGTAATCTTGCCTGGAGAATCCCAGGGATGGAGAAGCCTGGTGGGCTGCCATCTATGGGGTTGCACAGAGTCAGACACGACTGGCGTGACTTAGCAGTTTCTCTAAAGACAATTTGAAATCCCCTTTAATCTATAGATTAACACCACGTTGGAAATTACTCTCTCTGATAAAAGGGACAAATAAGACAATGATCAATAACTTTTGTGTGGTGATGTTTCTCTGAGAGTGAAGTTCAAAGTTAAAGCTGAAAACTCCAGAAGGAAAATATACAAACTGTATGAGAGGAAAGTTGAAAGATGAAGGGAAAAGTGGATTCATAAAAGCTAGGCCAGGGCAGGAAATCACCTAGACGTATTTTATTTAAGCCTTTGAGCTTGTTTGGGTTGAATTCTAATGGCTTTGGACATCTTCAAAAACATCTAGAGATATTTCTTCCAGAAGGAGATGCTTGGTGTGAATACAGGAATTCAGTCAGATCCATTAATTATTTCCGTTCCTGAAGTCCTTGTTAGAGTGTCCAGGTTCTTCTGGGAAATGAGGCTCTCCTCCTGCTTAGAATGTACCTGAGAAGCTTATTATAACTATCGATTTCCTGGCCATATCTGAACCGAACTGAATCAGAAGTCTAGATGCAAGGGTAGGGGTTGAGGAGGAGCTTGTATTTTTGACAAGACCACAGGTGACTCTGAAGCAGAGAACTGCACTCTATTTCGATCTTCCTTCACTGGCCTAGTGGCCTGTTTTGTGGATGGGAAAGCGGAGAACAAGAAAAGGCAAGTTCAGTTCAGTTCAGTCGCTCAGTCATGTCCGACTCTCTGCAACCCCATGAATCGCAGCACGCCAGGCCTCCCTGTCCATCACCAACTCCCGGAGTTCACCCAAACTCATGTCCATCAAGTCCGTGATGCCATCCAGCCATCTCATCCTCTGTCGTCCCCTTCTCCTCCTGTCCCCAATCCCTCCCAGCATCAGGGTCTTTTCCAATGAGTCAACTCTTTGCATGAGGTGGCCAAAGTATTGGAGTTTCAGCTTTAGCATCAGTCCTTCCAAAGAACACCCAGGACTGATCTCCTTTAGAATGGACTGGTTGGATCTCCTTGCAGTCCAAGGGACTCTCAAGAGTCTTCTTCAGCACCACAGTTCAAAAGCTTCAATTCTTCGGTGCTCAGCTTTCTTCACAGTCCAAGTTTCACATCCATACATGATCACTGGAAAAACCAAAGGCAAGTAACTCACCCTAAATTTTTTATGGTCAAATATACATAAAATCCACTATTTATCCCTGGCTAAGTGTGAAGTTCCATGGCAAATTTAGTTCATTCACTCTGTAGTACAGCCATTACTGCCATCCTTCTCCATAACATTTCATCATCTCTAGAACATTTCATCATCTCCATAACATTTCATCATCTCCATAGCCATTCAACAATAATTCCCACGTCTGGGGCTTCCCAGGTGGTTAGTAGTAAAGAATCTGCCTGCCAGTGCAGGAGAGGCAAAGGAGGTGGGTTTAGCCTCTGGGTTGGGAAGATCCCCTGGAGAAGGAAATGGCAACCTGCTTCAGTATTCTTGCCTGATAATTTCATGGACAAATCAACCTGGTGAGCTACAGTCAGCGAGGTCACAAACAGTCAGACGTGACTGAGCACACGGTGACCCCACTGTCTCAGCCCCTAGTGACCACTCTTTCTACTTTCTGTCTCTGTGAATTTGAATTTTATGTATCGTGTAAATGGAGTCATACAATATGTAACCTTTTGTGTCTGGCTTCTTTCACTTAGCATTATATCTTCAAGATTCATCCATGTTCTGACATGTGTGCAAATTTTGCTTGTAAAGCTGAATAGCATTTCATTGCATACATGTATATATCACATTTTGTTTATTCAGTCATTCATCAGTTGGCATTGACTTTGGATTCTTAAACTTCTTGGACCAAGGATATGGTATTTCACTTAGAAATCTTTATTCTTCCATCTTCTTCATAGGGTTGCTAGATTTAACAAATAAAAATGTTTAGTTGAATTTCAGTTTAAAAAAATATATGTACATTTTGAGTGTAAATATGCCCTATACACTATTTGAGACATACTAAAAAACATTCATTGTTTATCTGAAATTCAAATTTAACTGTGAGTCTTGTATTTTATCTGGCAGCCCCCTGGTCCACAGTCAATAAAACCGTTAAGTCAGGATATTCCTATCTACCTGGAACCTTGAGTTGCCAGAATTCTTGCTTGTGAAACTTATCTTAATCAAGGTTATATAAAGCAAGCAAAAGCACAGTATAAGCAAGCAATCTTTGTACTGTCTTCTCTGGTTCCAAAGCTTTGTCTGATACATCACACCACCTCTTCAATCCTGCAACCACCATCTCTGCTTTCTAGATAAGGAAACTGAAACTTGTACCTGGGGAGTTCCTAAGCTCAAACAGATGATAAAAATCAGAGGTTTGGCTCAAATCCAAGACTCCCAGACTTCAGATCCAGTTCATGTTTAATTTTATTTTCCACTTTAAGTATAGAAATACAATAGGCTTTGAAAGAACATGTACTCATTCACTGCTGGAGGAAATACAAAGTGATACAACTCCTAGAGAGAGAAATTTGGTAATAGTTAACAAAATAACCTAAGCATAAAGCATGTGTCCACCAACCTAACAATCCCACATTTAGGCGTTTACCCCAAATATACTCTTTCAACAGTATAAAAACATATATGCATGCAATTTCATTGCTTTATTTATAATGAAAAATACTTGAAACTACTTAAATGTCTAAATATAGGATATGGGTTGAATAAACTGAAAGACATAGACAGTGGAGTACTATGCAGCTGGGAAAAGGAAAGGGGAGGAGCTCTAAGGACAAATATGGAATGACTTCCAGGAAACAGTGTTACATGATGAAAGGAGCATGCAAAAAATATACATCCTTTGTGTAAAAAGGAAGAGGAATTAAGAAACATATATCTGTTTATCTTTACAAAAAGAAACCCAGGAAGGATAAAGCAGAAGGTACTGATACTGGGTGTGGGAGAACAGGGTGGATGAAATGCAGGCATGAGAGACAGTCCTCTGAGTCCACTTTCTGCACAGATTTGACTTTCACAGTTAAGTTCACTTTCTACATCTTTTAAAAATAATCTTAAATCAAGGAGGCTGGAATGGAGGAAAGAAAACCTAAAAGAGAAAATAAAATGAAATAAATAAAGCCAAATATATTTAACATGCATACCCAAACTGTACTGATGGGATGAAAGAGGTGGATAACTAATTTGAATAACTATGGCACAGTATGTCACAGTTTTGAACGGACTTGAGGATAGGGGAAGAACTGAATTCCTGTTAGTAGCTTTGCTTTGCTCAGTGGTATGAGTAAAACAATTTAAAAACTACTTTTAGGACGTATAATAGGACTGAGCCAATGACTGTTCTGTCATTGAGGTTGTTAGTATCAGGGTTCTCACTAGGGAAGAAAGGAAATTTAAATATGGAACAGGGATCGGCTGAAGCAGATATGACATACATATATAATGGAACATTACCCTGCCATAAAGAAGAATGAAGTCTTGTCATTTACAGCAACATGGACAGACCTAGAGAATATCATACTGCTGTTGCTGCTGCTAAGTCATTTCAGTCGTGTCCGACTCTGTGTGACCCAACAGACGGCAGCCCACCAGCCTCCCCTGTCCCTGGGATTCTCCAGGCAAGAACACTGGAGTGGGTTGCCATTTCCTTCTCCAATGCATGAAAGTGAAAAGTGAAAGGGAAGTCGCTCAGTCGTGTCTGACTCTTCGCGACCCCATGGACCGCAGCCTACCAGGCTCCTAAGCGAAATAAATCAGACAGAGAAAGATAAATACTACATGGTAACACTTGTATGTGGAACCTAAAAAGTAATAGGAATCAATTTATATAGAAAGAATAAATAGACTCACAGACATAGAAAACAAACGTACAGTAACCAAAGGAGAGAAAAAGAGAGGAGAGACAAATTTAGAATATGAGATTAACAGATATAAACTACCATATATAAAATAAATAAGCAATAAAATATTACTGTATAGCACAGAGAAGATACCCAATATCTGATAATAACACATAATGGAATATAATCTGCTTTAAAAAAATGAACCACTATGTAGTATATCTGAAACTAAATAACATTGTAAATCAATTATATTTCCATTTTTTAAAATGGAATAAATAAATAAATATGGAAAGGGAAAAAGTCCGGATTGGACTCAGAGGTTTTAGTCAGTGCATACTATTATTCCCCAAATGAACGTGTGTGTGTGTGTGTGTGTGTGTGTGTGTGTGTGTGCATGTGACTGTACATGTGTATGTGTGTCAGTGGCATGCAGAGACAGCTGTACTTGCTCATGAGATCTCATTTTTTAATTTCCAGACAGCCTGTGAGCCCATTGCTAGAACACCTGCTATTAAAATCAAATTATATAAATTTCAAATTAAATGAGTCACATTAAAAATAAAGGTAACAAATATGGGAAACTCCTAACACCTTCATTATTTTACTACATTTTACTCTATGCTGTTGATGTTACTTACATTTATTGCTAGCTTCTTCCCAACTCCACATTCAGTGAAAACCAAATTGGTAGCTTAAAATTGGCTGCAGTGGGAATATGTACAGCACTGAAATCAATAATCACTAAAAAGCAAAGTCTTGCATGTTTGTTTATGAATCTGGTTGTGAAATATGTACCAAGATATATTGAGTTTGTGTATATGTAAGTATCCATTCATTTTTTTCCTGTCCATATGACTTCCACTTTAAAAATGCACATCTAAGAACTGATGGAAGGCAATCTTTGCTCACTTGGCCTTCGTGGTCTGCCCCAGCCCTTTGGAACATTCATTCTGGAAGAAGACAACTTTGCTTATTTTGTGGATCGATTTAATTAGGACAGAGCCTGCCATGAGATGGGTAGTTGATAACCATTTGCCAAATAAATGAAAAGACAAATAAGTGACTAATAATTCTCACTTAAAAGTTCAAAGGGGTCCCTGATTCATTATAGTTACATATATTATGATAAGCCTACCACAGAATCCCAAGCTTCTTGCCAAATATGAGTTTAACAGGAGTATAAATAGAATGTCACGTGAATTCACAGTCTTCCAAGCTCAGACTGGGTCTCCCAACCTCTCTCCCCATGAGTGCTAGGGAGACTAGGTACAAGGGACTGTTGTGATCACTGCCAAATCTCCAGCTCCATGTATTAGGCCTTTAATTATGAAAATGGGATTTCTTCCAGAAATTCTCAAAGAATGAACTTGAGCCTTTCCCCATTTTGGATCAGCACATTATTACTCCTATCAAGACTTACATGCACAGCCATCATCCCTTAATTAACATCAACGTGTCTTTAGTTTATTGAGTATACCAAAGCCTTCACTATGTGGTTCACAAGAAACTGTGGGAAATTCTTAAAGAGATGGGACTACCAGAGCACCTTATCTGCCTCCTGAGAAATCCGTCTGCAGGTCAAGAAACAACAGTTAGAACCAGACATGGAACAATGGGCTGGTTCCAAATTGGGGAAGGAGTATGTCAAGGCTGTATATTGTCTCCCTGTTTATTTAGTTTATATGGAGAGTACATCGTGCAAAATGCTGGACTGGATGAATCACAAGCTGAATCAAGATTGCTGGGAGAAATATCAATAACATCAGATATGCAGATGACACCACCCTTATGGCAGAAAGTGAAGAGGAACTAAAGATCCTCTTGATGAAAGTGAAAGAGGAGCATGAAAAAGCTGGCTTAAAACTCGACATTCAAAAAACAAAGATCATGGCATCCGGTCTCATCACTTCATAGCAAATAGATGGGGAAACAATGGAAACAGTGACAGACTTTACTTTGGGGGACTCCAAAATCACTGCAGATGGTGAGTGCAGCCATGAAATTGAAAGATGCTTGTTCCTTGGAAGAAAAACTATGACCAACCTAGACATCATATTAAAAAGCAGAGACATTACTTTGCCAACAAAGGTCCATCTAGTCGAAGATATGGTTTTTCCAGCAGTCGTGTATGGATGTGAGAGTTGAACCCTAAAGAAGCTGAATGCTGAAGAACTGATGTTTTGAACTGTGGTGTTGGAGAAGACTCTTGAGAGTCTCTTAGACTGCAAGGAGATCCAACCAGTCCATCCTAAAAGAAATCAATCCTGAATATTCATTGGAAGGACTGATGGAAGCTGAAGCTCCAATATTTTCACCACCTGATGCAAAGAGCTGACTCATTGGAAAAGACCCTGAGGCTGGGAAAGATTGAAGGCAGGAGGAGAAGGGGACAACAGAGGATGAGATGGTTGGATGGTATCACCAACTCAATGGCCATGAGTTTGAGCAAGCTCTGGGAGCTGGTGATGGACAGGGAAGCCTGGTGTGCTGCAGTCTACAGGGTCACAAAGAATCAGACACAACTGAACGACTGAACTGAACTGAACTGATGTGACTTTAAATAAGTCAAGGGAAATTATTCATAGAAAACAAAAAGTTGAAAACCTAAATATTCAAATCCAGTGAATAATACTTTTGAAAACAAAGAGATTATTCCATGAAAACCAAAATTGGCCAAAGCACAATTGGCCGGCTGGAGAGCCAGCCAGGTCAGGTAACATAGGAGACTCACCTTATGATGTTACGGTCCACAGTCTGTTTAAGAATTCAGCCTTCTCTGGACATGGGCTCCACTGCAACCTGAACTGTGAATCTAGCCAGTCATGTGGATTCCCTCCCTGTTTGAAGATAGCTCTGACCTCTGATTTTTATTTCCTGCTGCATTCTTTGCAAATCCTTCAAAATGTCACATCCTCCCCAAGTATCCTGGTGACCTCATCCATCACTTAGATCCTGAGCTTCGTCCCATTTGAGAGGGACCCCAGACACCATGCTCCACTCAGTGTCATAGGTTTGTCTCCTTTTCCCACTTGGAGGAGAGAGCTGGGCTCCAGCTGGTGGTTTTCCAGTTGCCCAGGTGGATGAAACAAGCTCTTACCTAATGATCAGGAAGAACGGGACTGTTTGGTCCTAGAGATAGGAATGTCATGGCCTGAAGAACCTGACTTGCAGATGTCATGTTTGATTGGGTTCTCCGGAGTAGCCTTGACTCTCCAGCATCCTGTACACAGCCAGCTCAGTCACTTACCTTCTGGCCCCCAAAAGCTAGAGCCTGAACTTCTCTGGGATGTATAAAGCTAAATGTGCCTCACCACCAGGGATTCATTTCTTCTGGAAAGTCTTGTCTGGTCTGCATTAAAAATTTATAATCCTGCTCCTTGCATGACTGACCTCATTTCTTAAGCACTAATAGCCTCAGCCACGTTATGCATTAGTTGGTCCCTATCCTCCCTGCCAGCTCCACCCCCTCCTTCCTGTCCTGAGTCACTTCACAGTGGTTCCAACACTGAAGAGCTCCATACCCCAAGAGCTTCTCTCTAGTCTTTAGGCTTCTCTACTCACCACAAGAAGGAAGATCAAAGAAGAGTTTGTGACCCCTTGATGCCAGTGATTTTCATAACTTGCTGGATTGCACTGATAGTGAGAAGGCTGCTGCTAAGTCACTTCAGTCATGTCCGACTCTGTGCGATCCCATAGACAGCAGCCCACAGGTTCTACCATCCCTGGGATGCTCCAGGCAAGAACACTGGAGTGGGTTGCCATTTCCCTCTCCCGGAAAGATAAAGGGACAATCCTAAAACCAGACAGACCCAGGCTCTGCATTGGCTTGCTGAAAAAATGTCAGAGGGAAGCCTCAAGTCTTAGTGCCTCCATGGTTTCATACCTAAATAAAGGTAGCAACACTCTACTTTTAAAAGTTAAATGAGGCAATGGAAGTGAAACCCCTTCTTACGGTACAACAGCTATACAAAAACACAAGATTGTCGCTATTTTTCAGTCCATGCACTTTCAGCTTCTCCTACACACTGTGACTCTTCTATCCACATTCAGAACCACTAACCAATCCTTGACCTCTTCAGTTTGCAGAAGCTGCAGATAAGTCCATTAGAAGACAGATGGGGATGATCAGAGACAAGACTTCAAAGGGGAAACACTAGCGCCGTCATCATTATGGTCCTGGTATGACTTCAGGAGACGTGCTTCCTTTCTGCCCAGAAGGCCCCAGCAATTGCTCTCAGGTTCCCTTCACAGAATGATTATAACTTGATCCCAATTTGGCTGCTCTTGTCAGTGATAACCATCTCTGTCGTCTGTAACATATTGAAACCTGCTGAATCTCCCACCACCACCCACTCTTGGAATAGGAATAAGAACTAAGCACATCGCCAACACATGTGACCAAATAAGAGGGAGGAAATATGGGAACCATCAATGAACACTTCCTCGGTACATTCCTCCACCTACTTTACTGTGATGTGGAGAGATACAAATCAAAAATAATGATGAACATTTATTAGTGCCTCCAATATAACACTATTTTTCTTAACCCCTGTGTTATCAGTCAGGATTCTCTAGAGAAAACTCAACGAGACACATAGATAGATATAAAGAAGTCCACTGAAGTATATATACATATATATTATTATGTAATATATATATTACACTTATCTCTCTGTGTACATATGGGCTAGTTGCTCAGTCGTGTCTGACTCTCTGCAACCCCATGGTTATAGCCTGCCAGGCTCCTCTGTCTCTGGAATTCTTCAGGCAAGAATACTGGAGTGGGTTTCCATTTTCTTCTACATATATATGCATATGAAAGTGAAAGTGTAAGTCGCTCAGTCATGTCCGACTGTTTGTGATCCAAGGACTGTAGCCCACCAGGCATCTCTGTCCATGGAAGTCTCCAGGCAAGAATACTGGGGTGGATAGCCATTCTACAGAGGATCCTCCTGACCCAGGGATTGAACCTGGGTCTTCTGCTTTGCAGGCAGATTCCTTCACCATCTGAGCCACCAGGGAAGCCCTGTATATGTGAGTGTGTGTGTATGTGTGTACACACTTAAGAAAGCAGCTCATGTGATTGGAGGCTGCTAAGTTCTTTGTCTGTAGGGTAGCCTGGCATACTGGAAATCCCATGAAGACTTCTATGTTACACTCTTGAGGCAGAATTCCTTCTCAAGGATGCCTCAGTTTTTGCTCTTAATGCTTTCCTTGGATGGGATGAGGGCCACCCATAATACTGAAGCTAATCTCCCTTACTTAAAAATCAATTGATTATAGATGGTAATCCTATCTATAATCAATCACTTTTCCAGCAACATCCAGACCAGTGTTCGACCAAACAGTTAACACCATAGCCAGGTTGAGACAAGACTGAACATCACTGCTGTAAGGATGGCTATACTAGGCCCATTAGAACGAGGAAACTGAAGCCCTGGACATTAGATCATTTGTCCAAGGCCACATCACTAATGAAAGGGGAAAATAGACCTTGACCCTTGATGAAGGCCACTCTCTTTACTCCAGCACATTACAATATGGAGAGACAAATTAACTTGTAAAATAAGCAAACTATAAGAACAGCCCTAGGGAAAAAGTATGGCTAATAATAACAATTTATTTCCTAAATAGTATATTGGTGGAAAAAAAGTTTGACCAGGGCTGCTGTAATGTTTGTGTTCTTTAGCCTCTTGCTACCCAGTTTCATCTCTAGACCAGCAGCATCACTTGGGAGCTCATGAGAAATGCAGAATCTCAGGCTCCATGCCAGACCTGCAGCTTCAGAAGAACTGTTTTACCAAGACCCTTGGGTGTATTTGTTTTGTATTTCTATGTAACAAACTGTCATAAACATTTTTCTTAATTTTTATAAAATTAAGAACATTTTAATTTCTTTCTTAATTTTTTAACTTATTTCTTTAATTTTTTTCTTAATTTTTAGAAATTGGCGTAGAGTTGCTTTACAATGCTCTGCTAGTTTCAGATGTATAAGGAAGTGATTCAGTGATACATGTACATGTATCTTAGTGAGTGAAAAGGAGACCCATTTGTCAGCTCCCGGTCCTGCAGGTCAAAACCTGGGGTGGGATGGGGTACAGGGTTGCCTGAGTTTCATGCTCAGAGTCTTCTAAGCCCCAGATCAAGGTATTGGCCAGGCCACTCGTATGTGAGGGTCCTGAGGGAGAGTGTGCTTCAAGCCCATTCAAATTGTTGGCAGATTCATTTTCTTACAGTCGCAGGACTGAGATTTTCCCTTCCCTGCTGGCTCTAACCTGGGGTCCACTCCTAGCATTTGCACTTCTCCGATGGCCTCCTCCAAATTCAAAGCAGCAGCAGCAGGTTGAATCCTTCTTTCCGTTGGAATCTCTCTGACATGTGTGTTGCCACCAATGAACCAGAAGATGCCCTCTGCTTTCGGGGGCTTCTGTGATGAGATGAGGGCTTCCCTGGGTGGCTCAGTGGTAAAGAACCTGCCTGCAATGCAGGAGACACAGGTTCAGTCCCTGGGTTGGGAAGAATCCTCTGCAGAAGGAAATAGCAACCCACTCCAGTATTCTTGCCTGGAGAATCCCATGGACAGAGGAGCCTGGCAGGCTACAGTCCATGGCGTCGCAAAGAGTCAGACACAAGTGAGCAACCAAGCAAGAACAAGGTGATCAGATAAGCCTGCCTGCTCCCCAGGATAACGACCCTCTCCTCAGGTCAACTGTGCCACGTCCTAAAACACAGTCACCAGAGAGAGATTTCCTCCCATCGTGGGTTCCAGGGATTAGCCTGTATGATATGTGCTTTTTCCCAACACCTCAAGGGGTTTCTCCAATTCTCAGTGAAAACTGAGCAGGCACTCCACACATTTAACTCATTCCTGCTGCTATCTCCGTGGAGGCGTATCAGATACCGTAGGTTACAAGGCTGCCTCTCCACCCTTCAGACACCAGTCACAAGTCCAGGTTGTGCTTCTGAACAACTGGCTGTGAATGGGAGGTTCTCTCCAGGTTCAGTACATTTTCTAGAGCAGCTCGCAGAGCTCAGATAAAATATATATATATATATATATATATATATATATATATATTTTTTATTACTAAATANTTACTAAATGCACAACCAGTTTATCATGAAGGGGTATAACTCTGGAACAGCCAGATGGGAGAAACACATAGGGCAAATTATGAGTAAACACAGAGCATTTTAGATTACACTTGCATGACCCCATTTCACTCTTCAAACAACTTACATGTGGTCATGGATACATCCCTTCTGAAGAAGAAACTGAGACTCAGTGCCGCACCATTCTTGCCAAGGTTACAGGTCAAATGCACAGAACAGCTGACATTTGAACCTGAACTCCTGATTAAAAGCCACGCATACAAATGGCACACTTTCATTCCTTTCCCAGGTTGAATGATGCTCTATTGTTTATAAGTGCCACATCTTCTTTATCCATTCTTCTGTGGGTAGACATTTTGGGGGCTTCCACATACTGGCTGTTGCAAATAGTGCTGAAATGAATATTGGGGTGCATGTAGCTTTTGGAATTATTGTCTTCTCGGGGTATAAGCCTAGGAGCGGGATTGCTGGGTCATATGGTAATTCTATCTTTAAAGTAAGGAAGCTCCACACTGTTCTCCATAGGGGCTGCACCAATCCACATTCCCACCAACAGTGTAAGAGGGTTCCCTTTCCTCCACACCCTCTCCAGCATTTATTGTTTGTAGATTTTTTAATGATGGCCATTCTGACTGGTGTGAGCTGATATCTCATGGTGGTTTTGATGTGCATTTCTCTAATAATTAGTGGAGCTGCGTAGCTCTTCACGTGCTTCTTGGCCATCCATATACCTTCATTGGAGAAATGTCTATTTTGGTATTCTGTCCATTTCTTGATTTTTATTTTAATATTGAGATGCATGAGCTGTCTGTATCGACTGTCATACAGAGTGAAATAAGTCAGAAAGAGAAAACAGCTATTGTATGTTAATGAATGTATGTGGAATCTAGAAAAATGGTACAGATGAGACCATTGGCAAAGCAGAAACAGAGTCACAGATGCAGATAGCAAATGTGTGGACACCAAGAGGGGAAAGGAGGAATGGGGAGTGGATGAACTGGGAGACTGGGATTGACATGTACACTATTGATACTATGGGCAAAGTAGGCAACTAATGAGCACCTACTGTATAGCACAGGGGACTCTACTCAGTGCTCTGCAGTGACCTAAATGAGAAGGAAACCCCCAAAAGAGGGGATGTCTGTGTACACATAGTTGCTTCACTTTGCTGTACAACAGAAACAAACACAATATTGTGAAGCAACTATATTCCAATAAAAACAGTTTCTAAGTCAAGTATGCTTCCTTCCTCTCTCCTTCCCCCCAGTAATATTCCTATACACTTAGACATTACTTTGCCAACAAAGGTCCGTCTAGTCAAGGCTATGGTCTTTCCAGCATTCACGTATGGATGTGAGTTAGACTATAAAGAAAGCTGAGTGCCGAAGAGTTGATGCTTTTGAACTATGGTATTGGAGAAGACTGTTGAGAGTCCCTTGGACTGCAAGGAGATCCAACCAGCCCATCCTAAAGGAAATCAGTCCTGAATATTCATTGGAAGGACTGATGCTAAAGCTGAAGCTCCAATACTTTGGCCACCTGATGCGAAGAACTGATTCATTGGTAAAGACCCTGATGTTGGGAAAGATTGAAGGCAGAAGCAGAAGGGGACAACAGAGGATGAGATGGTTGGATGGCATCATCGACTCAATGGACATGAGTTTGAGCAAACACCGGGGGTTGGTGATGGACAGGGAGGCTTAGCATGCTGCAGTCCATGGGACTGCAAAGAGTCAGACACGGCTGAGCTATTGAACTGAACCGATACACTTAGGGAGACTGGTTTTCCTGGAGTATTAGAAAAGAAACTCTGATATTGTTCGTTTGTTTGTCTATACATGTAAAAGACTAACAGAATAATTAAATGATCCAGTATTTGGTAAGTGACTTGCTTTGGTGAACAAGACAGATTCTCATCTCTGTCCCCACTGAAGTGGGATGTCAACAGTCAGCAGGCAGAGCACTTCAGGAGCTAACTGCTGTTGTTTAGTTGCTAAATCAAGTACTACTCTTTTGCTACCCCATGGACTATAGCCCACCAGGCTCCTCTGTCCATGGGATTTCCCGGGCAGCAACACTGGAGTGAGCTGCCATTTCCTTCCACAGGGGATCTTCCTGACCCAGGGACTGAACCCATGGCTCCTGCCTCATCTCCTGCATTGTAAGTGGGTTCTTTATAGCTCCAGGAAATAGTGAGGGATTCTAACCTAGTCTTGGAAGCTCAGAAAATCCTTCCAGAATGACTTGCAATTTATGGAAGTCAATTTAAAGACAAGGCACTCCAATAGCAATTTTGAGGAGGTATTTTTGGATGGAGGAACTTGCCTCTTAAATACTTCACATCATGCCCTGGGATTTGGATAGGCATACCACAAGTCTGTGCCTAGAGAAAAGAACACTTGCCTTGGAGGAAAGTTTAGAATCTAGTATTCAGGTTTTCAACTGGGCATCTGCATTTGTCAAAGGCAACGTCATGTGCTACCTCTGAGCCTCAGGTTTTGGAAAACCTTGGTTGGTAAATTAACTTTATGATCCTTCTGTTCAAGAATTCTCCCCTGGAGACAGCAGTAAGGTGTAAAAAAAAAAGAGCTTATGGAAGGAGGAGACCAAATATCTGGAAACCATATCTCGGAAAGCATCCCAGCCCTGGTGGCTGCTGGCTCTGCTCTCAGTCTGCCTGCCTGGAGAGAGCTGAGTCTAAGTTATTGAGCAGAAGCCAAGAAAGCTAGTAGTGTTAGAGTGGGCTGAAAAGAGGCGGTCTGGAGGAACTCTGCTGTTGACAGTTGTCTACGTGGCCCTACCTTGGACCTGGAGGGTGACTGGGTTCAGTGGTGTGTGGATGTCTACTGGTTCTGGGACTCGAGTCCTGCTGAAAACGCTGAGCCAGACCCCTCAGTGCCCACCACCGGCCACTTGCTCCTTTGACATTTTAACAGCCCAAGTGGAAAGCTCTTAGGGACCCACTTAGGAAGCATGGTGAGCCATGTCATCAAGCTAAATGATGCCACCTGCATGCTTTGTTTCATTGGACGTTTCTTCAGTTCTGCTTTCTCTGAAGATCCTGAACAGCTGGCCACCAGATGCCAGTCTGCAGCCCTTGAGTTGTGTTGACAGCTGATATTTGGGATGATTTAATGACCAACCTCACTTAAGTTGGTGCATAGTTACTTCCAAGCTGGACTTTTATTATCACATGGCATTTAAATCCAAGACTAAGGAAGGCTTAATGAAAAGAGGACAAAAGTGAGTCAGGAAAATAGTCCCAGGGGAGGATGTCTGGAGCCAACATAAGTTTTAAGAATTTTTGTCTTAGGATCTTGTGCCTGGATAAGTAAACAAACGAGAAAAAAAAATATACAAAAGTAAGGCTGGATTACAGATAAGTATTCAAAACAAGTACCAAATTACAGTACGTTTCAAGGCTTTCTAAAGTTTATCAAACATACACCCTTGATACAATGAACTGAAGACAACACAAGGCATATGAGAATATCAACAAATAGTCATTACTTTTGCCTTACCACTGCAGCATTCAATTTTCTGAAGCTAACACAGAAGCTGAAGAATAAGAATCCTCAAAACAATTGCAGATTTTAAAAAATCAACTTCATTTAGATATAATTCACATTGCAACCATCTGTGTGTATGGTCTGATGAGCCATGACAATTGTCTACGATTGTAGTTGCCTTCACAGTCAAGACACAAAATGTTCTTGTTACTCCCCAAATTTTTCACCCCAGGTTTTCAGGCAACTGCTAATCTGCTTTGCGACAATAGTTGATCTGCGAGTCTAGAATATCTCATAAATGGAATCATATAGTATATTCTCTTTTGTATGCCTTCTTTGGTTGAGCCTAGTGTTTCTGAGTTTCATCCATGTTGTTACATGTATCTGTCCTTTATTCTTTTTCCCGAGTAGGATTCCATTGTATGTGCTCAGCCGCTCAGTCATGTCTGACTCTTTACGACCCCATAAACTGTAGACTGCTAAGCTCCTCTGCCCATGGAATTTTCCAGCAAGAATACTGGAGTGGGGTGCCATTTCCTAGTCCAGGGGATCTTCCTGACCCAGGGATCAAACCCGTGTCTCTCTCCTGCATTGGCAGGCAGCTTCTTGACCACCAGCACCACCTGGGAAACCCTTCCACTGTATGAATTCAACATAACTGGTTTATTCATTCATGTGTTGATGGACATTTGAAATGTTTCCACTTTTATTGTTGAGTAGTATTCTAACTTATGGACCTACTCTGAATTGTTCATCCACTCCCTTATAGATGGATATCTTGTTTCCAGATTTTGGCTATCATAAACTAGGTCTAGTCAAGGCTATGGTTTTCCCTGTGGTCATGTATGGATGTGAGAGTTGGACTGTGAAGAAGGCTGAGCGCCGAAGAATTGGTGCTTTTGAATTGTGGTGTTGGAGAAGACGCTTGAGAGTCCCTTGGACTGCAAGGAGATCCAACCAGTCCATTCTGAAGGAGATCAGCCCTGGGATTTCTTTGGAAGGGATGATGCTAAAATTGAAACTCCAGTACTTTGGCCACCTCATGAGAAGATTTGACTCATTGGAAAAGACTTTGATGCTGGGAGGGATTGGGGGCAGGAGGAGAAGGGGACGACAGAGGGTGAGATGGCTGGATGGCATCACGGACTCGATGGACGTGAGTCTGAGTGAACTCCGGGAGTTGGTGATGGACAGGGAGGCCTGGTGTGCTGCGATTCATGGGGTCACAAAGAGTCGGACACGACTGAGCGACTGAATGACTGAACTGAACTGGACTGAAACTAGGCTGCTATGAATATTCCTATATTTACTACTTGTAGGTATATTTTTTCATTTATCTTGGGCAAATAACCTAGCAATGGAATTGCTGAGTTTATAATAAACCTACAGTTCACTTTTTATACGAAGCTGCCGACTAGTTCTCTGAAGTGTTTGTTTGGGCTTCCCAGGTGGGCAGTGGTAAAGAATCCACCTGCCAAGCAGGAGACTTTGGTTCCATCAATCCCTGGGTCAGAAAGATCCCCTGGAGAAGGAAATGGCAACCCACTGCAGGATTCTGGCCTGAACAATTTCATGGACAGAGGAGCCTGGCAGCCTCAGTCCGTGAGGTCACAAAAGAGTTAAACACGACTGAGCGCATGGGATCAGTCATGTGATCCCGTGACCCAGGGATCGAACCTGGGTCTCCCACATTGCAGGCAGACACTTTACCATCTGCGCCACCAGTGATTTGAGAGAGGAGATCCAGCCGTAACAGCCCTGTATTTTGGGTTAAGTTTTGCTGTTACATGTGTGATACAATCTTCTCTATCTCCTCACAAAACCTTTAGTAAACATATATTTCTCACCAATACACTTGAGGTTATACTTGTGCTTGTAAGACAGATGCCAAAAGAAGGAATTACTCAGTAAGACTCCATCACACTCATGGGACAATTATTATAAACCTTGATAACATTAAAAAGCTATTGTTTAGTTGCTAAGTTGTGTCCAACTCTTTTTCAACCCCATGAACTCTACCCTGCCAGGCTCCTCTGTCCATGGGATTTCCCAGGCAAGAATACTGGAATGGGTTGCTATTTCCTTCTCCAGGGGATCTTCCAGTCCCAGGGATCAAACCCAGGTTTCCTGCATTGGCAGGCAGGTTCTTTACCACTGACCCACCAGGGAAGCTCTAACATTAAAAGATACACAACATTATATATGTTATATTACTGAACTTTTAGCTTTCTTCCAGTCTAGTATTTTCTTTTGAAGAGCAAAGCCATAAAGTGCACAGCAAGTTTAAAGAACCACTATTATCATTGAAAATATATTGTTTCAAGTTATGGTCAACTCTGAAATAAATCTGAAGATTTATCCTAACATTTTATCTTGACCTTTTGTGAACTGAAAGAATCACCCTCCACAATCAGGTACAAGTTTATCCATGAAAGCAAAATAAAAAGTCGAGCCTGGGATTCTATCCATCCTTGAAACCAAACTCAAGCAAAAATGTTTTCTTGATTCATTTCCCATTTTCCTCTTTCATCCTGGCAATGACCTACCATCAGAATGAAATGATTTCAACTTCACAGTCCTCTCTTTCCTCTTAAGGTTCACATCCAGTCCCAAGCACTATATCTGGTAGTACAACTGCTTGGAAATGGGTGAAAGCACTGTTGCTCACCTGAAACTTGCTTCATAATTCTGAACACATTCTCACAACATAGCCTTCCAAATGGTTTACCCTTATGTGGTTTCATTTGGCAAGTTTTGTTTTTTTTTTTTTTGTATGCACATAAATACAAGGTATTATGTGAGTCACCATGGGAATGATAGAAAGTTACAATGAAGGCTAAGACATAATCCCAGCCTTCGAGAAACTTATACTTTGATGTGAAAAAAAAGGCACTCACATAAAGAAACATGACATGGAACAGATAAGTACCCTGTGAGTGAGATAAATGACTGCAGCTTGAAAGCACTGAGTGTCACTGCCGGCAATGCTTTGCTGGGACGAGAAAACTTCGCACACACCAACTAAGGAATAAAGTAATGCTGTTTAACAGCTTTGCAAATGCCCATTCTTACCCTGGGCAAAGAGGAGCAAAGTTGATCTTTTCTCATGTGGAGTACTGAAGCACAAGATTTTGCTTCAAATTCCTAATGAGCTCTTACACATTCCTCTTTCCACCCCCTCATCCACAAAGCCAAAGCCGAACCCACTTAAGTACGTTGCTTAAGTAAGCAACTGCATGAGACAAAAGTCTAACAAAGTGAAGGAATGGTGGACCCACCTCTGGGCAGATGACTTTTCTGTTATCACCTGGAAACAGGAAATTGAAAACCACACCCCTCACCAGGAGCAGAGGAAGTGAAAGATAAAACCAGAGAAGAACCTCTGTCCAGCTCTGAGGACAGAAATGAGTCCCTGATCTATCACAGAATCAGAAGGGAGCTCAGACCGGAAAGCCCCAGGCTGTCAAGGCAATGTCTCCGCCTACTACTCAACTGTGGCCAGCAAATTTCAGTTTGGGACCAATCAGACTGAGTCCTGGATCAACTTTTCTCCATTAGAAGGACAAGGAAAAGGAGACTATGGAAACAGAAAGCAGGAACAGTATCTCTTTCTCTCCTATTGGCTGGAGATGAGATGTGAGCAGGGAGATAGAAATACTCCTTTTCAAAAAGAATCTGAAAAAGAAACATATAGATAGATAAATGGACTTCCCTAGTGACTCAGTGGTAAAGAATCTGCCTGCAAATACAGGCTATGTGGGTCCAGTCCCTGGATCGGGAAGATATCCCCTGAAGAAGGAACTGGCAACCTGATGCAGTACTCTTGCCTGGGAAATCCCATGGACAAAGGAACATGGAAGGCTACAGTCCATGGGGTCACAAAGAGTTGGACACGACTTAGCAACTAAACAACAAAACAAGATACAGATAGAAACAAAAACAGATAGATCTGAATTGCTGCACTGTATATCTGAAACTAACATGACATTATAAAACAAGTATACTTCAATAAAAAAATAAAAATTAATTTTAAAAGCTAAAAAATAGAAAATGAATATTCCCTTTCTCCCCGTGACTGCCATTACCTTAGAACAGCCTTTTCCTAAATCTGCTTTGCACAATATTTGCAACCTAATGTGCGCCTCAAAATAAGCAATCTTTGAATCAATTATTTCTTTGGAAGAAATGGAATATTTAACCCCTTAGTGAAAGATTGATTGTACCTGTAACACGAACTTTTGCACCTTCTTGAATCCATATCTAAATTGGTAGTCTAATGCTGACCCCGGGCTTAAACACGCAACTTGCTTTGGCCAGTGGGTTAAAAGCAAACTTGCTGCAAGCAAAAGCTTGCAAAATGGGTTGCAAATTTCAATTTCTTCCCTTCAGGTCAGTTCAGTCGCTCAGTCATGTCCGACTCTTTATGACCCCATGAATCACAGCACGCCAAGCCTCCCTGTCCATCACCAACTCCCGGAGTTCACTCAAACTCTTGTCCATCGAGTCAGTGATGCCATCCAGCCATCTCATCCTCTGTTGTCCCCTTCTCCTCCTGCCCTCAATTCCTCCCAGCATGAGGGTCTTTTCTAATGAGTCAACTCTTTGCATGAGGTGGCCAAAGTATTGGAGTTTCAGTCCTTCCAATGAACACCCAGGACTGATCTCCTTTAGGATGGACTGATTGGATCTCCTTGCAGTCCAAGGGACTCTCAAGAGTCTTCTTCAACACCACAGTTCAAAAGCATCAATTCTTCTGTGCTCAGCTTTCTTCACAGTCCAACTCTCACATCCATACATGACCACTGGAAAAACCATAGCCTTGACTAGATGGACCTTTGTTGGCAAAGTAATGTCTCTGCTTTTGAATATGCTATCTAGGTTGGTCATAAGTTTCCTTCCAAGGAGTAAACATCTTTTAATTTCATGGCTGCAATCACAATCTGCAGTGATTTTGGAGCCTCCAAAAATAAAGCCTGATGCTGTTTCCACTGTTTCCCCATCTATCTGCTGTGAAGTGATGGGATCACATGCCATGATCTTCATTTTCTGAATGCTGAGCTTTAAGCCAACTTTTTAGTCTCCTCTTTCACTTTCATCAAGAGGCTTTTTAGTTCCTCTTCACTTTCTGCCATAAGGGTGGTATCATCTGCATATCTGAGGTTACTGATATTTCTCCCGGCAATCTTGATTCCAGCTTGTGCTTCTTCCAGTCTGGCATTTTGCATGATATACTCTGCATAGAAGTTAAATAAGCAGGGTGACAATACACAGCCTTGACATACTCCTTTTCCTATTTGGAACCAGTCTGTTGTTCCATGTGCAGTTCTAACTGTTGCTTCCTGACCTGCATTAGGTTTCTCAAGAGGCAGGTCAGGTGGTCTGGTATTCCCATCTCTTTCAGAATTTTCCACAGTTTCTTGTGATCCACACAGTCAAAGGCTTTGGCATAGTCAATAAAGCAGAAATAGATGTTTTTCTGGAACTCTCTTGCTTTTTTGATGGTCCAGGGGATGTTGGCAATTTGATCTCTGGTTCCTCTGCCTTTTCTAAAATCAGCTTGAACATCTGGAGGTTCACAGTTCACATACTGCTGAAGCCTGGTTTGGAGAATTTTGAGCATTACTTTAGTAGTGTGTGAAATGAGTGAGATTGTGTGGTAGTTTGAGCATTCTTTGGCATTGCCTTTCTTTGAGATTGGAATGAAAACTGACCTTTTCCAGTCCTGCGGTCACTGCTGAGTTTTCCAAATATGTTGGCATATTAAGTGGCATATTCTTGGCATATTCTTCCCTTTGACCCTTCTAATTATCTGAGGACATGTCCAGAATAACCTTCTGGAGAATGAGAACCATGGAACGAAGTCACCTGCATAGCCAAGGACATCCAGGGTCAGCCCACAGCCAGGAGGCCACAAGACATGTAAATAAGCCAAGACCAGAGCTGCCTAGCTGAGCATAGCCAAGATCAATAGAACTGCCTAGTCAACCTACAGATTCATGAGGAATAATAAATGGTTGCTGTGTTGCTTTTTTTTTTTTTAGCTACACAGAAGTAGCTAAGTGATGTATCCTTCTTGAAGATTGCAATGGACTGAATTGTGTCACCCCAGAATTTTATGCAAGGAGAATAAACCATCAATCCCAAAGGAAATCAACCCTAAATATTCATTGGAAGGACTGATGCTGTAGCTCCAATATTTTGCCACCTGATTGGAAAAGAGCCAACTCATTGGAAAAGACCCTGATGCTGGGAAAGACTGAAGATAAAAGGAGAAAAGGACCACAGAGGATGAGATGGTTAGACAGCATCACTGACTCAGTGAACATGAATTTGAGCAAACTCTGGGAGATAGTGGAGGACAGAGGAGCCTGGCATGCTACAGTCCCTGGGGTCACAAAGAATCAGACATGAGTTAAGAACAACAAGAACAGAATTCAGAGGTTGCAGTTTTAACCCCTGATGTGATGGTATTTGGAGACAGAGTCTTTGTGAGACAATTAGGCTTAGAGGAGGACATGAGGGGTTGGGCCCTCATGACAGGATAAGTGCCCTATAGGAAGAGGAAGAGACACAAGACCCCTGTCTCTCTCTCTGCCTTGGGATGGCACCACAAGAAAGCAAGCATGTGAAAGTCAGGAAGAGAGCCCTCACCAGAATTCAACCACACTGGCACCTTGGTCTCAACTACAGCCTCCAGAACTGTGAGAAAATTACTGTCTGTTGTTTAAGCCACCCGTTTATGGTCTTTTCTTATGACAGCCCAGCAGACTAAGGCAGATTTGGTACCAAGCTGTAGTGGGTTGTTGTATCAAACATCTAAATACGTGCAAGCAACTTTGGACCTGGGTAAAGGGTAGAGGCTGGAAAAGTTTTGAGATGCATGAGAAATACGGACATTAAAGGCAATTCCCATGAGCTCTCAGGCAGAAATGAGGAACGTGACATTGCAAACTGAAGGAAAGGTGACCCTTGTTATAAACTGTCAGAAAATTTGGTTGAATGGAAGTTACTGTTTCGTGGAATGTAGAACTCATGAGGAATGAAATTAAGTATTTACTTAAGGGGATGTCTAAGTAAAGTGCTGAAGAAGTGACTTAGTTCCTCCTGACTGCTTGGAGTAAAATGCTAAAAGACAGAAATTAAGAGAAACTGTTAAGCAAAAAGGGGCCAGAACGCAAAGATTTAGAAAATTCTCAGCCAATCCATATTGTAAAGAAATTTTTAAGTCTATTCTGAAAACATTAAGGGTATAACAAAAGTTTGAAAAAGCATCGTAGGTGAAACACATGAACTTAATCAGACAATAGAAAGCCATGAATAGATATGAGATGATGTTAGCAGAAATATTGCCAGTTTGGGGCAGAAAATGTCCAAATAAATTAAGGAAGGCTGTCAGACATCTTCGCTATTATGAGATAGGTGTATAGAGCTGTGTATGTTTGCGCATGCTCAGTTGTGTCCGACTCTTTGCAACCCCAGGGACAGTAGTCTGCCAGGCTCCTCTGTCCATGGAATTTTCCAGGCGGCAGTGCTGGAGTGGGTTGCCATTTCCTTCTCCAGGGGATCTTCCTGACCCGGGGATCAAACTCGCATCTCTTGCATCTCCTGCACTGGCAGGCAGTTTCTTTACCAGCTAAGCCATGGGGGAAGCCCCCTCATAGAGCTCATTGTCTGTAAATGTGTGTTATCTTTCAAGAAGACAAAAGAAGGATATCCAAGGCAGTTCAGATACCATCAAGGTCACCATTCCCGCCTCAGTAGGCACAGGTACAGGAGTCAATGCTGCCGCCACTTCAGTTTGCCAGGGTGGGACCACTGGCAGCAAAGCCACATGGGGGGCTCACCCCACTGAGACATGGGGATGACAACCCCCTCAGTGAGTCTGAAGGCCAGAGCACTGAACCAAAGTCTGAAGAGGATTATTCCCGAGTCTTAAATCTAATGCAGACTGACATAATGTGCTTTGGGCTTGCCCAGGTCAATCACCGCGTCTTTCCTCCCTCGCTCTCCCTTTTGGAGTGAAACTGTCTTTCTTATACTGCACCACTATTGTACCTGGAAGCATGTAACTTATCTGGCTTCACAGATTCATAGCAGGAGAGGAATCTTGCCTTAGGATGAGTCTTACTTCACGGTTCACCCATATTTGATTTAATGATATGAGCTGAGAATTTGTAGTTTAAACTTCTTTTTGGTCCTGAATAAGTTAAGATGGTGGGGGCTATTGGGATGACATGAATGCATTCTGCGTGTAAAACCAACATGAACTGGGGGGAGGTCAGGGGCAGAATGTTATGCATTGAATTACGTTCTTCAAAAATTCATATGTTGAAATCCTAACATTCAACTTGATGGCGTTGGGTTGGCAAAAACATTTGTTCGGATTTTTCCATAACACGAACGAACATTCTGGACAACCCAATATTCAGAGATGAGGCCTCTGGGAGGTAATTTAGGCTTTGCTGTCATGAGAGGAGGGCCACCAGGATATTAGTGCCCTGTAAGAGAAAGAAGGGGGACTGCCCTGGTGGTCTGGTGGCCAAGGTTCTGTGCTTCCACTGCAAGGGGGCACGGGTTTGATCGCTGGTTGGGAACCGGAGACGCCATACGCCTCACATCAAGGCCAAACCATTTGTTTATTTTTTAGAAAAGAAAAGGAAGAGACTGCAGACCTATCTCTTTTTACCATGGGATGACTGCGTGAAAGCACCCGCCACAATGGGAAGAGACCCCCAGAACCTGACCAGGCGAGCACCCTGACCCGCCCTCCAGCTTCCAGAACTGTGAGAAAGGAAATAGCTATTGTTTGAGCCACCGCTGTTACAGCAGCCCATGCAGGCTAAGGGAGTATCGTGTGTAATTGTCACGCAGACTGATTTGGGGCTTCCCCGGTGGCTCAGCGGTAAAGAATCTGCCTGCAATTCAGGAGACCCAGGTTCAATCCCTGGCTCAGGAAGACTCCCTGGAGAAGGAAATGGCCACCCACTCCAGTATTCTTGCCTGGAGAATTCCATGGACAGAGGAGCCTAGCAGGCTACAGTCCATGGGACTACAAACAGTCGGACACAACTAAGCAACTAACACTTTCACAAATTTATTTTACCATTATATATATCCCTCTCCATGGAACATTCCAGAATATAATTTCATAGACAACAGTCCAAGGAGACATTGGGATGAATAAATTGCAATAAATATGTGCCCTGGGATGTCATATTTTAGAAACATAATAAAGAAAGGACAATCAAGATTTAATGATGGAGTGTTCTGGGAGAGTAAAAGGAGTAAAAACAGTAACATATGTTTAAAAGCCAGAGAACCTGAGCAGACTGTGGACTTGAAAACAGATCTAAGCAACTCAGGAGAAGTGGGTCTGAGGGAAAATAGTGAAGGACAGGGAAACCAGGCGTGCTGCAGTCCAGGGGGTCGCCAAGAGTCAGGCATGACTCAGAGCCTGAACAGAGACAGATTCACTTTAGAGAGATTAAACCTGACGGCAATGTTCTATCTCTAGTAAATGAGATTTAGCAGACATCAGAAAAAACAAGAACAATGCCAGGGGAGAGATCGGACCGGTTCTGCAGATTCTAAATGGTGAACAATCGACTCATGAAAGAAGACCCTGCCGAGGGAAGAAATTCAGGAGCTGAGTGAGGCATCTCCAAATGCGGTGACACCGGTGAGCCAGACATACAGAGGCCAGCGCGGGCAAACGAGGCCGCTTCTCATTTGAGGTACATTTTGAGGCAGATTCAAGACTATATATATATACCTCCAACTGTTGATTTCCTGGTAACCTGACACCAGCATTCATGAGTCATTTAGCCATTAATTGGATATTGATTCACAGAAGGGCAACCAACCAAGATGGTGACCTAATTGCAGTCCTGCTGCCCGAAGAACAGTCTAAAAGAGCCAGAATCCTTGAGCTTGGAAAAAGGAAGCAGGAGATGTGGGGGAGGGGACGGCTGGGCATTGCTTTCAGTTCCTGTAAAAGCTTTTATGGGTGGGAAGCAGAGCAGGAACAGTTCCTGTGCCTCAGAGGATTCTCCTATGCCTTGTGAAGGCACGGCTCCTTCCCCGGGGAATCATCAAGTGGAGCGGAGTAGCCATCTGCCAAGATTCTGCAGATGGATCATGAATAGTATGGGAGCGAATGAAAATACCTTCATGGCTTCTTCCAAATCTGAGATCCTGCATCTACTAATACAAATCAGCTGTCTCTTTTCCTAATTTAGACTATTCTCACCAGACGGGTCTGCTACCTTATATCACCAAGAAAGCAAAACAAGGGCCTTCAGATTGGGTCCCCACGACCAAAACCCATAAAAGGTGAGCTGGAGACTTCAGGCTCAAAGGAGTGTCTTCTGCTCCATCTGCGCCCCTCATACCCAACAGTGATGAGCAAACAGTGCACATCTGTGTACCGCCTGACAACTGGGAGAAGAGCAGTATCTCCTATGTGGCTACACCTTGAAGTCAGGATTGAATTGCATACAGTCAGCCCTCCATATCCACGTGTTCCACATCTGCAGATTCAATCAACCACAAATAGAAAAAAAATTTTTTTTAATTTCAGGAAGTTCCCAAAAGCAAAATTTGAATTTGCTGCACAACTAGCAAATGTTTACATAACATCTGCACTATATTTACAGCTATTTACATAGTATTTACATTGTGTTAGATATTGTAAGTATTCTGGAGATGATATAAAGTATACAGGAAAAATGTGGATAGGTTACATGCAAATTTTAATACTATGTCATTTTACGTAAGAGACTTGGGCATGCTCAGATTTTGGCATCTGCCAGTGGACTTTCCCGGTTGCTGAGATGGTAAAGAATCCACCTGCAATGCAGGAGACCTCAATTTGATCCCTGTGTCGGGAAGATCCCCTGGAGAAGGAAATGGCAACCCACTCCATTATTCTTGCTGGGAGACTTCCATGTACAGAAGAGCCTGACTGGCTACAGTCCATGGGGTCACAAAGACTGAACAGCTAATTTACCAAGGTCCTGGAACCAGTCCCCATAGATGCTGAGGGATGACTGTGTTTCCTACCACTCTCAATAAATAACATTTTATTTGGTCTCCAATCTCCAAACTTTAATAACCTCTTCCAAGAGGAAGACAGTTGCCCAACAAGGTTCATTTCTCCTTTGGCCTCTTTCTCAACATGTTCACATGTCTGATAAAACTCAGCAAAGGCTTGATTATAAAATCCAGATAAAGCCACCTGGGTTTCAGGATATAATTTGAAAACTTGGCTGCTTTATGCACGCAAAAGAAAAGAAACAAAGTCAACTATAAGAACACAAAACTTAATAAATGAAAAATGTTCAAACTTTATATTCAGATAGGGAAGTGAATGTATTCCAAAGAAAACAATCTCCTGCCTCTAAGAAATTAGAGTGTCTTTCAGAGTTAATCAGTACTCATCTCCAGGGCAATGGTTACTAAGGAAAATACATGATGTATGCATATTCTCTTTATTTGGCATGAAAAATGTGCTTTAACCAACATTTAAAACTCCAGGTACTGCAACCAGGCAATCTAAGTTCAAATCCCAGTTTTTCTATTTACTGGCTGTGTGACCTGGAATTAGTCCTGTAACCTCTCTGAACTCTAGGTTCCCAACCATAAAATAAGAATAAAGTTAGTATCTACCTTATAGAATTGTTGAAAGAATGAAATGAGTTAACACCTTTACAGAGCAATAAAACAATTCCTAGTACACAGCTGGTGCTCAGTGAATGTTTGTAATGGTAATTGCTGTTGCTTTTAAATAGTAGAAGAGAAAAAGGTCTGACTCTTTTTTGAAAGAGTTTGTGGAATGAAGAAAGCCACATGTTTGTTGGGAATTACTGAAAATACCTGCACTAGAAACAAAAGGTATCCACTAGATCTTTCTGTACCTCTGCCTGGAGCAGTTCAAAAGTGGTATAAAAAAAAAAAACAAAAAATATGGCCTGAGTAGAGGGTAATTCTCAGAAAAATTAGCTCTCAACTAGTATTAATGACATAGTCACCCATTTCTACAGAGGAGCAGCCTGGAACAGTCAATGTCAGAGGACTGGCTTTGTTTGTGTACACACAGTAAAACAAATGTTTGGGTAGTAGAGTTTATACCAGTTAGAAGCTAAGGAGAGTACTTAATTTGTAACTTGGAATGTATAACTTTATTTATCCCCTACTTTGAAGGTTGCTTGTAATATCTGACAAGAAAGTATTGACAACTTTCTTAATAAATGCATATATTTTAGAAGACAGGGAATAAATTTTGTTTCCAACATCTATTTCGGTCTCTAATCTTATCATAACTTCCAATTTATTTTGCCCATCAGCACACAATGCAGAAAACCTAAATTTATAGAAACACAACTGGCGTTTAGCCAGACTCATTTTGCAAGAGCAAGAAAGTGGGAAATAATGCCTAATATAAAAATAACTGTCATTTGTTGAGCACTTATTTTTGTGTTAGGCCCTTTCTGCATTTTTACATCTATTATCTCAATCAGTATTCTAAGAATCTTTCAAGATAGCTATGTGTATTAGAATAACTGATGCTAGCTAATCCTTACAAATTAACCCCCAAACTCAGTGGGGGTACTCAGTATAGATTTGTGTGCATGGTAAGTCACTTCAGCCGTGTCCAACTCTTTGTGACCCATGGACTGTAGCCTGCCAGGCTCCTCTGTCCATGGGGATTCTCCAGGCAAGAGTACTGGAGTGGGTTGCCACGCCCTCCTCCAGGGTCTCTTCCTGACCCAGGAATCAAACCAGTATCTCTTAAAGTCTCCTGCACTGGCAGTTGGGTTCTTTACCACTAGAACCAGTATACATTTGCATATTACTAAATAATGTCTGATGCAAGCCAGGTGACTCTCTTAGGTAGCACTCTTCTAAGGGATGCCTTGCGGTATGGGGTTCCTTCTATTATGGGGTTCCAGCACCTCTAAGTCTTTTGCTTCTTGCTCTGTAGACAGGGGAGAGAGGAAGAACGGGGAGTAGGCATAGTGCAAGCAAGCGCAAGTGCAAGTCGCTCAGTCCTGTCTGACTCTTTGGGACCCCGTGGACTATACAGTCCATGGACTTCTCCAGGCCAAAATACTGGAGTGGGTAGCCTTTCCCTTCTCCAGGGGATCTTCCCAACCCAGGGATCAAACCCAGGTCTCTCGCATTGCAGGTGGATTCTTTACCAGTTGAGCCACAAGGGAAGCCCAAGAATACTGGAGTGGGTAGCCTATCCCTTCTCCAGTGGATCTTCCCACCCAGGAATCGAACCGGGGTCTCCTGCATTGCAGGCAGATTCTTTATCAACTGCGCTATCAGGGAATATCGGTTTCTAAATACTGCAGCCCATAATTAATCTATATTACTTCTGCTGACATCCCATTAGTCAGAAATCAGTCACATGGTCAACTGTACTGCAAGGGAGGCTGGGAAATGGTGAGGAAAATGCAGACACCAGTAAATACTAAAAGTATCTGCCATGTAACTTAGCCTGTGGTCATGGAATATATTTCCTTCCCTCTCTTCAAACACAGAGCACACTTACCCCTCCTCAAAGGAAACAATTTCAACTTCCATCTGGTCACTGTAACCAGCTGAGAGTCCAGGTCTTCTGGGTTCTGTGAATTTCTTGTTGTTAAGTCCAGATACAACATCTTTCTTAATATCTGTCTATTTGACTGTGCTGAGTCTTAGTTGTGGCAGGCAGGATCTTCTCATCTTCACTGCTAAATGTGGAAGCTTTAGTTGTGGCATTGGGATCTAGCTACCTGCCCAGGGGTCAAACCCTGGCCCCCTGTATTGGGAGCATGGAGTCTTAGCCACTAGTCCACCAGGGAAGTCCCACGGATGTGGCATCTCTTGATTCAGTGTCCTATGAATGAAAAGGAAAGTGATGGAGAAACCAAAAGGACAAGCATATTCTCTCTCACACATACACACAATACAAATGATATAACAGCAACAGAATAACCATAATAAAAATCCCCATCCAGGGAAGGAAAAATGACAGAAATCACAGCAGTCATGGATGCTACACGTGGCCAGGCTGATAGATCCACCCTCTGACTTGTGGACAGAGAAGGTTCTGGATGAGGCCTTGGATCTGCTCTTTTGGGAACTCCTTTGTTTTTCTCAATGACCAGCAGTTCCTCCACCTCCAAGATGTGTGTTTAAGAACCAGCCCTCCAGGCTGTCCACTTCTTATTTGTGAAAGAAGTTATTTTCATTCTTTCATGACATTTTCCATATAGGTTTATGGTTATTTTAGCAACATAAGTCCCTCAAAAAATCGTCAGGCTCTTGAAAGCCATCAAATCTTGTACTGTCTCTGTATTCCCTTTTATTTCTCTTTGTAACTTAGCTATTTCATTCCTGGGCTCATGTCACTCTTGAAACATTCGCCAAATGCAGTCAATAGTGGCCAACACACACAACTAATGATGTTTCCCCAATTTTCTCCTTCTAGAGCTACAGGGTTACGTGGCGCATATGAACTTTCACATTATGGCAGGTGTTAATTTCACCAAATGTGTTGTCGCTGCAAAACACAGTGTCTCATCTTTCCAGCATTTGGTATCAAATTAACACCTACTTCCTGACTATTAGGCCAATGCCACCAAGTGTAAGATTTTGCTAGCAGTATCCCTTGTGCATTACCAATTTTGGTAGTTGTCAGGGGAAATAACTGTAGGTGCTGTGATAAATCACAATGTTCCCATAATCAGGTCTTGCTAAGTACCTTATACATGTTGTTGTCCAGTTGCCAACTCATGTCCGACTTCAGCACACCAGGCTCCCCTGTCCTCCGCTGTCTCCTGGAGTTTACTCAAATTCATGTCCATTGAGTCAGTGATGCCACCCAACCTCTGCCACCTTCATCTCCTTTTGCCTTCAGTCTTTCCCGGCACCAAGGTCTTTTCCAAAGAGTTGTCTCTTTGCATCAGGTGGCCAAAGTATTGGAGCTTTGGCTTCAGCATCAGTCCTTCCAGTGAACATTCAGGGTTGATTTCCTTTAGGATGGACTGATTTGATCTTATTGCAATCTAAAGGACTCTCAAGTACAAATCCAAAGGACTTCTCCAGTACCACAATGTGAAAGCATCAATTCTTTGGCACACAGTCTTCTTTAAGATGTTTATTAGTATTACTGAAAATGCAGTATTAGGTATTATATGCAAATTTGTTGTTTGAACATAACTGTGTTTAATCTTTCTTAATTAAAGAAACCAACTCAAAGAAATTGGGCTTCCCCTGTGGCTCGGTGGTAAAGAATCCGTCTGCAATGCAGGAGCTGCAGAAGCTACAGGTTCTGTCTCTGGGTTGGGAAGATCCTCTGGAGGAGGGCATGGCAACCCACTCCAGTATTCCTGCCTGGAGAATCCCAGGGATGGAGGAGCCTGATGGGCTATAGTCCATAGAGTCACAAAGAGTTGGATATGACTGAAGGGACTGAGAAGAAAGAAAGTAAGTAACACATCAGAGTTCACGTATCTGGGATGATTGATCCGAGTCTGTGACAGCACCTGCTCTTGTGTCTGGACAGCTATGCGGGGTAAAAGCCAAAACAAAAATACGTTCCACCGTGTTCTCTGCTTCTGTAGCAAAGGAAACCTGAGCATTCCCCGAAGTTGTAGATCCCTTCTCTCTCTGCACTATTTCAGAGGCATTGCCCTCAAATAATAAGAGTTACTCAAGACAACTCAAAAACACAGTGGAAAAATAATCTGTATTTTTGAAACAATGAATGAGGTTCTTGTCTTGAAATTTGTTTGCATAAGTTTACACAGTGAGCTTACTTAATAGATCGTACCTCTGTCAATATTTCTATCCTCCATCAAATGGTTTATTTATTTAATGAATGCTTTCTGTATTCATTTAGGGAATTTTATTATGTCATAAACATTCATTAAATCTGGCAAAGGTACACGCTTTCCAGTGTTTACTCTCTGTACAAGCTTCCACATATTAACTTTCCCTACGGGAACATAAATGCAAACCAAAATTGTCACAATCATTACTTGATCTGAACCCACGCAATATTTCATTCATTCAGTAAATGTTTATTAAGTATTTGCCATCTATCGGGTGCTAAGCAAGACATTCTTTAAGATAGACTATAAATATTTTTAAATCACCAATTTCAGTTGACCACACTTGAAGCTGGCTGAAATTTCAACTCACAAATGTGTGTGTGTGTGTGTGTGTGTGTGTGTGTGTGTGTTCAATGGCAGTTGGGGAAGGGTGGTGAAAATAGTAAAAATTGCTAACAGGGATTACAGGTCTAATGGCAGAAGATTTATTCAGCTACATGGATAGAGACTGCAAAATAAATTTTCCTTCCCAGAGACGATAATTTTCTTGCAGAATGCAAATAACATCATTTTAGATATTTTCTTCTCTTAGTAAAACACAGTGTACACTAATTTAAATTTTCAAACAGCTGCATTAGGGAGAAATTGTATGGAAATAATTGCCAGTAAAAGTGATGTTTAAACACAATTTCACTATCATCACTGTTCCATAAATAGGGACCTAAACTTTCCTGTGTGCTATTTGCTTCCAATGAAGTGATACCACTTGGTCTTAAAGCATCACTTTAAAAGGCAAAAGCCACTTGAAGGAACATGGTGAGGAGAGCAATGGATAAAAGAAAGAAATAGAACCATTTAGATATCCGAAACCCTTGCTTTTCATTTGCCTCAGCCTGGGGTTTGCAGGACGTCACCCACTCCCACTCATTCCTAACGAGAGTATATATTAAGCTCTTTGAAATGTGAGTATTATGGGAAGGATCGCAGTTGCTTTAAATTATAGAAGTTGGCAAGTGCCTGGGAGGAGCAGGAGGTTGTTTAAACCGAGAAAGACAGTTGCAAAACTTTGTACAACAGTATGAGCTCCAGGCTTCAAAAGTATTCTCACGCGCGGACCAGCACTTTATTTTTCATCAAGCTATTTTTTGAGTTGTTTTGAAGCCGCTTCAAATAATAAACACATATTTCTGCTGGAAACATTGTTTAATGGTTTCTGAATTCATGGGACAAGAGAAGCAAGAAAGCCTCATGATTTGGTGGAAGGTTTGATATCAGCCATGCCTAGAAAAGGTAAGCTTTCCTTTTCTCTGCATTTATTCTCTTTTTTTTCCCACCCCCCCTCCTATTGGCTTTCATCAACAATATTTACTGAAAGGATTTAAGACGGCTACTTGTAGGGAAATGGGGAACTTGTGGAAAGTATGTCAACAAATGATAAGTCAGAGGTCGGAAATCCTCAGCAGAAGTGTTTTCTCCTACTTTCTATTCCGCTTGTCGCAGGAACCTCTGTGAACCATTTTTGAGTCTATGAAAAATGCCATTTCTCTCAGAAATTGTGTGCAGGTCTCCGATCTGATGTGCCCAGCATTTGCCAGTGTGCTCATGTATTGCCAAGGTCAGAGTGTCTCTGTGTTCTTATCCCATTATAGGCAATTTAACTTCCGAAACCGTGATCTTGCTATTAACTCAGAAATCTTTCCCATGGAAGACGGTAACATTAGCCCAGAAATCCTCTGAAGTGTGCTTACTCTGAATTCTTATAAGCTTGTTCTGCAGCCTACGTTTTTTAAAAGTTAAATAAATCATTTGGCTTCTCTTTTGGAGTGACAAGACTGTTACAGATATTATGTCCTGGGGAGAGAGAGAGAGTTCAACTCAGAATCTGTGAAGTCGCGGTTGACAGGCAATGCTATGGACTGAATCGGGTGGCTGGGTCTTCCTGTTTGTGCCTCAGAAGCAGGTAGGAGGAAGAGGGGTTATGACAGTACTGTTTTTCTGCACCAGGATCGTAGGAGAAGCATCTTTGTGGTTTTAGATGAAGGGAAACGTAGGTGATGTGTGTTTCTGTTTCCTTGAGAAAGTCTGTGATATCAGTCTTGCCATCGTTTCAAGAGAGAACTCCAGGTGCAAAGACACTAGATACAGAAAAAAAGAGATTTGCAAATATGCCCCCCACCACCCCCCGCATGCAGGCTGAGATTTTATCAGAGCTCACATTCATTCCTCACGCACACACATGAACTAGCAGGCAGAGGTTAGAAAACCCTGTGCGTTTGCTGGAGTCTGAGTGGTTTGGAACACTAAGCTGACCTCGATCTGTGAAACCCAGTGCTGGCAGAAATTGATCACAGGTCTCTCAGGCCTGGGTGAGAAAGTAGGGTGCTACCCGGGAGCCCTGGCTCTCGGCGTCCAAAGGGCTCTATCGGCTTTTCGGGTACCAGCCGTTGATCTGTTTCTGGAAAGCTTTTCCTTCTGCGTCAAATTCTAATGACATGAAGTGATTATAGCGGCTTCCCCTGCCTTTGGGGGTTCTTGGGGATGGGAAAGAGATTAAGCTCAGACGGAAGGACAGGGATTGCACAGAACTGAGAAGGCAGCTCCATCCGCTCACTGGCAAGGCGGTGGGGAGAAAGCTTATCCCTTTTGTCCATCCCCGTGGGTGAGTGGAGGAAGTCGGACCCCCGCCTTGCCCTTTCACTGTCCCTGCTGCTTCCCTCTCCCCCTCCTGGGCGATCCACGCCAGCCACGCAACCTCCAGAGGCGGAACAGTGGGTTGGACAGACAGACGAGCATCTCCTCCTTCTCGTCCTCTCCGACCATTCCCAGGCCAGTTGGGGAAGCCCCCGCCCTATTTGGAGGGGGTCTCCAGGACCCCACCCCGTGACCTCATTGCAGGCAGCCGGGGAGCTGGGATGGCCAGGGGTTGCGTGGCGCCTGAGTGCACCCCGGGGATGGGTGCGGCCACGCGCGCGCGGCGTGGAGTGAGGGACTCGCCCCGGGACAGAGGGCGGCGCACTTCCCATCTCGGGCTCCCACAGAGGCTGGCGGCATTTCTGGAAGCCGGAGGCCCCAGGCCNTTGTGTCCGACTCTTTGGGACCCCACGGACTGCAGCCCATCAGGCTTTACCATCTCTGGAGTTTACCGTCTCCCAGAGTTTGCTCAGACTCATGACCATTGACTCAATGACTCTGTCAATCAGGTAGAGAAAATAAAGTGTGTGTTCTCATCTCTAAAATGTGAAATTAGGTTTTCACGGAGCAATATAGGAGGAGCTCAAAGTGAATTCTGGAAAAGCGAGACCTCAAGTCTCTGGAATGATCAGAGTAATAAGTAACTTTCTTTGACATTTACCAAGTGTGAGAAACTGTGCTAAGTACTTTGCAATGATAACTCATGTGTACTTTATAAGGCTACAAGGTTAGTGCTGACTTCCACATTTCACAGATGAACAAACTAAGCCCTAGAGAAAGGCAGTAATCTGCCCTAAGTCTTCCAGGAAGTAGAGTATAGTCTCAAACTCAGGTCCATCTGATTCTCTGTATCCCTCACCCAGGAAAGATTTTTCAGAGGAAATGTGTGGCCTTGAAGGATGGATACAGATTAATGGGAGGGGAATTTCAGACAGTGAGAAGAAAATTAACAAAGTCATGAAAGAGACCAGTATGGGGAGTGTCAGAAAATCCACCTGGTGGAACAAAGGGTGTGCATAGAAAGAAGAGGGAAATGAGCTCAAAACCCTTGGTTAGATCTTAAAAGTTTTCATTGTCTGCATGTTCAGTCGTGTTTGATTCTTTGTGACCCCATAGACTATAGCCCACCAAGTTCCTCTGTCCGTGGGATTCTCCAGGCAAGAATGCTGGAGTGGGTTGCCATTTCCTACTCCAGATGATCTTCCTGACCCAGGGATCAAACCCTCATCTCTTGAGTCTCCTGAATTGGCAGGTGGATTCTTTACCATTTTGGCACCTACAAGAACAAGAATTTGATGTTTGGTGGTGGATGTTAACTAGACTTACTGTGATGAGTATTTCACAACACATACAAATGTTGAATCATTATGTTTTACACCTAAAGCTAATAGAATGTTCTATGTTAATTGTATCTGAATTAAAAAACAGAAAAAAAATAAGAAAATTCTAAAAAAGAAAAAAAAAAAACATAGTTAGCTAGAAAATGCCCAAAAAGACATTACAAAAATGTAGGCAAATGCTGTTATAGAAATGTGTAATTGATGAAAATTTATGTTATTTTCTGGGAAAAAAAAAGACTTGGTTGAAAAAAAAAAAAAAAAGATGTGTTTGGAATCAGATCATAGAAAGCCTTGAATGCCAAACCACAAAGTTTGGATTTCTTTAATAGAGGAATCATTAAAACTTTGTAAACAAGAAAGTAACAGCCTGGCAGTGCTTTAGAGCAAATAACTGAAGATGGTTAGTGCAGCAGGGGCAAAGAGGAAACCTCCAGTTACTGGGATGCCATGTTTGTCCAGGTGGGAGACAGCTTTTGCTCCCATAATCCCTAAGGGATGCAGATGCTCGTCAGACCCAGGCTCCTAATTCTGCTACCCCAAAGCCATGACCACAACAGTGATCTTTCCAAGCAACGACCTTGAGGCCTTACTACATCCAGATTTAACCCTTACAATAACAGGGAGTGGAATGGAAGGAGCAAGAGGGGCAGGCGGACCTCTGAGGACCTTCTCAGCTTTCAGACTCCATGGAGCTAAAAACTCTGAGTGCTTTTATGGACATCATTACCCGTACATTTCACCATTCAATCACCAATTTGCAGACTTGTTCCTATCAAACAGCCCTGTTTCCAAAATAACTTGAGAGTCTACAAAATTTTTGAGTTCACAGCTATGGCAATTGCATAATAATGAGATTGGCATGCAGGGATTATGGGAGGGTATATTTTCATATATTCCTTCAGGAGAAATTTTTATCCGTTTTCTTGGCTGTCTGCCTTTTGCAGATATTCAGCTGTCCTCCCCTTGTGTTTGAGAACACTTATGGTGGTGCGATACCACCCCAGGATCTTGTGCGGGCCTGTTTTGTTTTTTTTTTTTGCTGAGCTGAGTCTTTGTTGCTGTGAGGCCGTCTCTCTAGCTGTGGTGAGCAGGGGCTACACTTCAGGTGCAGGACGCAGGCTTCTCATTGCAGTGGCTCCTCTTACTGTGGGCTTCCCTGATGCTCAGACGGTAAAGAATCTGCCTACAATGCAGGAGACCAGGGTTCTCTTATTGAGGAGCACAGGCTCGAGGGTGCTTGGGTTTCAGTAGTTGGTACATGGGCTCAGTAGTTGCAATTCGTGAGCTGTAGCCCAGTCTCAGTAGTTGTCGTTCACAGGCTTAGTTGCTCCATAGCATGTGGGATCTTCCCAGATGGCAGGCGGATTCTTTACCGCTGAGCCACCAGGGAAGCCCCCTTGTGGTGCTTTGAATAATAGTTATTCGTGCTGAGGTCCTATGACTCCCACCAGCTCCCACATGGGAAATGGCAGCCCACTCCAGTACTCTTTGCCTGAAGAATCCCATGGAGAGAGAAGCCTGGTGGGATGGGGGCCATAGGGTTGCAAAGAGTTGAACATGACTGAAGCGACTTAGCACTCAGCACTCAGCTCCCACAGAGGGTGAGCTTCAGAGAGCAGGAATGAAGTCATTTTTATATTTTCCAATGCCTTACAACTCTAGCAGATCTGAATCAATCTACAAACACAGGTCTGGAAGAAATCTCACATTTTTCCATTTTATTTCATACAACATAAATCTGATTCCAAGAGTTCATGGCAGCAGGAAGTTTAGTTTCAGAAGTGATCAGGCTCCTACCCGCACCGTCACCAAACTGGGGAGGTCTTCCTTCAGATCACTGCGCCCTCTCTTATAAATTGCCTGCCCCTTTGATGTCTGTGAACTCGGCTTTCCAGCCCTGCTCAGGAAGTGAGGGTCACTGTCCAGCCAGAAAGCTGGGGTCCGAGTGGTCCTAAACTGTCCTGTCCTCTGCAGTCTGGCCACACAGTGTTTCCACTTCTCACGGATGCCCTGGTCCCCTGGGGAAGTCACCCATCAAAAGCCCTGCATTCTCGCCTTTCCCAGCGTCTACTCTTGGACTTGGGCTTTAGGAAAGAAAGGAAGAAATATTATTTTCAAGAAATGTCTGCTTCCTGCTCTGCCTGTATAACCTTGAAACAAAGAAGCCCAAAGAGCCAGGCAACCTTCTTGCGATAAGTTGGGAGTAGAGAACACACATGAATGAGTATTTCCCTAAGTTATTTTGTCACATAACCCAACAGGCATTCAGCAGTGGCCAGTGGAGTACGTCTTCCAATAACTGATGAACCGGCATCTCCAAAGTTGCTCCGTTGACCACCAGAGCCTACCAGGCTTTTTAGTAAGAACCTACTATGTGCCTGTACCTTGCCTATATTGTCTGCATGTCCCCATTTTTCAGATGAGAGAGGTGGATCACTTACTTAACATCCTACAAGCACTGTAGGGCAGCATAGGTATTTAAATTCCGGTTGTACACATCTCCAAAACCCACACCCTTCCAATCCTGCCACATGGACTCTGGCAAGGATTCTTAATTCTCTAACTAGCAGTTCAGAGCCCTGGTATTGACTCATCCTAGAGTTCAGTTCAGTTCAGTTCAGTTGCTCAGTTGTGTTCGACTCTTTGTGACCCCATGAATCACAGCACGCCAGGCCTCCCTGTCCATCACCAACTCCCGGAGTTCACTCAGACTCACGGCCATCAAGTCAGTGATGCCATCCAGCCATCTCATCCTCTGTCGTCCCCTTCTCCTTCTGCCCCCAATCCCTCCCAGCATCAGAGTCTTTTCCAATGAGTCAACTCTTCGCATGAGGGGGCCAAAGTACTGGAGTTTCAGCTTTAGCATCATTCCTTCCAAAGAAATCCCAGGGCTGATCTCCTTCAGAATGGACTGGTTGGATGTCCTCGCAGTCCAAGGGACTCTCAAGAGTCTTCTCCAACACCACAGTTCAAAAGCATCCTAGAGTAGACATTTCCAATTAACCTTTTTTAAAATTTATTTTGGTAAAGTAAAGTTGATTTACAATGCTGTGCCAATTTCTGCTGCAGAGCAAATGAGTCAGTTATGCATCCACACACATACATATAAACATTTTTCATATTCTCTTCCATGGTGATTTATCACAAGGTATTGGATCTAGTTCCCTGTGCTTTACGGCGGCGGGACCTTGTTATTTATCCATTCTCTGTATAATAGTTTGCCTCTGCTAACCCCAAACTCCCAATCTATCCCTCCCCAACCTCCTCTCCCCTGGCAACTTATAGATCTGTTCTCTACAACATTTGTTTTAAGTGGAGACTTTTTTCACCACGAACATAGTCTGACTCTGTTTGAAATACTGACAATCTCATGGAATGGCTTTTTACCCCGTCTCATCAGCCATCTGTGAGGCAGCAGGGATGGAGACTTAATCCTATTGAAAGATGAGAGCGAGGCAAAGTGGCCTGTCCATGGCCAAAGGACTAGAAGGGAGCTCAAAGTCTCACATGCATTTCTCAATCTGTCTCCCCAGCAAGGGGTGGGGGGGGGGGGAGTTAGTCCTAATTAATCAGAAGTTATCTATAAGACAGCGTTAAATATTTGCACATTTAGTGCCTGCTCCTACCGCCCACAACAGAAAATCATAGCTGACACTGTTGCCTTAAAACGCATCCTGCTAGATGTACACAAATGATATTTGAGAGGTGTCATTAAAACTTCACTTGGTGGCCTTGCCAATTGCCAGCATAAAGCGTCTGCCTACAATGCGGGAGACCCGGGTTCTATCCCTGGGTTGGGGAGATCTCCTGGAGAAGGAAATGGCAACCCACTCCAGTACTCTTGCCTGGAAAATTCCATGGATGGAGGAGCCTGGTAGGCTACAGTCCATGGGGTCGCAAAGAGTCGGACACGACTGAGTGACTTCAATATCAAAAAAAAAAAAGTCAAACCAGGGTACTCTCTTAAACTAGTAAGTTATTTTTTTTCAGTTTCTTTCTTGCACCTTTAATTTCTTTTTTGGAAAAAGACTTCTTTAGGTAATTTAGACCCCAGGCTGCTGTATGCTGTAAAATCTAATTTGAAATCGGTAGCATCTCAGTATAGGGTTCTTTGAGTTACCAATCCATTTTACTTTATCACGGGTGTTCATACCCATTCCTCAGATCCTTCGTCTCACCTCTTTTCCTTCCCAAAAAAGACCACATTCCTTGGTATGATCCCGGGGGTGGGGGCGGGTCTTGAAAATCTGTCTCTTGCCCCCTTCCTCGTCCCCTTTACCCCTACTGCTGGCCTTCGTATATCCATATACCCATGTATACCAAATACCAGAAACTGGCTGCTTTAAACAACAGAAATTGATTTTCTCACAGTTCTGGAAGCTAGAAGTTCAAGACCAAGGTGCCATAGGTTTGATTCCTTCTGAGGCCTCTCTCCTTGGCTTGCAGACAGCCGCTTTCTCACTGTGTCCTCATGTGGCCATTTTTCTGTAGAGAGCATGCGGTCAAGTTTCCCCTCTTATAAGAACACTGGTCAGATCAGAATAGGGCCCATCCTCAGGCCCTCATTTTATCTTGATCTCTCCTTTAAAGGCCTCATCTCCAGGTACAGTCACCTGGTGAGGTACTTCAACAGGTGACTTTCAGGGAAGCCCAGTTCGCTGCAGAACACCCCAAAAGCTATGCACAGTGAAGTCATCACAGTTTCTCAGTCCTTCCTTCTCTCCATGTGACATAGGTCTAAAGAGTCAAGTCTAATCCCTTTGCATGAATTGTGTTGAACCATATACAGTGGCTGACTTTCAACCCTTCTATGGCATGCGTGCTGTGAGCTGTTGCTCAATCGTGTCTGATTCTTTGTGACCCTTTGGACATTAGTCTGCCAGTCTCCTCAGTCCATGGGACTTCCCCCGGCAAGGATACTGGAATGAGCTGCCACGCCTTTCTCTAAGGGATCTTCCCAACCCAAGGATCAAACCTGCCTTGGCAGGCCCTTCACCACTAGTGCCACCTGGATAACCCTAACCATTCTATGACCTACACAAAATGGCAATTTTATATAACTCCAGTATAACCTAAAGACATAAAAACTCTCATTTCCTGAAAACAATTTAAAGACATATCCTTATAATATTCTAGAAATTGTCATATTTCCATCCTCCTGTCTTTTCTTGAGTCTGAGATGAAATGGACCCAGACAAACTTTGAGAATTTATCCACACTACAAACTCCACCTTCAGCTTCAACACCAATCATAGCAAAATGTTCATTTTTTGTAAGGCAGCCCTGGGCTTCCCTGGCTCAGCTGGTAAAGAATCCACCTGTAATGTGGGAAACTTGGGTTCGCTCCCTGGGTCGGGAAGATCCCCTGGAGAAGGGAAAGGCTACCCACTCCAGTATTCTTGGGCTTCCCTTGTGGCTCAGCTGATTAAAGAATCCGCCTGCAGTGCAGGAGACCTCAGTTCGATCCCTGGGTTGGGAAGATCCCTGGAGAAGGGAAAGGCTACCTACTCTAGTATTCTGGCCTGGAGAATTCCACGGACTGTATAGTCCATGGGGTCACAAGGAGTTGGACACTCTTTGCTACTTTCACTTTCCATTAAAATACCACTGGTCACCAGAAAATTCTTTCTTATGCCAGAATCTGACCCTTTTAAATGTTTCTCCACTGGCCTTGTTTTATTTTTAGAAGTAGCAAGAATCCCACCACTTTCCTCTGGCTTCTTAAACATTTAAAGACCGTCACCATCTGCCTACCTAACCCTCTCCAGGGTCTTCCTGGACTTGCAGGGAGAAATTTCCCTGACACTATGTGGTTCACCAAACATACCCACGCCCCTCTGGAAATGACGTCCAGACCTCGACACTGGATAGCAAATGGCTTTCACAGTCAGTGCTAACTCCACATCAGGTTCCTGGGATGGGTAGCAGCTGCGCAGAGACCTGTATGGAGAAATAACCTGAACCAGATCTAGGGTTCGCAGGAAAGAATGTAAAATTCAGTTAGCGATAGCTTAAGGAGAAGCAGATACTCTCCAGAATGGCCTTAACTATTAATACTACACTGGACACTGTCTGACAGTCCAGGTCACGGGGACTCTGTGATTACTCTGTGATTTAAATACTCTGTTTTCCTTATTGCTAAATTTGCATCAGCTTTGCTACTCAGCCCATTTGGGGGAAAAAAAAGATCAAGTATGTTGCTCAGATTATTTCTTTTCAGCACCATCTCTTGCTGTGGGGCACGGGCTCTCGGGTGTGGGTTTCATTAGTTACAGTTACTAGGCTCTGGAGCACAGACTCAGTAAATGTGCCGCATGGGCTTAGTTGCTCTGAGACACGTGAGATCTTCCCAATCAGGGATCGAATCCATGTCTCCTGCGTTGGCAGGCAGATTCTTTACCACTGAGCCACCAGGGAAGCCCCAGATTATTTTTTCAGTTTAGTTGTAGCAAAGCCGATTTCCATCCGTGCTGCGGTTCTGCTTTTCTTTCTGCTGCTACTGCTAAGTCGCTTCAGTCGTGTCCGACTCTGTGCGACCCCATAGACGGCAGCCCACCCGGCTCTCCCGACCCTGGGATTCTCCAGGCAAGAATACTGGAGTGGGTTGCCATTTCCTTCTCCAATGCATGAAAGTGAAAAGTGAAAGTGAAGTCGTGTCCGACTCCTAGCGATCCCGTGGACTGCGGCCTACCAGGCTGCTCCATCCATGGAACCATCCCGGCAAGCATACTGGAGTGGGTTGCCATCGCCTTCTTTGTAGTTAGCTAAAAAGAATGAGGAATCGGAAATTGTGACCTGCGGGTGTGACATGTTCAGTCCTAATCCTTCCTGGCTATGTGATTGTGGGCAAGTTATCTGAACACTCTGAGCCTCCGTTCATCATTGAAAATGAGAAAAATAAGTACCTACTCCAGCGGATCCACGGGTATCTTAAGTAAAAGATTGTATGAGAAAACGATTGTAAGTCAGAAGATGAAATACACAGACTAGTGAGTGTCAGGAGCTGGTGGTTTTGGCCAGCCAGCTCATTTTTGACCTCGGCCTCTTTGAGATTTCTTCTCAATGGACAAACTGACAGCTTCTCTTGTTGTTCAGTCACTCAGTCGTGTCTGACTCTGTGCGACCCCATGGACTGCAGCACGCCAGGCTCCTCTGTCCTTCACTATCTCTTGTATTTTGCTCAGATTCATGTCCACTGTGTAGGTGATGCCTTCCAACTCTCTCATCCTCTGCCGCCCGCTTCTCCTGTAGCCTTCAATCTTTCCCAGTATCAGGGTCTTTTCCAATGAGTCGACTCCTGGGGATTAAAAACAAAAGTATAAGCAAGAGGCGTGGACACACACGAGGTACTCAGTGAATGGACTTGCACAAGAATATAAACTTGTCAAGGGAAAGAATTTTGGCCAAGACCGAAGTGTTTCCACCAAGCTGTCAAAGTGAAATCCAGAGCGCCTTTCCCTTGTTGTTTTGATTACTCAAGGTCAAAGATGCTTGGTTTGGGATGATGTGTGCTTGCCATCTGCTTACACAAATCGACATTGATGACCTAATGCTTTTGCCAGAAAAGAAAATATACCCATCTCTCTGGATGTTGTCAGCAACATGTTATCATAACTCTATATCATACACTCCATCAGGGGCCACACCCGAAATCTACAATGTGGCTGAGACCCAGGGGGCCTGAAACCACACTCTCCAAACAACATGGGTGGTCATCACCCACCCCCATAGGGCTCCCCAGGGTTAATGCAGCTCTAAGGTACCAGATTTTCAAAAAAATATTTTTTGCAGGAAAATCCATGTACCTGGGGTTTTTTGTGGCATGTTCCCATTTTAAAACCAATTGCTGTGAACTATTACATCTAGAATGGATAAACAACAAGGTTTTAATTGATAGCACAGGGAACTGTATTCAATATCCTGTGATAAGCTATAATGGGAAAGAACCTTAAAAAGAAGAATGTGTACAAGTGAAAAAAAAAAATTTGATGTGTCTTAGACCTATAGAAAAGACAATGTCATATTGTTCAAGCTAATACAATCTAGAAGCATAAAACGAGTTCCCATTTTCTTCTAAGCAAACCTTCATCAAATCTTCCCAACACACCAGTCAGGCTGGTAAGGTGTTTAACCCTATTTTACAAATGAGACCCAAAGCCTTGACATCAGTTAGCAGTGACACATATGTGGCTTCCCTGGTGGCTCAGACAGTAAAGAATCTGCCTGCAAAGCAGGAGACCCAGGTTCAATCCCTGGGTAGGGAAGATCCCCTGGAGAAGGGAATGGCTATCCACTCCACCATTCTTGCCTGGAGAATTCTATGGACAGAGGAGCCTGGAGGGCTACAGTCTATAGGGTTGTAGAGTCAGACATGACTGATTTAGAAATAAAACCCAAATCCTCACCATCAGTTAGCAGTGACACATATGTACGTGAATACACGATCCCCTCGCCAACAGAGCCGAAGTCTTCCATCTTTTGAATTTCAGGAAGAAATTTAAAGTGTGTGTGGCTGCTCACATGCCCAGAGATGGGCAGATTAGGGTGAACAATGATTCTCCTGGCCTCTTCTGGTGACTGGAAAGCTCCATATGCCTCGTGGCAGTCCACTCAGGCAGTCACAATGGTAACACCATTGACTGAGGGCTTAAACAGCAGAAATGTATTTCCTTGTGGTTCTGGAGGAGGGAAGTCCAAAACTCTCTTTCTGGCTTGCGGATGATCACCTTCCCACTGTATCTTCATGTGGTGCAGAGAGAGAAAAAGAGAGAGAAATCTGCTGTGATGTCTCTTCCTCTTCTTGTAAGGACATAAGTTCTGTTGCATCAGGGCCCCATCTTTATGACCTCATTTAACCTTAATGACTTTCTTAAAGGTCTTGCCTCCAATTTTAGTCACACTGAAGGTTTGAGGTTTCAATCTATGAATTTGGGGTGGGGGCACAACTAAATCCTTAACACCCAACCTTCTTCTGTCGATAATCAACCTCTCCTGCCTTTTTCTCTTTTCTACCCTCACCCTAAATCTTCCTAAATCCACCCAGCCTACATCATTCAGCCATTTCCCTCTTTCAACCCCATTCTTTGAGTCCTGCAATTCATTATTCAACACAGCTTCTCGCTTTCTTAACCCCTCTTCACTCCCTCTCTCTCTCTCTTTTTTTTTTGGCCCAACAGCCTGTGGGATCTGTTCCCCAACCAGAGACTGAGCCCATATTTCCTGCATTGGAAGTGCAGTCTTCACCACTGGACCACCAGGGAAATCCTCATGCCTTCTCCACTTGTTTCTCTCTCTTTCTTTCTCAGCCTTTCTCTTTCATCCCAACCATCGCCTTCTCCAAACTCCTCCTTCCTCTTCATTTTCTTCTCATCTTCTCCAGAACAACCCCCAGAGTGTAAACTCTGTACTTTTGCCTGCTTGCCTCCGCACTTCAGACCCTGCAGTACGTGCGCCCCTGAGTGGATTGCCCTTGCTATTGAGTCCAAGTTTGACCTGCTTACCATGCAAAAAGCTAATGAATAAGAGAGGAGGTGTGGAGGCAAAGAATAGAGACTTTATTCAGAAAGCCAGCTGACAGAGAAGATGGCAGGAAATGTCTCAAAATAACTATCTTATTGCGGTCTGGATGCCAGTTTCTTTTACAGAACCGGAGAGAAGAGCAGTGAAGAACTAAAGTCAAAAGACAATATAAAGAGGGAGAGGCGATGAGGAAATAAAGTAAAAAGAGCCATCTGTCTTGCAAAACATCTCCAGGAATGATCAGCATCTGGGAAGGGATGTGTTAATCTCATCTCTCCTGCAGCCATACACAGGCGGGCAGGGTCGGATTATCTCCCTGTGAGCTGAACAAAGGCATTGCGACAGTCAGGCAGAGGGGCAGGGTCCTCTGAGTCAAACAAGAGATGGCCAGGGTGAACGTCGACGTTCTAGGAATCAGCGAACTAAAATGGACTGGAATGGGTCCTCTGAGGCAGGCCATTATACGTGATTACAACAAAGCCCTAAGCTTTGGCCATCTGATGAGAACTGATTCATCGGAAAAGACCTTGATTCTGGGAAAGATTGAGGGCAGGAAAAGAAGGGAGGGACAGAAGATGAAGTGGCTGGATGGTATCATGGACTTAATGGACATGAGTTTGAGCAAACTCCGGGAGATAGTGAAGGACAGGGAAGCCTGACGTGCTGCAGGTCATGGGGTCACAAAGAGTCAGACATGACTCAGCGACTGAACAACAACAATGACAATAATAACACAAGCAACACAAAGCAAGTCAAAGAAACAGTTCCAACATGGAATCAGAATTGGCTCTTCTCTGCAACGCCCTGAGCAGTGTCTGGGATGTAGCAGAAATCTTGTAAATGTCAGAATGCTCCAGCTATACAGGATTTGAGGCAAGTTAAAAGAATTGTGCAAAATGAAGCAGTTTAAGTGGAAATTAAAAAATCAAAGCCACGAGACAAAAGAGAAACAAACTATGTGAACCATAAGGCCCAATCTGGTTATCGTGATTGAGCGTGAAATTCCACTTCCTGGCAGCCAAACCCAGCGTCCTTTCAGACTTAAAGTGACCCATGTGTTCTCTGAGGAAAGGAAATGAATCCCGTCCCTCTTGCCCTGACCCACGTCCTGCCCTGGAACAACTGTTTTCTCTATATCTCAGCTTTCCTTTCAACATTCCATTCATCTCGCACTGACTATCCAGCCCCGTATGGTGTTAAAAGCTCACTCCAATCCTGTTTAGAATGTTGTTTTGTGTCGTAAGGAATGCAAACCTGATAATGAAGGCAGTTTGGCGTTGAAGTGGTTGCTAGGAGGTTCCTAAAGGAAAGCTGCAATCTTGGGTTGACCAGAAAGCTTACTGAATGAGGGTTCAAGCAACAGCTGTGTGATTCACAGAAGAAAAATATCAGATAAAGGAAAGAAGGGAGGGAAGAAGGGCGGGAGGAAAGGGTTCTCCAAATCCTCTTTTGAAAAGATTTATATTTATTTACTTTTGGCTTTTGGTTGGGCTGGTCTTCATTGCTACATGCTAGCTAACCCACTCCAGTGTTCTTGCCTGGAGAATCCCAGGGATGGAAGAGCCTGGTGGGCTGCCGTCTATGGGGTTGCACAGAGTCGGACACGACTGAAGCAACTTAGCAGCAGCAGCAGCTTTTCTCTAGTTGGGCCGAGTGGGGGCTACTCTCTAGTTGGCGATGTACAGGCTGCTCACTGCAGTGGTTTCTCTTGTTGTCCAGCACGGACTCTGGAACTCGGGCTTCAGTAGTTGCAACACAAGGGCTTTTTTGCTCCAAGGCATGTGGGATCTTCCCAGACCAGGGATCAAATCAGTGTCCCTTGCATTGCAAGGAGGATTCTTAACCATCGGACTACCAGGGAAGCCCCGGCCTCTGAATCCTTTTCTACTTTCCTCTAAAGATGTTCAGTTTCCAGATTTTCACCCCTGCCCTCTTCTGTGACTGTCACTTCACTCTGACACCTCCAGAGAAGCCCTTATTTCCATCTTGGACTACCCTCCCACCCCACCCCACCTCTCATGAAAACCTAGTCCGTTACTTATAGTGCTTTCTCCTGAACATAGCATGTAAGTTCAGGTCAGTTCAGTCACTCAGCCGTGTCCAACTCTTTGTGAACCCATGGACTGCAGCACGCCAGGCCTCCCTGTCCATCACCAACACCTGGAGTTGACCTAAACTCATGTCCATTGAGTTGGTGATGCCATCCAACCATCTCATCCTCTGTCATACCCTTCTCCCCCTGCCCTCAATCTTTCCCAGCATCAGGGTCTTTTCCAATGAGTCAGCTCTTTGCATCAGGTGGTCAAAGTACTGGAGTTTCAGCTTCAACATCAGTTCTTCCAATGAATATTCAGGACTGATTTCTTTTAGGATGGACAGGTTGGATCTCCTTGCAGTCCAAGGGACTCTCAAGAGTCTTCTCTAACACCACAGTTCAAAAGCATCAATTCTTGTGCACTCAGCTTTCTTTAGGGTCAACTCTCACTTCTATATATGACTATTGGAAAAACCATAGGCTTGACTAGACAGACCTTTGTTGGCAAAGTAATGTCTCTTTTTAATTTGTTTTAATGTCTTTTTAATATTCTGTCTAGGTTGGTCATAATTTTCCTTCCAAGGAATAAGCATCTTTTTATTTCATAGCTGCAGTCACCATCTGCAGTGATTTTGGAGCCCAAACTAATAAAGTCTGCCACTGCTTCCACTGTTTCCCCATCTATTTCCCATGAATTGATGGGACCGGATGCCATCATCTTTGTTTTCTGAATGTTGAGCTTTAGGCCAACTTTTTTACTCTCCTCTTTCACTTTTATCAAGAAGCCCTTTAGTTCCTCTTCACTTTTTGCCATAAGGGTGGTGTCATCTGCATATCTGAGGTTATTGTTATTTCTCCCGCAATCTTGATTCCAGCTTGTGCTTCTTCCAGCCTGGCATTTTGCATGATATACTCTGCATATAAGTTAAATAAGCACAGTGACAATATACAGACTTGATGTACCCCTTTTCCTATTTGGAACCAGTCTGTTGTTCCATGTCCAGTTCTAACTGTTGCTTCCTGACCTGCATACAGATTTCTCAAGAGGCAGGTCAGGTGGTCTGGTATTCCCATCTCTTTCAGAATTTTCCACAGTTTCTTGTGATCCACACAGTCAAAGGCTTTGGCATAGTCAATGAAGCAGAAATAGATGTTTTTCTGGAACTCTCTTGCTTTTTTGATGGTCCAGAGGATGTTGGCAATTTGATCTCTGGTTCCTCTGCCTTTTCTAAAACCAGCTTGAACATCTGGAAGTTCATGGTTCACGTATTGCTGAAGCCTGGCTTGGAGAATTTTGAGCATTACTTTACTAGCACGTGGATGAGTGCAATTGTGTGGTAGTTTGAGCATTTTTTGGCATTTCCTTTCTTTGGGATTGGAATGAAAACTGACCTTTTCCAGTCCTGTGGCCACTGCTGAGTTTTCCAAAGTTGCTGACAGATTGAGTGCAGCACTTTCACAGCATCATCTTTCAGGATTTGAAATAGCTCAACTGAAATTCCATCACCTCCACTAGCCTTGTTTGTAGTGATGCTTTGTAAGGCCCACTTGACTTCACATTCCAGGATGTCTGGCTCTAGGTGAGTGATCACACCATCATGATCATCTGGGTCAAGAGGATTTTTTTGTACATTCTTTTGTGTATTCTTGCCACCTCTTCTTAATATCTTCTGCTTCTGTTAGGTCCATACCATTTCTGCCCTTTATTGAACCCATCTACCATCATCACAAAGTTCCTTTTTTGTTACTAACTTAGCCACGGCCCCAGGACATGTGTGATAACCGGTCAGTGCCCAGGACTATCACGGTTACTCTAGACTCTGGACAGCACCTGTCAGTCGGGTCACTGTCAAGCTGAAGTGGAGGTGGCATGACTGACCAGAGGTCGAGAAGAATTAAACCAAAGCACACAGACCAAGATGAAAGGTCTCACCCTGGAGATGGCAAAACTGATGGGAGAGGTGAGAATGATTTCAGGTATTTGTCAGTCTCCCTCAAGTAGGATTTTGGAAGCAATTCTCCAAGAAAAATCACTGCAGATGGTGATTGCAGCCATGAAATTAAAAGACACTTACTCCTTGGAAGGAAAGTTATGACCAACCTAGATAGTATATTAAAAAGCAGAGACATTACTTTGCCAACAAATATCCGTCTAGTCAAGGCTATGGTTTTTCCAGTGGTCATGTATGGATGTGAAACTTGGACTGTGAAGAAAGCTGAGCACCAAAGAATTGATGCTTTTGAACTGTGGTGTTGGAGAAGACTCTTGAGAGTCCCTCGGACTGCAAGGAGATCCAACCAGTCCATTCTAAAGGAGACTAGTCCTGGGTGTTCATTGGAAGGAATGATGCTGAGGCTGAAACTCCAATACTTTGGCCACCTCGTGCGAAGAGTTGACTCATTGGAAAAGACCCTGATGCTGGGAGGGATTGGATGTAGGAAGAGAAGGGGATGACAGAAGATGAGATGGCTGGATGGCTTCACCACCTCGATGGACATGAGTTTGGGTGAACTCCGGGAGTTGATGATGGACAGGGAGGCCTGGCAGGCTGTGATTCATGGGGTCACAAAGAGTCAGACACGACTGAGCGACTGAACTGAATTGAACTGGCATCAATTTCTTCAGTTTCTAATCCAAGGAGGGTTTGATCTGAGTTAAAATCATAGTTCTGTCATTTTTCTAGGCTTGGGTCCTTGGGGAAGGAACTCTGTCCATCTTCACTGTTTTGATGTGAACAATTATGATAATAGCATACATCTGGCCGAGGTTGCCATGACCACATAACATGGTGGTAAATCAATCATAGCAAAAATGAATATTCCCGGTACTTTTGTTGAAATACAATAGAAGAGAAAGCGTTAGATAGAGAGGGCTATTGTTTGGATCATAAGATCCAAAGATTTTCTTTCCTTTTCTCCTTCCCTCATTCTTTATGCATCACATCCATATTCAGTCATACCTTGAATTTCCATTCAGTAAGCTTTCTGATTAACCAGGAGTGGCGGCTTTCCTCTAGCGATGCCAAAACAAAAGCTCCAGCTATAAATTGCCTTAATAACAGCACTTGCATCCTTTATGACCTAAAGCCACACTCTAAAAGCAGGATTTGAATGAGACCCCAAAAGATATTCAGAAGATATGAAACAGAGTTTTGAAATATTATGTAAATAAAAGACAGAGGGGGAGAGTCCTAGCTGAGGTTCTCAACCTTCACTGCACCTTAATCACCCGCAAGGGAGCTTTGAAAAATCCCAGCGCCCAGACTGCAACCCAGACCATTACCTCAGAACCCCTGATGCTGGAATTCGGGCATAAATTATTTTTAAAGTCCCTCCGTTGATTCTAATGTGCAGCCAAGGCTGAGAACTGCGGTTTTAGAGAAAGTTAGTAGCCAGTGGTGTAGAAGGCAGCAGAGTTGAGATGTGTACTCAAAGTGTGAGCACATCGGTAACGTCCTAGATGCTGGCGAGACCTTTCAGAGCTCTGGAGTCAGAAATCAGGCTTGAAAGGAAGGAGTGAGTGGCCAGGAAGAGTACACAGCAGGCGCAGCTTCATCCTTCAGCAAATGTGGTGGAACCCAGAAAGGGAGAGGGAGGAAGATGGCTTGAGGAGTGAGCAAGAGCAAAACAAGTTATTTCCAGAGTAGGGGAGATGCAAACAAGTTTCAGTCAAAGATGAGCCTACCACATCTTATACATTTGCAATTTAAGTTTGGGGATATCTTCAAGAAAATGAGAATAAAACTGCTATGCTGCTGCTAAGTTGCTTCAGTTGTGTCCAACTCTGTGCGACCCCATAGACAGCAGCCCACCAAGCTTCCCCGTTCCTGGGATTCTCCAGGCAAGAACACTGGAGTGGGTTGCCATTTCCTTCTCCAATGCATGAAAGTGAAAAGTGAAAGTGAAGTCGCTCAGTCGTGTCCAACTCTAGTGACCCCATGGACTGCAGCCTACCAGGCTCCTCCATCCATGGGATTTTCCAGACAAAAGTACTGGAGTGGGGTGCCATTGCCTTCTCTAAAAACTGCTATATGAGCCAGCAATCCCACTCCTGGGTATATACCCTGAGACAATCATAAGTCAAAGACACATGTACTCCACTGTTCATCTCAGCACTGTTTACAATAACCAGGAAGCATCTTAGATGCCCGTTGATAGAGGAATGGATAAAGATGTGTGTGTATACACACACACACATAATAGAATGGAATACTGGAATATTACTTGGCAACAGAAAGGAATGAAATCCAGTCATTTGTAGAGATGTGGGTGAACCTGGAATCTGTCATACAGGAACAGAGATGCAGACATTGAGAACAGACTTGTTGACACGGGGAGGAGAGGGCGGGATAAACTGCGAGAGAAGCACTGACGTTTATACGCCACCACGTGTAAACTAGACTGTGAGCAGGGAGCTTCTGTACAGCACATGGCGCTCAGCTTGGCGCTCTGTGATGACCCAGAGGGGCGGGGCAGGGGGTGGTGGGATGGAGGCCCTAGAGGGAGGGCATATAAGTATACTGATAGCTGATGCACATTGTGGTTCAGCAAAAACTGTACAACCCAATCCAGAAATCTTGCCTGGAAAATTCCGTGGACAGAAGCCCCTGGTGGGCTACAGTCCATGGTGCTGCAAAGAGCTGACCGTGCCTGAGTGCCCAAACAACTATATCAACAACTGCAAAACCTACAACATTGTAAAGCGATTATGCTCCAATTAAAACATAAATACATTTTTCAAAAGTGAAATATAAATTTGGGAAAATAATGAAAACATATTTACATTGACGCAGTAGATTTGATTTTGATGATTTCAGATACATCACAGGCTCTTGACCAAGCATGCACTCTGCTTTATGCCTCGTGACTCCTTTCATTTTAATTGTCATTTGTTCAACTTTCTGCTTTCTGGTCAAACATGTCACTTGATGGCCTCTGTTAATCCTCACAAGAGCCCATAAAGAGGCTGCCTCACACTTTACAGATGAGGAAGCTTTCCAGATGAGGAAATGAGATTCAGAGAGGCCCCCTGGTTTCTCCAGAGTCAATAAGTGACAAACTGAGATTTACACCTGAATCTGAGTGACCCCAAAGCCCACAGCCTTTGTACCTCGCTTCTATACTTCCAGCAAAAGCACAAATTGAATCCTTGGAGAATTGCATGCTTCCTTTGAAACCTACAAAATAACAAAAACTATGCCCTGAAAGATTCTTGTGAAGAGTCTGGAGGAGACTCTTGCGAGTCCATTGGACAGCAAGGAGATCACACCAGTCCATCCTAAAGGAAATCAACCTGAATGTTCATTGGGAGGACTGATGCTGAAGCTGAAGCTCCAATACTGTGGCCACCTGATGCGAAGAGCTGACTCATTGGAAAGGACCCTGATGCTGGGAAAGATTGAAGGCGGGAGGAGAAGGGGACAACAGAGGATGAGATGGTTGGATGGCATCACCGACTCAATGGACATGAATTTGAGAAAACTCTGGGAGATGGTGAAGGACAGGGAAGCCTGGCATGCTGCAGTCCATGGGGTCACAAAGAGTTGGACATAATGAGTGACTGAACAAAAACAATGCCCGGAAGGGTGGTGTCCCAGCACCAGGGCCTCTGGATGAAATCAATGGAGAGTGTATCAGAGGCTGCAGAAGCACTTGAGCAGGGTACAAAGCACTTCAGAGAGAGGCGGGCATGAGGTCTCTGCCATCAGTGACACAGGTGCCCAGGAAAATAGCTGAGGGGCAGCCAGAACTGGGGTTGCCCACAACTGATACGAACCTGAAAACACCATGCCCTGAGCCCTGTGCTCAAGTGCAGCAGAGTTTGGGCAGGAACAGCCACTCTCAACATCGTTTTCCTCCACCATCTGTCCACGCCTTCCTCCTCCCCTGGACTTGTCATCCTTGCTAATTTCTGCCTACCCAATCATCCAACTTGCACCCACTCATTTGGCCACCTTCTCTTGCTGGAAATTATCCCTGGAAATTGATTAGCTTGCATTTGCAAGCAATATTTTCCTCCTAGTACATCCAGGGGTTTTCCAGATGGCTCAGAGGTAAAGAATTCACCTGCCAATGCAGGAGACTCAGGTTCTACCCTGGAATCAAGAAGATCCCCTGGAGGAGGGCATGGCAACCCACTCCAGTATTCTTGCCTGGAGAATCCCACGGACAGGGGAGCATGGAGGGCTCCAGTCCACGGGGTCGCAAAGAGTCAGACTGAGCAAGTGAACAATGTTGCTTTTGCAAGTACGTCCAGGTGTCTGGGGTCCAGAGGACTGCTTTGATTTCTGGGATCTTAGCTTAGAGGAGAATGAAATGTAATAAAAGTGCAATATGAGTTCCAAATAGCTGCATCATCTGTGTCAAAGAGATGCTTTCCATTTGGGCTGCCATCTGTAGATATTATTACCAGTTATCCTTATGCTCAGATAGGGGAGAGAGCAAAATATTGTTTTTCCTTCCAATCCAAAGACCTGGAAATTGCTGATGCAATGTCCGGCAGGAAAGAGCCAGCAACATTTTGTGCTGCCTTTTTAAAACATATTTTAATATTGTATTTTAAAGGAAACTGGCCAGCAAGGTCATTCAAGGACACATTTTAGACTCTTTGAGAATCAAGTTGGGCAAGACCATAACAGACTGTTTAGTTTGGACAGACAAATTGCCAACATGCCCATAAAAGGAAGGGTTGGCTGAATATTTTCTTTTGGCTCTTATTTTCAGATTTTCTTCAAAAGTTAGTCTGACAAAAATTGAAGAAAAGCCATGCAATACACCCATGAAAACAAACACTTCAAATAGAACTTGTATCTCAGAACAAATCATTCTGGGGAATTTGTCCTAATTTGGACGAGATTCTTGTATGTGAGGTGCCAGATTGATTACAAAATTCACTGAAAGGAAAGATGGGGCATTTGCTCGGTGTCCACTGTGTGTCTAGAACGTGCCCAGCATCCTAACAGGTACTGGACAAGCTTTACACTATTCAGTCCTCACAATGACACCTTCAGAATGGTTTTAGCCCCATTGGGGTGCATGCGTGCTCAGTTCAGTCCCTCGCTAATGTCCCACTCTTTGCAACCCCGTGGACTGTAGCCTGCCAGGCTCCTGTCTATGAGATTATCTGGGTAAGATCACTGGAGTGGGTTGCCATTTCCTCCTCCAGGGGATCCTCCCAACCCAGGAATTGAGCCCACATCTCCTGTGTCTCTTGCATTGGCAGCTGAATTCTACACCACTGATTAGCTCCATTTATCAAGAGAGAAAAATAAGTAAAAATATGGCTAGTGTATGGGCGAGATAGGAGTTGAAGAATTCAGATTGAAACTACTATTTATCCAAAATGTTTCTGAATCAATAAATGAATGAACCTTACAAAGTAACAAAAAAGAAGAGAAATGTACGAGGGCTCAATAAGCCCTGTATCCATTTCAACCCTTGGAAACTGGAAGCTGATGTCTCCTGCAAACCTAAACCTTCCCTCGAGGCCCACCCCAATAAGCATGGATCTCCCTGAGGAAGAGGCGCCAGCCCCTCTTCCTCCACAGCTGTTTTGTGGCGGACTAGTTAAGTGAGCTTAATCCTCATCACAACCCACTTTGCAACTAAGGACCTTGAGTGTCAGAAGCCTTAAACATCAGAAGAGAGAAGGTTGGACAAGGTCTTAAAATGATACGGACCCACACACCCAGTGGAGAACAGGAGAAAAAAGATTTGCAGATGGAATCTCTTAGCCATGGTCAAGTAGCCCCGTTTAATCAGAGAAGAATGTTCCAGAAGGAAAGTAGTGAGATGCAAGTCAGACAAGGGCTGGATAGGGTTCAAACCATGAAGGACTCAGAATATAGTAAGCCGCCTACATACTAAAATGTTTCATTCTGCCAGCGGGTTTTTAAGTCCCATTTGTTCATAAGTCCAACCAAGTGAGCCCAGGTACCCAACTAGCACCGTCAGCTCCAGAGCACTGTACTGTAATAAGTCTATAATACTTTTCACACAAATAATACATAAAAACACAAAAAATAAAGAAAGCGTTTTTAATCTTATAGTACAGTACCTTAAAAGTTCAGTGGTACAGGACAACAGCTTTCATACAGGGTCTGGCATCCAGTGATCAAGCAAGAAGAATTACTGGCCAGAAGAGGGAGAGGAGACGGGAGTTGGTAGAGCTGAAGGGTCATCAGCAATAGGAGACGGAGGGTAAGCTGCGGTATCACTCACGCCTGACGTTTATGAAACTCGTGTTTGAAAGTTCACGACTTGAAGGTTCATATGTAGGGAACTTATTGTATGGGAGAGGTGATTTTGACTTTATTTTCAAAGAACTGGGACCCCATCAAAGGCTTCTGAGTGAGGGAGGCACATGGGGAACAGAGTTTGAGAAGAATTAAACTGGCCATATGGGACTTCCCTGGTGGCTCAGACAGTAAAGAATCTGCCTGCAAGCCGGAGACCCAGGTTCGACCCTTGGATAGGGAAGATCCCCTGGAGAAGGAAATGGAAACCCACTCCAGTATTCTTGCCTAGAGAATCCCATGGATAGAGGAACCTGGCTGGCTACAGTCAAAGAGTTGGACATGACTGAGCAACTTCACTTTCACTTTCTTTCACTTTCAAGCTGGCCATAGGGGGCTTCCCTGGTGGCTCGGACAGCAAAGAATCCGCCTGCAATGCAGGAGACCCAGGTTCGATGCCTGGGCTGGGGAGATCCTCTGGGGAAGGGAGTGGCCACCGACTCCGGTATTCTTGCCTGGAGAATCCGTGGACAGAGGAGGCTGGCGGGCCGCAGCCCACAGGGTCACAAAGCGTCAGCCAGGACTGAGTGACGGACACTAGCCCTCCAAGCTGGCCATGGTCTGAAAGAGGGACTGGAAGTGGGAGGCCAGCCGGGGGACTTTCCGGAGAAGAATTCCGTGACACTCAAGGCCGAGGTCGTTGGGAGGCTTTGCGTGCCCTGCGCTGCTTGATCCCGGCATGCAACTTCAGGCTGTTTGTGCTCTGATGTGCTCCCGTGGAATGGCCTAGTTACCCAGGCCTTTGATGTGGAAATTTCATCCTGACAGTGAGTGAATTCCAGGAACTCTCCCAGCAGAGATCACCCACTTAAGAGAGAAGACCCCGTGACCAGGATGTTAACCTTAGGAAGCAAGGAGATGGTGATGAGAAGCAAACTGCTTGGGGGAAAAAAATGTGCTTGCTTGCTTCTTTTTTTTTTTTTTTGTAAAATATTTATTTTCCTTTATTTATTTGGCGGCACTAGGTCTTCATTGCAGCACATGCGATCTTTCTTAGCTGTGGCATGCACACTCTTAGATGCGGCATACAGACTCTTAGTAAGGCTTGTGGGGTCGAGTTCTCTGGCCAGGGACCCAACCTGGGGCCCCTGTGTTGGGAGCTCAGAGTCTTAGTCACCGTACTACTGGGGAAAGGATTCTTTTCCATTAGAGACATTGTTGTTTCACCGCACCCCTGCTCACGTCTGCACCACTGAATTCTTGGTTTGCTCAGAGCTATCTCCAGAGACCCTTGTACTAGAAACATCCTAACTAAGCCTTGCTTGTGGGGACTGAGTGGATCTATGCATCTTACAGGTTGTAAAAATACAAGAAAAGAGTATGGGAGAAAAGCCTGGAGAAGATTGCATCTCAGCTCACTTAGACATCTGATCTTGGGCAAATTCATTTGGCTGCAGAACAGTCATAAAAGCATGAAGATCAGATGAAATAATACAGATGACAGCATTACAAAATAAGGGGCTAACTACAGAGGTCAGCACGTGCCTCTCTCCAAGGCCAGGCAGGGAATGCAAATGAATGCAGGGGGCTGAGGGAAGACCTGAAAACCAGAGCTTCTATGCCCAGCCCAAACGGTACAAACGGTTAAGTGCAAATCCCAGCTCTGCCACGTGCTAGTTGTGTATGTTTAGACACCTTTCTCACCTTCACTAAATCTTACTTTTCTCATCAAAGAAACGTGGGTAAGAAGGGCAATGCAGAGAGCAGCGGCGCAGATTAACTGAGATGGTGCACAGGGCTCCACAGTCAGCAGGTTGCAGCTGGGTATGGAAGCCCCTTGCTGTGCCAGACATTAACCCTTTAGTTACAGGTCTTCAGGGAGGTCTAGTGGGTGAGAGGTTGGCAGAACGGTTTTCACCAAAGCCTATCATCCAGCTCTTTAATGTTCAACAAGTGACCACAGTCATTTTTAATAACTGAAGTATAGCTGATTTGGAGAAGACAATGGCACCCTACTCCAGTACTCTTGCCTGGAAAATCCCATGGATGGAGGAGCCTGGTAGGCTGCAGTCCATGGGGTCGCTAAGATTTGGACATGACTGAGTGACTTCACTTTCACTTTTCACTTTCATGCTTTGGAGAAGGAAATGGCAACCCACTCCAGTGTTCCTGCCTGGAGAATCCCAGGGACAGGGCAGCCTCATGGGCTGCCGTCTGTGGGGTCACACAGAGTCGGACACGACTGAAGCGACTTAGCAACAGCAGCAGCATAGCTGATTTGCAATGTTGTATTAGTTTGGGGGGTATAGCAAAGTGATTCAGTGTTCTTTTTCAGATTCTTTTCCATCATAGGCTATCACAAGATATTGAATATAGTTCTCTGTTCCATAGAGCAGGTCCTTGTTGTTTATCTGTTTTATATATAGTAGCGTGTATCTGTTAATCCTAAGCTCCTAATTTGTGCTTCACCCTCTTTCCCCTTTGGTAATCATAAGTTTGTTTCCTCTGTCTGTGAGTCTGCTTCTGTTCTGTAAATAAATTCATTCGTATCATTTTTTTAGATTCCACAAATAAGTAATAGTATATGATATTTGTCTTCCTTTGTCTGACACTCACTTAACACGATAATCTCACGGTCCACCCATGTTGCTGCAAACAGCGTTGTTTCATGCTTTGTTAGGGCTGGGTAGTGTTCCATTCTCTATACGTATCCTATCTTCATCCATTCATCTGTTGATGGACACTCAGGTTGCTTCACGTCTTAGCTATTGTAGATAGCGCTGCTATGAACACTGGGGGGCATGCATCTTTTCAAATGAAAGTTTTGGGTTTTTCACAGCAGTTGTTTTTAAGGCTCCATTAAGGTTCACTCTGCTCCCCATCCAGAAAGATGTTCGTGTCACTCGAAACCATGCTCTGCGTTAAGGGGGATAAAATATGAGGAAAACACAGGTCGTGACTACCAAAGGACAGACAGTATTTAAATGTCCAACTCTTTGCGACCCCATGGACTTCTGCCGGTCAGGCTCCTCTGCCCATGGGATTCTCTAGGCAGGGATACTGGAGAGGGTTGCCATTCTCTTCTCCAGGGACTCTTCTCGACCCAGGGATCAAACCCACATCTCTTGCATCTCCTGCATTGGCAGGCAGATTCTTTACCATGGCTGCTGCTGCTGCTAAGTCGCTTCAGTCGTGCCCGACTCTGTGCAACCTCATGGACTGCATACTACCAGGTTCCTCTATCCGTGGGATTTTTCAGGCAAGAGTACTGAAGTGGGTTGCTGTTATGCCACCTCAAAGCCCTTCATCACAGTAAAGAGCAATGTCACTAGACTTGGGCTGTCCCTGAGCCCTGACCTGGTTGAGTCTGGCCTCCTTCATCCAGGTCTGGCAGATGTAGGAGGGTGGTCTGGACCCTCTGAAAAGCCTCAGGTATCCCACTTGGACAGCCAGCTCTCCTCTGAATCATCAGGGCTTTGGGGCTGAAGTGGGTGACCAGGCATCTGATAGCTGGGTTCTATGAACAAAAGCAATCCTTCAGTCTTTTGTGAACACAGTAGAGTCAATTCTTGCTGTTCACAGTAGCTGTGTTCTATTTCAGGTCATTCCAAAGACTGAATTAGCAAGTTCATTGCTCCTCAGGGAAAAACAGAGTTAGGTTCTTGCAAGCCTCTGGTCACAGCATTTTCAGCAATTGACCTACACATACCCTGGTGTGACATGTGTTTCTGTTTAAAGACACTTTATTTAGTACATATTGTTGATTCATTCACATTGGATGCACAGCCACAGAGCTGTAAGTCATGCCTGAAAGATGATTACCTAACACACATATTTTCCCCGTAAGGCATATCACAGCCTTCCTGCATTCAGGGACCACCAGACAGTGCTCTTCTGCTTGGGGGCCATTTTTAACAGCAAAATCTCCAACAAAAGCCAAAGAGCATGGCAGCACACAGACTGTAAAACACACACTCATTTATAGTATGAGAGCTGACCCCAGTTGCAAACATGCATGTCAGGTGACTCAGATATCTTGCAGTTTTGTGTGTGTCTGAAAACGACCAGGAAAGCACTCTGGGTATTGATTTGCGGGTTGCAAACAAATACCAGCAAGTAGGTGAATTTGCAAATGAGGAATTCATAGATAATGAGTATTGACTGTATCTAAAAGTTATTCACACACTTACCATTTGCATTTAAACTCAGCCTGGCAAGACTCTGGTCAATTTCTAACAACTCAATTTGTTTTTAAGATCTATGAGTACTACCCTGGAGGACATCACGGCAATTATAAAAGATATGATGTCTGCATTGTAGAATTGGTTCTTTGCTGTTGTTTTCCTTGAAAGGACACAGACACCAAACAAAACTATCCCTGTGACATCTTAGCAAGATACCACATCAGTTCAGTTCAGTTCAGTCGCTCAGTCGTGTCCGACTCTTTTCGACCCCATGAATCGCAGCACGCCAGGCCTCCCTGTCCAACACCGACTCCCGGAGTTCACTCAGACTCAAGTCCATCAAGTCAGTGATGCCATCCAGCCATCTCATCCTCTGTCATCCCCTTCCCCTCCTGCCCCCAATCCCTCCCAGCATCAGAGTCTTTTCCAATGAGTCAGGCCCCATGTTTATTTTAGCACAAAATTGATTTTGAAAAAAAACTTCTTCCTATTAAGGCAGACTCTCTCCCTGGAACTTCTACAAATCGATCCTAGTTCCGGTGGCTCAGAAGGTAAAGAATCTACCTGCAATGCAGGAGACCCAGGTTTGACACCTGGCTTGGGAAGATCCCCTGGAGAAGTAAATGGCAACCCACTCCAGTATTCTTGCCTGGAGAAATCTATGGACAGGGGAGGCTGGCGGGCTACAGTTC